>CAUJCB010000256.1:0-89000 GCA_963082715.1 Harpalus rubripes | reverse complement strand
TTCTTATTAAAAATATTTGTTTGACTTTTAAATTTGAGGTTAAAATGTACTATTCAACTTGCAAACATTCGGCAAACGCACCGCTCTTTAAAATAGTTTATATTTAAATTATGCTGTATAGCACAATTATTTTAATTTTATTATAATCCTTATGGCTTGTAGATGTGTAAAATATATATGCAAATGATTTTATTTAGCTTTAATTAATATTTTGGCGTTGTTCAAACTGAGCGATACATTTTGTGTTGGACAATTGGCAACACTACCAAAATACTGGCAGTGCCATCTTGTAGCACAATTGCAAACGATAAAATTTTGTGTTGGACAATTGGCAACCCTGTTCGTTGAATTTTGTTGAAAATCTCTAATGGTATCCGGCAAACAGGAGAAAAAAGAGTAAATTATACGTTATAATGACGTTTGCATTATAGGTTAGAATGACATTTAAATGTAGTTCAGCGGCTTACTGTAAGATGTCACAAGTCGTATTTCTTTTAAATTATTAAAATTTGGTTATGTATAGAAAAATATTGATAACACGTGAACTAATTAAGATATTTACACCAAATTTTGTGTATATTTACAGTGCAATAGCAAATGTAGTGACATTAAAATGACAGAGTTTTGTGAACAATACGTAATATATTTGTGATTTCGTTTGCTACAAGTGTTGTTTATTGTTGTGAACAGTTGTACGAAGCTGCTGTGCAGACGGGCGGACAAACAGACTTCGCTTGTCGTGATCCTGGAGCTGTTGAACTTGTGAAACTTCTCGAACGATTGCCCGAAGACAGCGTGTGAAAATGGGGCCCTGCAACCGTGAGGAGTCGCCGAGCAGACGGACAGCGGGACAGACATTACAACTTGAAGCTGTTAAGGTAGGAAAAGTTGTTTTTTATGTAGTTTATAACCTCCAATTACTCGAAATTCTAACGAGTTAACCAATACTCGAAATGTCGGTCATACAGCGTTTATTTTTTCAAGTAAAGTACCCCTTCTGTGCCCCCCAGAGTTTTGGTAATTTTTATATGAATGTAATGTTAGACAATTACCTCGGATATAAGATTTCAAATTTATAATTTTGTTAGTTTAGGAAATATTTAAAATAAGTCGATTTTTTTTCAAGTAAAGTACCCCTTCTGTGCCCCCCAGAGATTTGGTAATTTTTATATGAATGCAATGTTAAGCAGTTACCTCGGATATAAGATTTCAAATTTTTAGCGCCGTTAGTTTAGGAAATATTCAAGAAAAATCAAATTTTTTTCAAGTAAAGTACCCCTTCTGAGCCCCCCAGAGGTTTGGTAATTTTTATATGAATGTAATGTTAAATAATTACTTCGGATATAAGATTTAAAATTTTTAACTCCGTTAGTTTAGGAAATATTCAAGAAAAATCAAAATTTTTTCAAGTAAAGTACCCCTTCTGAGCCCCCAAGAGGTTTGGTAATTTTTATATGAATGCAATGTTATATAATTACCTCGGATATAAGATTTCAAATTTTTAACTCCGTTAGTTTAGGAAATATTCAAGAAAAATCAATTTTTCTTCAAGTAAAGTACCCCTTCTGAGCCCCCCAAAGGTTTGGTAATTTTTATATGAATGTAATGTTAAATAATTACCTCGGATATAAGATTTCAAATTTTTAGCGCCGCTAGTTTAGGAAATATTCAAGAAAAATCAAATTTTTTTCAAGTAAAGTACCCCTTCTGAGCCCCCCAGAGGTTTGGTAATTTTTATATGAATGTAATGTTAAATAATTACCTCGGATATAAGATTTCAAATTTTTAGCGCCGTTAGTTTAGGAAATATTCAAGAAAAATCAAAAATTTTTCAAGTAAAGTACCCCTTCTGAGCCCCCCAGAGGTTTGGTAATTTTTATATGAATGTAATGTTAAATAATTACCTCGGATATAAGATTTCAAATTTTTAGCGCCGTTAGTTTAGGAAATATTCAAGAAAAATCAATTTTTTTTCAAGTAAAGTACCCCTTCTGAGCCTCCCAGAGGTTTGGTAATTTTTATATGAATGTAATGTTAAATAATTACCTCGGATATAAGATTTCAAATTTTTAGCGCCGTTAGTTTAGGAAATATTCAAGAAAAATCAAATTTTTTTCAAGTAAAGTACCCCTTCTGAGCCCCCCAGAGGTTTGGTAATTTTTATATGAATGTAATGTTAAATAATTACTTCGGATATAAGATTTCAAATTTTTAGCGCCGTTAGTTTAGGAAATATTCAAGAAAAATCAAAATTTTTTCAAGTAAAGTACCCCTTCTGAGCCCCCCAGAGGTTTGGCAATTTTTATATGAATGTAATGTTAAATAGTTACCTCGGATATAAGATTTCAAATTTTTAGCGCCGTTAGTTTAGGAAACATTCAAGTAAAATCAAAATTTTTTCAAGTAAAGTACCCCTTCTGAGCCCCCCAGAGATTTGGTAATTTTTATATGAATGCAATGTTATATAATTACCTCGGATATAAGATTTCAAATGTTTAGCGCCGTTAGTTTAGGAAATATTCAAGAAAAATCAAAAAATTTTCAAGTAAAGTACCCCTTCTGAGCCCCCCAGAGGTTTGGTAATTTTTATTTGAATGCAATGTTATATAATTACCTCGGATATAAGATTTCAAATTTTTAACTCCGTTAGTTTAGGAAATATTCAAGAAAAATCAAATTTTTTTCAAGTAAAGTACCCCTTCTGAGCCCCCCAGAGGTTTGGTAATTTTTATATGAATGCAATGTTATATAATTACCTTGGATATAAGATTTCAAATTTTTAACTCCGTTAGTTTAGGAAATATTCAAGAAAAATATTTTTTTTTTCAAGTAAAGTACCCCTGCTGAGCCTTCCAGAGGTTTGGTAATTTTTATATGAATGCAATGTTATATAATTACCTCGGATATAAGAATTCAAATTTTTAGCGCCGTTAGTTTAGGAAATATTCAAGAAAAATCAAAAAATTTTCAAGTAAAGTACCCCTTCTGAGCCCCCCAGAGGTTTGGTAATTTTTATATGAACGCAATGTTAAATAATTAACTTAGATGTAAAGTTTCATATTTTTATCTGTGTTAGTTTAGGAGATATTTAAAAAAAGTCGATTTGCAAAAACGGTGTCCATCATTATGATTGTCAAGTATGTAGGTCATAATTATTACCATAATGTTTCCCATTTCATTATCGTCGAGTGCATATTGATTTTCTGACAGAGAAAGATATATTGTAAGACAGAGACAACATGACATAGAATAACAAACTCTGGAGTGAACACTCGGAAATATTTGTTTATTTTAGACAGAGAGGGGAATATATAACTATTTCATTCTAATGAACTCTTCTTATTACTGTAATTTTTATTGGGAAACGTGGTGTTCAGTCCACGCGTGTACATATCTCGGTGATCAAAGAGTAGTACAGACCGGAGTGAACACCATGTTTCCCAATAAAAATTACAGTAATAAGAAGAGTTCATTAGAATGAAATAGTTATATATTCTCCTCTCTGTCTAAAATAAACAAATATTTCCGAGTGTTCACTCCAGACTTTGTTATTCTATGTCGTTCTTGAATATTTCCTAAACTAACACAGATAAAAATATGAAACCTTACATCTAAGTTAATTATTTAACATTGCGTTCATATAAAAATTACCAAATTTCTGGGGGGTACAGAAGGGGTACTTTACTTGAAAAAAATTTGATTTTTCTTGAATATTTCCTAAACTAACGGAGTTAAAAATGTGAAATCTTATATCCGAGGTAATTATTTAACTTTGCATTCATAGAAAAAATACCAAACGTCTGGGGGGCTCAGAAGGGGTACTTTACTTGAAAAAAATTTGATTTTTCTTGAATATTTCCTAAACTAACGGAGTTAAAAATTTGAAATCTTATATCCGAGGTAATTATATAACATTGCATTCATATAAAAATTACCAAACCTCTGGGGGGCTCAGAAGAGGTACTTTACTTGAAAAAAATTTGATTTTTCTTGAATATTTCCTAAACTAACGGAGTTCAAAATTTGAAATCTTATATCCAAGGTAATTATATAACATTGCATTCATATAAAAATTACCAAACCTCTGGGGGGCTCAGAAGGGGTACTTTACTTGAAAAAAATTTGATTTTTCTTGAATATTTCCTAAACTAACGGAGTTAAAAATTTGAAATCTTATATCCGAGGTAATTATATAACATTGCATTCATATAAAAATTACCAAACCTCGGGGGGGCTCAGAAGGGGTACTTTACTTGAAAAAAATTTGATTTTTCTTGAATATTTCCTAAACTAACGGATTTAAAAATTTTAAATCTTATATCCGAGGTAATTATATAACATTGCATTCATATAAAAATTACCAAACCTCTGGGGGGCTCAGAAGGGGTACTTTACTTGAAAAAAATTTGATTTGTCTTGAATATTTCCTAAACTAACGGAGTCAAAAATTTGAAATTTTATATCCGAGGTAATTATATAACATTGCATTCATATAAAAATTACCAAACCTCTGGGAGGCTCAAAAGGGGTACTTTACTTGAAAAAATTTTGATTTTTCTTGAATATTTCCTAAACTAACGGAGTTAAAAATTTGAAATCTTATATCCGAGGTAATTATATAACATTGCATTCATATAAAAATTACCAAACCTCTGGGGGGCTCAGAAGGGGTACTTTACTTGAAAAAAATTTGATTTTTCTTGAATATTTCCTAAACTAATGGAGTTAAAAATTTGAAATCTTATATCCGAGGTAATTATATAACTTTGCATTCATAGAAAAATTACCAAACGTCTGGGGGGCTCAGAAGGGGTACTTTACTTGAAAAAATTTTGATTTTACTTGAATATTTCCTAAACTAACGGAGTTAAAAATTTGAAATCTTATATCCGAGGTAATTATATAACATTGCATTCATATAAAAATTACCAAACCTCTGGGGGGCTCAGAAGGGGTACTTTACTTGAAAAAAAATTGATTTTTCTTGAATATTTCCTAAACTAACGGAGTTAAAAATTTGAAATCTTATATCCGAGGTAATTATATAACTTTGCATTCATAGAAAAATTACCAAACGTCTGGGGGGCTCAGAAGGGGTACTTTACTTGAAAAAAAATTGATTTTACTTGAATATTTCCTAAACTAACGGAGTTAAAAATTTGAAATTTTATAGCCGAGGTAATTATATAACATTGCATTCATATAAAAATTGCCAAACCTCTGGGGGGCTCAGAAGGGGTACTTTACTTGATAAAAATTTGATATTTCTTGAATATTTCCTAAAGTAACGGAGTTAAAAATTTGAAATCTTATATCCGAGGTAATTATATAACACTGCATTCATATAAAAATTACCAAACCTCTGGGGGGCTCAGAAGGGGTACTTTACTTGAAAAAAAATTGATTTTTCTTGAATATTTCCTAAACTAACGGAGTTAAAAATATGAAATCTTATATCCGAGGTAATTATATAACATTGCATTCATATAAAAATTACCAAACCTCGGGGGGGCTCAGAAGGGGTACTTTACTTGAAAAAAATTTGATTTTTCTTGAATATTTCCTAAAGTAACGGAGTTAAAAATTTGAAATCTTATATCCCAGGTAATTATATAACATTGCATTCATATAAAAATTACCAAACCTCTGGGGGGCTCAGAAGGGGTACTTTACTTGAAAAAAAATTGATTTTTCTTAAATATTTCCTAAACTAACGGAGTTAAAAATTTGAAATTTTATATCCGAGGTAAGTACTTAACATTGCATTTATATAAAAATTACCAAACCTCTGGGGGGCTCAGAAGGGGTACTTTACTTGAAAAAAATTTGATTTTTCTTGAATATTTTCTAAACTAACGGAGTTAAAATTTTGAAATCTTATATCCGAGGTAATTATTTAACATTGCATTCATAGAAAAATTACCAAAACTCTGGAGGGCTCAGAAGGGGTACTTTACATAAAAAAAAATTGATTTTTCTTGAATATTTCCTAAACCAACGGAGTTAAAAATTTGAAATCTTATATCCGAGGTAATTATATAACATTGCATTCATATAAAAATTACCAAACCTCTGGGGGGCTCAGAAGGGGTACTTTACTTAAAATTTTTTTGATTTTTCTTGAATATTTCCTAAACTAACGGAGTTAAAAATTTGAAATCTTATATCCGAGGTAATTATATAACATTGCATTCATATAAAAATTACCAAACCTCTGGGGGGCTCAGAAGAGGTACTTTACTTGAAAAAAATTTGATTTTTCTTGAATATTTCCTAAACTAACGGAGTTAAAAATTTGAAATCTTATATCCGAGGTAATTATATAACATTGCATTCATATAAAAATTGCCAAACCTCTGGGGGGCTCAGAAGGGGTACTTTACTTGAAAAAAATTTGATTTTTCTTGAATATTTCCTAAACTAACGGAGTTAAAAATTTGAAATCTTATATCCGAGGTAACTATTTAACTTTGCATTCATAGAAAAATTACGAAACCTCTGGGGGGCTCAGAAGGGGGACTTTACTTGAAAAAAATTTGATTTGTCTTGAATATTTCCTAAACTAACGGAGTCAAAAATTTGAAATCTTATATCCGAGGTAATTACTTAACATTGCATTCATATAAAAATTACCAAACCTCTGGGGGGCTCAGAAGGGGTACTTTACTTGTAAAAAATTTGATTTGTCTTGAATATTTCCTAAACTAACGGAGTCAAAAATTTGAAATCTTATATCCGAGGTAACTACTTAACATTGCATTCATATAAAAATTACCAAATCTCTGGGGGGCTCAAAAGGGGTACTTTACTTGAAAAAAATTTGATTTGTCTTGAATATTTCTTAAACTAACGGAGTCAAAAATTTGAAATCTTATATCCGAGGTAATTACTTAACATTGCATTCATATAAAAATTACCAAACCTCGGGGGGGCTCAAAAGGGGTACTTTACTTGAAAAAAATTTGATTTGTCTTAAATATTTCCTAAACTAACGGAGTCAAAAATTTGAAATCTTATATCCGAGGTAATTATATAACATTGCATTCATATAAAAATTACCAAACCTCTGGGGGGCTCAGAAGGGGTACTTTACTTGAAAAAATTTTGATTATTCTTGAATATTTCCTAAACTAACGGAGTTAAAAATTTGGAATCTTATATCCGAGGTAATTACTTAACATTGCATTCATATAAAAATTACCAAACCTCTGGGGGGCTCAGAAGGGGTACTTTACTTGAAAAAAATTTGATTTGTCTTGAATATTTCCTAAACTAACGGAGTCAAAAATTTGAAATTTTATATCCGAGGTAATTATATAACATTGCATTCATATAAAAATTACCAAACCTCTGGGGGGATCAGAAGGGGTACTTTACTTGAAAAAAATTTGATTTGTCTTGAATATTTCCTAAACTAACGGAGTCAAAAATTTGAAATCTTATATCCGAGGTAATTATATAACATTGCATTCATATAAAAATCACCAAACCTCTGGGAGGCTCAGAAGGGGTACTTTACTTGAAAAAAAATTGATTTTTCTTGAATATTTGCTAAACAGAGTTAAAAATATGAAAATTTATGTCTAAATTACATAAAGTTCTTGTATTTAGATTTTTCACGTTTGAAGTATGAATTGCGGGTAACATACATGACAGGCGATTTATTACAAACACGAATTACGTAAGATCTAAGCGTTAAATCCCAATTTGGACGCCGGATTCGAAATCCTTGGGGTCGAATTAAGGGGTTGCCATGTCTAACTCAAAATTTATTTTCCCGATCGAAACTAAAAAAGATGGACTATAGCCTTGGTGTTTTTTTGGCCAAAAAAACTTTTTGACTCCGATTTGTTTCAAATTTTGTATACGTTAACTAGGGACAAAGGACTAATGGATAGCCAAATCTGAGCCCATAGGGGTTGATATTAAGGGAGTTATTGAAGTCTGAAGTGGGTTTTTGGAAATAACTGTCTAATAATGTTTTTCTGTGTGATTGCAGGATCAACAGCTGACCAAGGACCACTTAAGGACATCTCAGGATACATTATTAAATAATTAACTTAATTATAAAATTTAGTTAGTGTAGGATATTTTCACCCATGAATTTCTTTTAGCTTATAATACAAATAAAATGTTTATAATTGTAATTGTGATTGTTGTTTATTTATTGTGTATACTATTATTAATTTTGTAACATTAATGTACTTGTAATTGTTGCAATAAATATTTATTTTTATTTTAAAAAATGTTTTATTTATTATTTTTCAGATAGCTATTTGTTCAATATTCATAATTCGACACTTTTCTAAAGCGTATACCCTTTAAAAAGCTTTAAATTCGCTAAAAAAAAATTGGTCGTGCTACCTGAAAGTAGCATCTACGCACGGTTTTTTAGACAGATTTGGTGCATAGATGCTACATTAAGGTAGCATCTATCCACCAAATCTGTGTAAAAAAACCGTGCATGAATGCTTCTTTGAAGCATCCATGAACGGAAAAAAAACTTTTAGCGTGCATGGATGCTTCAAAGAAGCATTCATGCACGATTTTTTAGACAGATTTGGTGGATAGATGCTACCTTAATGTAGCACCACTTTTGTCAAATTTTGATGAAAATTTCTGATGGTATCAGGATAACAGGAATCCAAAGAGCACTTTCGTCACCACTTTTGTCCGATTTTGTTAAAAAAATCTGATGGTATCAGGATAACAGGAATCCAAAGAGCACTCGAAAATTCTTTTAAAGTGCTCTTTGGATTCCTGTTATCCTAATACCATCAGATTTTTTAACAAAATCGGTCAAAAGTGGTGACGAAAGTCCTAAAAGTAGCACCACTTTTGTCGTATTTTGTTGAAAATTTCTGATGGTATCCGGATAACAGGAAGGAGAAGAGCACTTCAAAAGCTTAAAATGTACGTTTTTCACTGAAAATCAATAATAAGGGTTGTAAAATAAAATATATTATTATTTTATATAAATTTTATTCATTTTAAAACAAGTACAATGTATTTTACAATAATTGCCACCCAATAAAATATACAGCACATTCTAAAATTGTTTATCACTCAATAACTACGGCCCTAATTTATTTTTAAGAACTAATTTAACAAATATAGACGTAGAACTCCACGTAGAGTTCAAATTTTTAAGAATCGACACAAAATTCCAATTAGTTCAAGAGTTATTAAAGAAAATGTAAATTTCTTTATCTATGACATTTTTAAAACTTTAATAACTCCGGCCCTGGTTAATTTTTAACAACTAACTTAACAAATACAGACGTAGAACTCCACGTAGAGTTCAAATTTTCAAGAATCGACACAAAATTCCAATTAGTTCAAGAGTTATTAAAGAAAATGTAAATTTCTTTATCTATGACATTTTTAAAACTTTAATAACTCCGGCCCTGGTTAATTTTTAACAACTAACTTAACAAATACAGACGTAGAACTCCACGTAGAGTTCAAATTTTCAAGAATCGACACAAAATTCCAATTAGTTCAAGAGTTATTAAAGAAAATGTAAATTTCTTTATCTATGACATTTTTAAAACTTTAATAACTCCGGCCCTAGTTAATTTTTAACAACTAACTTAACAAATACAGACGTAGAACTCCACGTAGAGTTCAAATTTTCATGAATCGACACAAAATTCCAATTAGTTCAAGAGTTATTAAAGAAAATGTAAATTTCTTTATCTATGACATTTTTAAAACTTTAATAACTCCGGCCCTGGTTAATTTTTAACAACTAACTTAACAAATACAGACGTAGAACTCCACGTAGAGTTCAAATTTTCAAGAATCGACACAAAATTCCAATTAGTTCAAGAGTTATTAAAGAAAATGTAAATTTCTTTATCTATGACATTTTTAAAACTTTAATAACTCCGGCCCTGGTTAATTTTTAACAACTAACTTAACAAATACAGACGTAGAACTCCACGTAGAGTTCAAATTTTCAAGAATCGACACAAAATTCCAATTAGTTCAAGAGTTATTAAAGAAAATGTAAATTTCTTTATCTATGACATTTTTAAAACTTTAATAACTCCGGCCCTAGTTAATTTTTAACAACTAACTTAACAAATACAGACGTAGAACTCCACGTAGAGTTCAAATTTTCATGAATCGACACAAAATTCCAATTAGTTCAAGAGTTATTAAAGAAAATGTAAATTTCTTTATCTATGACATTTTTAAAACTTTAATAACTCCGGCCCTGGTTAATTTTTAACAACTAACTTAACAAATACAGACGTAGAACTCCACGTAGAGTTCAAATTTTCAAGAATCGACACAAAATTCCAATTAGTTCAAGAGTTATTAAAGAAAATGTAAATTTCTTTATCTATGACATTTTTAAAACTTTAATAACTCCGGCCTTGGTTAATTTTTAACAACTAACTTAACAAATACAGACGTAGAACTCCACGTAGAGTCCAAATTTTCAAGAATCGACACAAAATTCCAATTAGTTCAAGAGTTATTAAAGAAAATGTAAATTTCTTTATCTATGACATTTTTAAAACTTTAATAACTCCGGCCCTGGTTAATTTTTAACAACTAACTTAACAAATACAGACGTAGAACTCCACGTAGAGTTTAAATTTTCAAGAATCGACACAAAATTCCAATTAGTTCAAGAGTTATTAAAGAAAATGTAAATTTCTTTATCTATGACATTTTTAAAACTTTAATAACTCCGGCCCTAGTTAATTTTTAACAACTAACTTAACAAATACAGACGTAGAACTCCACGTAGAGTTCAAATTTTCATGAATCGACACAAAATTCCAATTAGTTCAAGAGTTATTAAAGAAAATGTAAATTTCTTTATCTATGACATTTTTAAAACTTTAATAACTCCGGCCCTGGTTAATTTTTAACAACTAACTTAACAAATACAGACGTAGAACTCCACGTAGAGTTCAAATTTTCAAGAATCGACACAAAATTCCAATTAGTTCAAGAGTTATTAAAGAAAATGTAAATTTCTTTATCTATGACATTTTTAAAACTTTAATAACTCCGGCCTTGGTTAATTTTTAACAACTAACTTAACAAATACAGACGTAGAACTCCACGTAGAGTCCAAATTTTCAAGAATCGAATCAAAATTCCAATTACTTCAAGAGTTATTAAAGAATATGTAAATTTCTTTATCTATGACATTTTTGAAACTTTAATAACTCCGGCTCTGGTTAATTTTTGAACACTAACATAACAAATACAGACGTAGAACTCTACGTAAAGTTCAAATTTTCAAAATTCGAATCAAAATTCCAATTACTTCAAGAGTTATTAAAGAATATGTAAATTTCTCTATCTATGACATTTTTGAAACTTTAATAACTCCGGCCCTGGTTAATTTTTAACAATTAACTTAACAAATACAGACGTAGAACTCCACGTAGAGTTCAAATTTTCAAAATTCGAATCAAAATTCCAATTAGTTCAAGAGTTATTAAAGAAAATGTAAATTTCTTTATCTATGACATTTTTGAAACTTTAATAACTCCGGCCCTGGTTAATTTTTGAACACTAACTTAACAAATACAGACGTAGAACTCTACGTAAAGTTCAAATTTTCAAAATTCGAATCAAAATTCCAATTACTTCAAGAGTTATTAAAGAAAATGTAAATTTCTTTATCTATGACATTTTTGAAACTTTAATAACTCCGGCCCTGGTTAATTTTTAACAATTAACTTAACAAATACAGACGTAGAACTCCACGTAGAGTTCAAATTTTCAAGAATCGACACAAAATTTTAATTAGTTCAAGAGTTATTGAAGAAAATGTAAATTTCTTTATGTATGACATTTTTGAAACTTTAATAACTCCGGCCCTGGTTAATTTTTAACAACTAACTTAACAAATACAGACGTAGAACTCCACGTAGACTTCAAATCGATGAGGATTTCCAATCAGTTCAGGAGATATCGGCGCTGGAATGAAGTCAGGAAATCAGGCGAGTCGTTGGAGATGTTTTCCAAGTCCAGCAGGTACGGAATTCCCACGATTTCTGTAGTTGTCACACCCGGGAGCTGAATGCAGTTCATTGATCCTAAAGAAACAATTATTAATAATTCTCAAATCAAAAATGTCAGTAGCCTACAAAATTATACATTTTTTCCCCGAAAACTCCAATTTGGAGCTCCATATCTAAACAAATTTTGAATGTATCTTACACAACTTTTGATTCTCTACAACTTTTGTCATGTGACATTTTCTCGTAAAGTTGATAGTTTACCAGATAACGATGTCACACCCTAAAATGGGTGGACACACAAATTTTAGATATCGATTTTCGGAATCTACGTATTTTTGTGTGTATATGTCCAAAATTTGGTTTCCCGATTATTAAAAATAAGAAAAGTCCAAAATTTGCCACACCCAAAACTAGGTCAAATAAGAAATATATTTTTGGTGCATCGTACATAACTTTAAATTCTCTACAATTTTTGTCATTTGCAATTTTGTTATACAATTGATGGTTTAGCCGGAAATGACGTCACACCTTAAATTGGGTACAGATACAAAGTCGACGTATTTTTTTTCGGAATCTACGTAATTTTCTACATATGTACCCAAAATTTGGTTATTTAATATTTGTAAACACCGGACCTATCCTTATTTTCAATTGACGAGAGGTACTGAGCTATATCCTCGTTCGAAATTAGCGGGAGCTATTGTTGTTATATTCTCTTCCCCCTCTTAATAACTAGCGGGCGCATATTGATTTTTGTATGACGGAGAAAGATATATGGTATGACAGAGACAACACGACATAGAATAACGAAGATGAGAGTGAACACTGGTGAATATTCAACTCACAAATATTGGTTCTTGAAAGACAGAGAGAGGAATATATAACTATTTCATTCTATTGAACTCTTCTTATTACTATAATTTTTATTGGGAAACAATGTGTTAAGTCCGTACATTTCTCGGTGACAACACGATATAAAGATAGAACAGTATCTCCCGTCTATGTTTACAATAAATTATCAAATTTTGGGTATATACGCAGAAAAATACGTAGATTCCGAAAATCGATATCCAAATTTTGAAACTCCACCCATTTTCGGGTGTTGCAACGTTATCTGCTAAACTATCAACTTTACGAGAAAATGTCATATGACAAAAGTTGTAGAGAATTTTATGTTATGTAGATCGTATATTATACATATTTTGATATTACCCCAAATTAAGGGTGTGGGTGCTGAAAACTTGGTAAAACTCATATAAACCGTCGTAACTCGGAACTGGTACGTCGTATGATAAAAAGTTAAATGCACACCCCCCCTAGAAATCGATTTGCTACAAAAAAGGTCCTATACACTTTTTCTCTATCTCTTACCGTTTCCGAGATATGAATTTAAAAATCTGAGTTTCTCGGGATCCGATTAAAATTAAATATTTACAGCGACTGTATTTATAAATATTAAATAACAAAAATTTGGGTATATATGCAACAGAATATATAAATTTCTAAAATGTAGGTGCGGAATTTGTAAGTCCACCCAGTTTCGGGTATAGCAATTACAGTGCCCTTATTTATAATTATAATACAGCCATATTTTGCTTATATATGTAGGCATATACGTAGAATTCAATAGTCGATATGTCATAATTACATTTCCACCCATTCTTGGGTGTGACATCATTATATGCTAAACCATCAACTTTACGAAAAAAATTCATATGACAAAAGTTGTAGAGAATCAAAAGTTATGTAAGATTCATTAAAAATATGTTTGGAAATGGTGCTCCACATTGATTGTTGACGTCTTTTTGTTATAAAAACAGGTCGCCATATTGTCAATGTTGCCACCAGTTGAGCACAAAAATTTTGAACTCTGGCCATAGCAAAATATTAATTAAAGCTGAATAAAATTATTTGCATATATTTTACGCGTCTATAGGCCATAAGGATTACAATAAATATAAAATAATTGTATTATACAGTATAAGTTATGTATATATTATATTAAAGAGCACTGGAAGTGTTGCCAATAGTTCAACACAAAAATATGTCGTTTAAAATTGTGCTACAAGATGGCACTGCCAGTATTTATAGTGAAAGTGTTGCCAATTGTTTAACACAAAAATATGTTGTTTGATATTGTGCTACATAATGGCATTTGTTTAACCTAACCTACAAACTGTTCGATTTAAAAATATATTTGTGGCATAATTAAGTCAATACATTATTAATTGATATTAAAATATGCAAATAGCTTAAAATTTGAAATCCCCAGGATTAGTTTTCGAGATATTCAATGATAAATTACTTAAATTTATTGACACTTACCGTCATTAACTCATTGGAATTTCAGGATTTCTGGAAGGATTTAAAAGGAACACATGTACAATTTGACAGGAATAATCGTTTATTAAACACAGGATAATACAATACACATACAAAAGACAATACAATTGACACAGGATGTGAAGGATAAAACAGGAGTTGTTGGACGGCGTGAACTTGATAAGAAAACAATTATTTCTACCTTAAAATATTGAGGGCGCGATGTCTGTCCATCTGTTCGGCCGCAGGGCCCCATTTGCCCGCGTTGTCATCGGCCAATCGTCGCTTATCCACAAGTTTTACAGCTCTAGAATTACGTCAAGCGATGTCTGTATGTCTGTCAACTTGCAAGATGGTTTATTCTAGCTGTCAACAACAATAAAAAACACTTGTAACAAACGGAATCACAAATATATTTACGTACCGTGTACAAGAATTTACCAGCGATGGATCTTCATTTTCACTTGCTCATAACGGCTCAACGGCGAGAACATCTGCCATTTTGAATGTGGAATCGAATTCCTTGGACTTTAAACCATAAATAACAATCTTTTCACGCCTTGAAACTGTTTGGTTTAAATATTCCCAACTGCCGTCATCTCAAAAATATTTAAATTATACTTTGTCCAGACGGATTTAAGGCATAGAAATTAATCAACTTACATTTTAAATCCCGTACAACACGTTTTTTACACTAACAAACCTTAACTTCATTCTTAAATACCCAAAAATTAGGTACAAACTAATTATAACCACAAAAATTACAGCACAAATTTTGTGCTTCCAAATTGCAAATTAATTAATATCTTTTAAAATAATAAATATCAACCATTAAAAACTTCACACACTATGTAAAAAACCACACAGATTTCATATTTTAATCCTCGCACAACACAAATTTAATGATTTCGAGTATTTAACGCGTTAGAATTTAGTTTTTGGAGGTTATAAAAAAGTTCAACAGCTCCAGAATCACGACAAGCGATGTATGTTTGTCCGCCCGTATGCACAGCGGCTTCGTACAACTGTCCACAACAATAAACAACACTTGTAACAAACGAAATCACAAATATATTAACGAAATTGTTCACAAAACTATCATTTTAATGTCACTACATCTGCTATTGCACCATCAACGAGTAAAAATATACAACATTTTTATTATTTAATATACATTCCTCTTACCTTTATTTACATATTTTTTAAGTTTCATAGCTCTAATCATTGTTGTATGTTTATAATTTACTATTTTCATTGACAGTTGACGTCTTTTTGTTGTAAAACCAGGTCGCCATATTGTCAATGTTGCCACCAGTTGAGCACAAAAATTCTGAACTCTGCCCATCACCAAAATATTAATTAAAGCTAAATAATATAATTTGCATACATTTTACACGTTTATAGGCCATAAGTATTACAATAAATATAAAATAATAGTATTATACAGTATAATTTATGTACATATATTATAAAGAGCGGTGCGTTAGACGAATGTTATACAGATTGCTTAATAAATGTTAACACCAAATTTAAATGTCAATAAAGTATTTTTTAATAAAAAATATATGCTTGTGACTTGTTTCAAATATAAATAAATGATTTTCAGTTATAAACTTTATAAAAAACAACTTTTCTTACCTCCAAAGTTACGGCAAAAGTTGATGAAATGAAATATGCATTTTTGGTTGTTCATAAGTTATTTATTGGTTGATTTATATCAAAACTAATATTAAAAACGTCTTCTATGGAGTTTTAAATATAATTCACAACATTTTCACTGCTTAAAACTACTTAAAACAATATATATTTAAATTTTTATAACTTAAGAGAACGTTTCGTGTTTACGACAATTATTTCAAAACATCCAAACTTGTATTTAATGATGAATCAAGCTGGAATTTACAGGAAACACTTGAAACTATAATTTGTTTACACTAAATAAACTGAAACACTTATTTTTTAATAAAAACTTTCGTTTAACATGTGGTTTGACAGTTTTAAATAGGTTAGAATTAAATGTATTTTAAAATTTTGCCACAAGATGGCACGGCCAGTATTAGGGTTGTTTAGTCTAATATAAAGTGATTTAAAAATTGTTTAGTAGATATTTTAAATATATTTATGGCATAATTAGTTTAATACATTATTAATATTAAAATATGCAAATAACTTAATATCATTTTAACGAGTGTTGCGGGAACAATTTTTCAACTCTGAGGTCAATGAACTTTGATTCATCAAATAATTAATTTAAAAATGCACCTGTCACAATATTTTAACAAAAATTTGTACACATATGTAATTTTAATCAAGGAATCCATTTTTGGCAAAATTAAAGCTGTATGTTAAACCCTTATATGGGTAGATATTCGCCACCCAAAACTGGGTAGAGTTATACAATTTTCGACTTGACCAGCCGATTCTACATATTTTCTTATATATGTATACCAATTTTCATAATTTTCTAGGCAAGGGTTTCAACGTAAACACACTCTGAATTTACCGCAAATCTCTGATATTTTCTGTGCGCGAGCGATGACGTCGCTCGCCCACTAAAATTCAGCAATTTTAGGGCAAATGCAGCTTAGGATATTCGCTATATCCTTTAGAGAAAAATTGCAAAAATTGGTAAACATATGTATTTTGACCTGGAGAATCGATATTTGAGAAAATTAAAACCGTACCTCCCGCCAATTAATGACTGGTTGTTTGTTACTCAAAAATGGGTAGAAGTACAAATTTGTCAATAGCACCATTGGATTCCACGTACTTTCTTATATAAATATCCTAATTATCAAAATATTTACTTTACGTCTGTTCATTATAATGACACCTTAAGCATAACATGCGGCTAACGCACCGCTCTTTAAAATAATATATACATAAATTATACTGTATAGTACAAATATTTTATATTTATTGTAATACTTATGGCCTATAGACGCGTAAAATATATGCAAATCATTTTATTTAGCTTTAATTAATATTTTCCTATAGACAGAGTTCAGAATTTTTGTGCTCAACTGGTGGCAACATTGACAATATGGCGACTAGTTTTTATAACAAGAAAGACGTCAACAATCAATGAAAATATTAAATTATAAACGTATAACAATAATTAGAGTTATGAAACTTAAGAAATAATGTAAATAAAGGTACGGGGAATGTGTATTAAATAATAAAAATGTTCTATATTTTTACTCGTTGACGGTGCAATAGCAAATGTAGTGACATTAAAATGACAGAGTTTTGTGAACAATACGTAATATATTTGTGATTTCGTTTGCTACAAGTGTTGTTTATTGTTGTGAACAGTTGTACGAAGCTGCTGTGCAGACGGGCGGACAAACAGACTTCGCTTGTCGTGATCCTGGAGCTGTTGAACTTGTGAAACTTCTCGAACGATTGCCCGAAGACAGCGTGTGAAAATGGGGCCCTGCAACCGTGAGGAGTCGCCGAGCAGACGGACAGCGGGACAGACATTACAACTTGAAGCTGTTACAACAAATATGAAGAACCGAATGCTTGGAGAATTTCTAGGGTCCGTGGACGTAGGAATTAAACATATGTAAATGTAATAAATAAATAATAAAACAGTTGTTGTTAATAAACAGAAGCAGGTGTTTGAAGAAAAAATGAAAACTACAAAAAGGTAGGTTTTGATTTGAAATATGTGCATTATATTCACAGCGGCATATCTCGGATTACACCCATATTTAAGAAATGAATTCACCGGCGTTAGATTCCGCGTACTTTTGAGTATACACGACAAAATTTTCATGAAAATATTATTAACCGTGCAGAAATTACAAGTAAATAACTGAAAAATGGTCTAAACTTTCCCGCAATTTTTCCAACAATCAAAAAATGTTTTTATTTGGTTATATATCTGGCTGAAATTTACAGGAAACATATAAAATTAACTGAAAATCATTTATTTATACTTTAAACAAATCATAAACATTTATTTCTTATTAAAAATATTTGTTTGACTTTTAAATTTGAGGTTAAAATGTACTATTCTACTTGCAAACATTCAACAAACGCACCGCTCTTTAAAATAGTTTATATTTAAATTATGCTGTATAGCAAAATTATTTTAATTTTATTATAATCCTTATGGCTTGTAGATGTGTAAAATATATATGCAAATGATTTTATTTAGCTTTAATTAATATTTTGGTGTTGTTCAAACTGAGCGATACATTTTTGTGTTGGACAATTGGCAACACTACCAAAATACTGGCAGTGCCATCTTGTAACACAATTGCAAACGATAAATTTTTGTGTTGGACAATTGGCAACCCTGTTCGTTGAATTTTGTTGAAAATCTCTGATGGTATCCGGCAAACAGGAGAAAAAAGAGTAAATTATACGTTATAATGACGTCTGCATTATAGGTTAGAATGACATTTAAATGTAGTTCAGCGGCTTACTGTAAGATGTCACAAGTATTTTTTAATTTGGGTATGTATAGAAAAAAATCGATAACATGTGAACTAATTAAGATATTTACACCAAATTTTGTGTATATTTAGCTAAATGTCTGTACTTTAATATAGTCTAATAGATGACAATACCTCCCGCTAATATATTAAATTTGATTAGTAATAAATCCAGAGTTCGTTTTTGCAATAATTAACATTTTTGGCAGAGAGACAGGTAAACATACATTTTTGAGGGCTTATATATAAGTAGATAGAAATGACATTTTCTTTAATAAGTCCTTAATTAATTAGAATTCTGTTTTTAAATTACATAAAGTATGAATTGCGGGTAACATACATGACAGGCGATTTATTACAAACACGAATTACGTAAGATCTAAGCGTCAAATCCCAATTTGGACGCCGGATTCGAAATCCTTGGGGTCGAATTAAGGGGTTGCCGTATCTAACTCAAAATTTATTTTCCCGATCGAAACTAAAAAGGATGGACTAAAGCCTTGGGGTTTTTTGGGCAAAAAAAACTTTTTGACTCCGATTTATTTCAAATTTGGTATACGTAAACTAGGTACAAAGGACTAATGGATAGCCAAATTTGATCTCATAGGGGTTGATATTAAGGGAGTTATTGAAGTCTAAAGTGGGTTTTTGCCTGTAGCTTCTAAACGGTTAAAGCTAGCAACTTACACATTGCAAATTTGAAATCTACATGAAATTGTCTATAATATACATCAGCACGAACATTTATATACAGGCTGTTCCAAAAGTTATTATTCAAAAATAAATGTTGTTTAGCTCATTTTCTGTATTTTTGCCTGTAGCTTGTAAACGGTTAAAGCTAGCAACTTGTTCTTTGCAAATTTGGAATCTACATGAAATTCTCTATAATATACATCAGCACTAACATTTATATACAAGCTGCTCCAAAAGTTACAGGCAGATTTTTCATGCTTCAAGTATGAATTGCGGGTAACATACATGACAGACGATTTATTACAAACACGAATTACGTAAGATCAAAGCGTCAAATCCCAATTTGGACGCTGGATTCGAAATCCTTGGGATCGAATTAAGGGGTTGCCGTGTCTAACTCAAAATTTATTTTCCCGATCGAAACTAAAAAGCATGGACTAAAGCCTTGGGGTTTTTTTGGCAAAAAAAACTTTTTGACTCCGATTTGTTTCAAATTTCGTATACGTTAACTAGGGACAAAGGACTAATGGATAGTCAAATCTGAGCCCATAGGGGTTGATATTAAGGGAGTTATTAAATTTTATTATAAACAATAAATTTTTGTCTAGCTCATTTTCTTTATTTTTGCCTGTAGCTTCTAAACGGTTAAAGCTAGCAACTTGTACGTTGCAAATTTGAAATCTACATGAAATTCTGTATAATATACGTCAGGACTAACAAATATATACAGGCTGTTCCAGAAGTTACAGGCAGTTAAAGTACACTTAATTTTGAGCAAATTTTATTATAAACGCTGAATTTTTGTCTAGCTCACTTTCTCTATTTTTACCTGTAACTTTTAAACGGTTAAAGCTAGCAACTTGTACGTTGCAAATTTGAAATCTACATGAAATTCTGTATAATATACGTCAGGACTAACAATTATATACAGGCTGGTCGAGAAGATACAGGCAGTTAAAATACACTTAATTTTGAGCAAATTTTATTATAAAAGATGAATTTTTGTCTAGCTCACTTTCTCTATTTTTGCCTGTAGCTTCTAAACGGTTAAAGCTAGCAACTTGTACGTTGCAAATTTGAAATCTACATGAAATTCTGTATAATATACGTCAGGACTAACAATTATATACAGGCTGTTCCAGAAGTTACAGGTAGTTAAAATACACTTAATTTTGAGAAAATTTTATTATAAATGATAAATTATTGTCTAGCTCATTTTCTTTATTTTTGCCTGTAGCTTCTAAACGGTTAAAACTAGCAACTTGTACGTTGCAAATTTGAAATCTACATGAAATTCTGTATAACATACGCCAGGACTAACAATTATATACAGGCTGTTCCAGAAGTTACAGGTAGTTAAAATACACTTAATTTTGAGAAAATTTTATTATAAATGATAAATTTTTGTCTAGCTCATTTTCTTTAATTTTGCCTGTAGCTTCTAAACGGTTAAAGCTAGCAACTTGTACGTTGCAAATTTGAAATCTACATGAAATTCTGTATAATATACGTCAGGACTAACAATTATATACAGGCTGGTCGAGAAGATACAGGTAGATAAAATACACTTAATTTTGAGCAAATTTTATTATAAATGATAAATTTTTGTCTAGCTCATTTTCTCTATTTTTGCCTGTAGCTTCTAAACGGTTAAAGCTAGCAACTTGTACGTTGCAAATTTGAAATCTACATGAAATTCTGTATAATATACGTCAGGACTAACAATTATATACAGGCTGGTCGAGAAGATACAGGCAGTTAAAATACACTTAATTTTGAGCAAATTTTATTATAATAGATAAATTTTTGTCTAGCTCATTTTCTTTATTTTTGCCTGTAGCTTCTAAACGGTTAAAGCTAGCAACTTGTACGTTGCAAATTTGAAATCTACATGAAATTCTGTATAATATACGTCAGGACTAACAATTATATACAGGCTGGTCGAGAAGATACAGGTAGATAAAATACACTTAATTTTGAGCAAATTTTATTATAAATGATAAATTTTTGTCTAGCTCATTTTCTCTATTTTTGCCTGTAGCTTCTAAACGGTTAAAGCTAGCAACTTGTACGTTGCAAATTTGAAATCTACATGAAATTCTGTATAATATATGTCAGGACTAACAATTATATATAGGCTGTTCCAGAAGATACAGGCAGTTAAAGTACACTTAATTTTGAGCAAATTTTATTATAAACGCTGAATTTTTGTCTAGCTCACTTTCTCTATTTTGCCTGTAACTTTTAAACGGTTAAAGCTAGCAACTTGTACGTTGCAAATTTGTAATCTACATGAAATTCTGTATAATATACGTCAGGACTAACAATTATATACAGGCTGTTCCAGAAGTTACAGGCAGTTAAATATACTCTTATTATTTATTACAAACACGAATTACGTAAGATCTACGCGTCATATCCCAATTTGGACGCCGGATTCGAAATCCTTGGGGTCGAATTAAGGGGTTGCCATGTCTAACTCAAAATTTATTTTCCCGATCGAAACTAAGAAATGTGGACTATAGCCTTGGGGTTTTTTTGGCAAAAAAAACTTTTTGACTCCGATTTGTTTCAAATTAGGTATACCTAAACTAGGTACAAAGGACTAATGGATAGCCAAATCTGAGCCCATAGGGGTTGATATTAAGGGAGTTATTGAAGTCTAAGTGGGACAATTTTATTTATTCAAATTCAGCGCTGAATATCTCAAAAACTAATAAAGCTACAATGTTAATTCCTGCAAATTTGGATTCCTCAGATTTTTTTCTATATATATATATATATATATATATATATATATATATATATATATAACCAATTTTTATGAAATAATTTCTGAAACTTCCTGAATTATTTAAAAAAATATAAAATGTCAGACAAAAATATTTGATCATGTTTTTTTTGGTGCATAGATGCTACCTTAAAGTAGCATTTATGCACGTTAGTGCTGATGTATATTATAGAGAATTTCATATAGATTCCAAATTTGCAAAGAACAAGTTGCTAGCTTTATCCGTTTAGAAGCTACAGGCAAAAATACAGAAAATGATCTAAACAAAAATTCATCGTTTATAATAAAAATTATTGAAAAATAAGTGTACGTTTAACTGCCAAAAACTTTTGGAGCACCTGTATATAAATGTTAGTGCTGATGAAATTTACAGGAACCATATAAAATTAACTGGAAATCATTTATTTATACTTTAAAAAAGTCATAAACATTTATTTCTTATTAAAAATATTTGTTTGACTTTTAAATTTGAGGTTAAAATGTACTATTCAACTTGCAAACATTCGGCAAACGCACCGCTCTTTAAAATAGTTTATATTTAAATTATGCTGTATAGCACAATTATTTTAATTTTATTATAATCCTTATGGCTTGTAGATGTGTAAAATATATATGCAAATGATTTTATTTAGCTTTAATTAATATTTTGGCGTTGTTCAAACTGAGCGATACATTTTGTGTTGGACAATTGGCAACACTACCAAAATACTGGCAGTGCCATCTTGTAGCACAATTGCAAACGATAAAATTTTGTGTTGGACAATTGGCAACCCTGTTCGTTGAATTTTGTTGAAAATCTCTAATGGTATCCGGCAAACAGGAGAAAAAAGAGTAAATTATACGTTATAATGACGTTTGCATTATAGGTTAGAATGACATTTAAATGTAGTTCAGCGGCTTACTGTAAGATGTCACAAGTCGTATTTCTTTTAAATTATTAAAATTTGGTTATGTATAGAAAAATATTGATAACACGTGAACTAATTAAGATATTTACACCAAATTTTGTGTATATTTACAGTGCAATAGCAAATGTAGTGACATTAAAATGACAGAGTTTTGTGAACAATACGTAATATATTTGTGATTTCGTTTGCTACAAGTGTTGTTTATTGTTGTGAACAGTTGTACGAAGCTGCTGTGCAGACGGGCGGACAAACAGACTTCGCTTGTCGTGATCCTGGAGCTGTTGAACTTGTGAAACTTCTCGAACGATTGCCCGAAGACAGCGTGTGAAAATGGGGCCCTGCAACCGTGAGGAGTCGCCGAGCAGACGGACAGCGGGACAGACATTACAACTTGAAGCTGTTAAGGTAGGAAAAGTTGTTTTTTATGTAGTTTATAACCTCCAATTACTCGAAATTCTAACGAGTTAACCAATACTCGAAATGTCGGTCATACAGCGTTTATTTTTTCAAGTAAAGTACCCCTTCTGTGCCCCCCAGAGTTTTGGTAATTTTTATATGAATGTAATGTTAGACAATTACCTCGGATATAAGATTTCAAATTTATAATTTTGTTAGTTTAGAAAATATTCAAAATAAGTCGATTTTTTTTCAAGTAAAGTACCCCTTCTGTGCCCCCCAGAGATTTGGTAATTTTTATATGAATGCAATGTTAAGCAGTTACCTCGGATATAAGATTTCAAATTTTTAGCGCCGTTAGTTTAGGAAATATTCAAGAAAAATCAAATTTTTTTCAAGTAAAGTACCCCTTCTGAGCCCCCCAGAGGTTTGGTAATTTTTATATGAATGTAATGTTAAATAATTACTTCGGATATAAGATTTAAAATTTTTAACTCCGTTAGTTTAGGAAATATTCAAGAAAAATCAAAATTTTTTCAAGTAAAGTACCCCTTCTGAGCCCCCAAGAGGTTTGGTAATTTTTATATGAATGCAATGTTATATAATTACCTCGGATATAAGATTTCAAATTTTTAACTCCGTTAGTTTAGGAAATATTCAAGAAAAATCAATTTTTCTTCAAGTAAAGTACCCCTTCTGAGCCCCCCAAAGGTTTGGTAATTTTTATATGAATGTAATGTTAAATAATTACCTCGGATATAAGATTTCAAATTTTTAGCGCCGCTAGTTTAGGAAATATTCAAGAAAAATCAAATTTTTTTCAAGTAAAGTACCCCTTCTGAGCCCCCCAGAGGTTTGGTAATTTTTATATGAATGTAATGTTAAATAATTACCTCGGATATAAGATTTCAAATTTTTAGCGCCGTTAGTTTAGGAAATATTCAAGAAAAATCAAAAAATTTTCAAGTAAAGTACCCCTTCTGAGCCCCCCAGAGGTTTGGTAATTTTTATATGAATGTAATGTTAAATAATTACCTCGGATATAAGATTTCAAATTTTTAGCGCCGTTAGTTTAGGAAATATTCAAGAAAAATCAATTTTTTTTCAAGTAAAGTACCCCTTCTGAGCCTCCCAGAGGTTTGGTAATTTTTATATGAATGTAATGTTAAATAATTACCTCGGATATAAGATTTCAAATTTTTAGCGCCGTTAGTTTAGGAAATATTCAAGAAAAATCAAAAATTTTTCAAGTAAAGTACCCCTTCTGAGCCCCCCAGAGGTTTGGTAATTTTTATATGAATGTAATGTTAAATAATTACCTCGGATATAAGATTTCAAATTTTTAACTCCGTTAGTTTAGGAAATATTCAAGAAAAATCAATTTTTTTTCAAGTAAAGTACCCCTTCTGAGCCCCCCAGAGGTTTGGTAATTTTTATATGAATGTAATGTTAAATAATTACCTCGGATATAAGATTTCAAATTTTTAGCGCCGCTAGTTTAGGAATTATTCAAGAAAAATCAAATTTTTTTTAAGTAAAGTACCCCTTCTGAGCCCCCCAGAGGTTTGGTAATTTTTATATGAATGTAATGTTAAATAATTACCTCGGATATAAGATTTCAAATTTTTAGCGCCGTTAGTTTAGGAAATATTCAAGAAAAATCAAAATTTTTTCAAGTAAAGTACCCCTTCTGAGCCCCCCAGAGGTTTGGCAATTTTTATATGAATGTAATGTTAAATAGTTACCTCGGATATAAGATTTCAAATTTTTAGCGCCGTTAGTTTAGGAAACATTCAAGTAAAATCAAAATTTTTTCAAGTAAAGTACCCCTTCTGAGCTCCCCAGAGATTTGGTAATTTTTATATGAATGCAATGTTATATAATTACCTCGGATATAAGATTTCAAATGTTTAGCGCCGTTAGTTTAGGAAATATTCAAGAAAAATCAAAAAATTTTCAAGTAAAGTACCCCTTCTGAGCCCCCCAGAGGTTTGGTAATTTTTATTTGAATGCAATGTTATATAATTACCTCGGATATAAGATTTCAAATTTTTAACTCCGTTAGTTTAGGAAATATTCAAGACAAATCAAATTTTTTTCAAGTAAAGTACCCCTTCTGAGCCCCCCAGAGGTTTGGTAATTTTTATATGAATGCAATGTTATATAATTACCTTGGATATAAGATTTCAAATTTTTAACTCCGTTAGTTTAGGAAATATTCAAGAAAAATATTTTTTTTTTCAAGTAAAGTACCCCTGCTGAGCCTTCCAGAGGTTTGGTAATTTTTATATGAATGCAATGTTATATAATTACCTCGGATATAAGAATTCAAATTTTTAGCGCCGTTAGTTTAGGAAATATTCAAGAAAAATCAAAAATTTTTCAAGTAAAGTACCCCTTCTGAGCCCCCCAGAGGTTTGGTAATTTTTATATGAACGCAATGTTAAATAATTAACTTAGATGTAAAGTTTCATATTTTTATCTGTGTTAGTTTAGGAGATATTTAAAAAAAGTCGATTTGCAAAAACGGTGTCCATCATTATGATTGTCAAGTATGTAGGTCATAATTATTACCATAATGTTTCCCATTTCATTATCGTCGAGTGCATATTGATTTTCTGACAGAGAAAGATATATTGTAAGACAGAGACAACATGACATAGAATAACAAACTCTGGAGTGAACACTCGGAAATATTTGTTTATTTTAGACAGAGAGGGGAATATATAACTATTTCATTCTAATGAACTCTTCTTATTACTGTAATTTTTATTGGGAAACGTGGTGTTCAGTCCACGCGTGTACATATCTCGGTGATCAAAGAGTAGTACAGACCGGAGTGAACACCATGTTTCCCAATAAAAATTACAGTAATAAGAAGAGTTCATTAGAATGAAATAGTTATATATTCTCCTCTCTGTCTAAAATAAACAAATATTTCCGAGTGTTCACTCCAGACTTTGTTATTCTATGTCGTTCTTGAATATTTCCTAAACTAACACAGATAAAAATATGAAACCTTACATCTAAGTTAATTATTTAACATTGCGTTCATATAAAAATTACCAAATTTCTGGGGGGTACAGAAGGGGTACTTTACTTGAAAAAAATTTGATTTTTCTTGAATATTTCCTAAACTAACGGAGTTAAAAATGTGAAATCTTATATCCGAGGTAATTATTTAACTTTGCATTCATAGAAAAAATACCAAACGTCTGGGGGGCTCAGAAGGGGTACTTTACTTGAAAAAAATTTGATTTTTCTTGAATATTTCCTAAACTAACGGAGTTAAAAATTTGAAATCTTATATCCGAGGTAATTATATAACATTGCATTCATATAAAAATTACCAAACCTCGGGGGGGCTCAGAAGGGGTACTTTACTTGAAAAAAATTTGATTTTTCTTGAATATTTCCTAAACTAACGGATTTAAAATTTTTAAATCTTATATCCGAGGTAATTATATAACATTGCATTCATATAAAAATTACCAAACCTCTGGGGGGCTCAGAAGGGGTACTTTACTTGAAAAAAATTTGATTTGTCTTGAATATTTCCTAAACTAACGGAGTCAAAAATTTGAAATTTTATATCCGAGGTAATTATATAACATTGCATTCATATAAAAATTACCAAACCTCTGGGAGGCTCAGAAGGGGTACTTTACTTGAAAAAATTTTGATTTTTCTTGAATATTTCCTAAACTAACGGAGTTAAAAATTTGAAATCTTATATCCGAGGTAATTATATAACATTGCATTCATATAAAAATTACCAAACCTCTGGGGGGCTCAGAAGGGGTACTTTACTTGAAAAAAATTTGATTTTTCTTGAATATTTCCTAAACTAATGGAGTTAAAAATTTGAAATCTTATATCCGAGGTAATTATTTAACTTTGCATTCATAGAAAAATTACCAAACGTCTGGGGGGCTCAGAAGGGGTACTTTACTTGAAAAAAAATTGATTTTACTTGAATATTTCCTAAACTAACGGAGTTAAAAATTTGAAATTTTATAGCCGAGGTAATTATATAACATTGCATTCACATAAAAATTGCCAAACCTCTGGGGGGCTCAGAAGGGGTACTTTACTTGATAAAAATTTGATATTTCTTGAATATTTCCTAAACTAACGGAGTTAAAAATTTGAAATCTTATATCCGAGGTAATTATATAACACTGCATTCATATAAAAATTACCAAACCTCTGGGGGGCTCAGAAGGGGTACTTTACTTGAAAAAAAATTGATTTTTCTTGAATATTTCCTAAACTAACGGAGTTAAAAATATGAAATCTTATATCCGAGGTAATTATATAACATTGCATTCATATAAAAATTACCAAACCTCGGGGGGGCTCAGAAGGGGTACTTTACTTGAAAAAAATTTGATTTTTCTTGAATATTTCCTAAAGTAACGGAGTTAAAAATTTGAAATCTTATATCCCAGGTAATTATATAACATTGCATTCATATAAAAATTACCACACCTCTGGGGGGCTCAGAAGGGGTACTTTACTTGAAAAAAAATTGATTTTTCTTAAATATTTCCTAAACTAACGGAGTTAAAAATTTGAAATTTTATATCCGAGGTAAGTACTTAACATTGCATTTATATAAAAATTACCAACCCTCTGGGGGGCTCAGAAGGGGTACTTTACTTGAAAAAAATTTGATTTTTCTTGAATATTTTCTAAACTAACGGAGTTAAAATTTTGAAATCTTATATCCGAGGTAATTATTTAACATTGCATTCATAGAAAAATTACCAAAACTCTGGAGGGCTCAGAAGGGGTACTTTACATAAAAAAAAATTGATTTTTCTTGAATATTTCCTAAACCAACGGAGTTAAAAATTTGAAATCTTATATCCGAGGTAATTATATAACATTGCATTCATATAAAAATTACCAAACCTCTGGGGGGCTCAGAAGGGGTACTTTACTTGAAATTTTTTTGATTTTTCTTGAATATTTCCTAAACTAACGGAGTTAAAAATTTGAAATCTTATATCCGAGGTAATTATATAACATTGCATTCATATTAAAATTACCAAACCTCTGGGGGGCTCAGAAGAGGTACTTTACTTGAAAAAAATTTGATTTTTCTTGAATATTTCCTAAACTAACGGAGTTAAAAATTTGAAATCTTATATCCGAGGTAATTATATAACATTGCATTCATATAAAAATTGCCAAACCTCTGGGGGGCTCAGAAGGGGTACTTTACTTGAAAAAAATTTGATTTTTCTTGAATATTTCCTAAACTAACGGAGTTAAAAATTTGAAATCTTATATCCGAGGTAACTATTTAACTTTGCATTCATAGAAAAATTACGAAACCTCTGGGGGGCTCAGAAGGGGGACTTTACTTGAAAAAAATTTGATTTGTCTTGAATATTTCCTAAACTAACGGAGTCAAAAATTTGAAATCTTATATCCGAGGTAATTACTTAACATTGCATTCATATAAAAATTACCAAACCTCTGGGGGGCTCAGAAGGGGTACTTTACTTGTAAAAAATTTGATTTGTCTTGAATATTTCCTAAACTAACGGAGTCAAAAATTTGAAATCTTATATCCGAGGTAACTACTTAACATTGCATTCATATAAAAATTACCAAATCTCTGGGGGGCTCAAAAGGGGTACTTTAGTTGAAAAAAATTTGATTTGTCTTGAATATTTCTTAAACTAACGGAGTCAAAAATTTGAAATCTTATATCCGAGGTAATTACTTAACATTGCATTCATATAAAAATTACCAAACCTCGGGGGGGCTCAAAAGGGGTACTTTACTTGAAAAAAATTTGATTTGTCTTAAATATTTCCTAAACTAACGGAGTCAAAAATTTGAAATCTTATATCCGAGGTAATTATATAACATTGCATTCATATAAAAATTACCAAACCTCTGGGGGGCTCAGAAGGGGTACTTTACTTGAAAAAATTTTGATTATTCTTGAATATTTCCTAAACTAACGGAGTTAAAAATTTGGAATCTTATATCCGAGGTAATTACTTAACATTGCATTCATATAAAAATTACCAAACCTCTGGGGGGCTCAGAAGGGGTACTTTACTTGAAAAAAATTTGATTTGTCTTGAATATTTCCTAAACTAACGGAGTCAAAAATTTGAAATTTTATATCCGAGGTAATTATATAACATTGCATTCATATAAAAATTACCAAACCTCTGGGGGGATCAGAAGGGGTACTTTACTTGAAAAAAATTTGATTTGTCTTGAATATTTCCTAAACTAACGGAGTCAAAAATTTGAAATCTTATATCCGAGGTAATTATATAACATTGCATTCATATAAAAATCACCAAACCTCTGGGAGGCTCAGAAGGGGTACTTTACTTGAAAAAAAATTGATTTTTCTTGAATATTTGCTAAACAGAGTTAAAAATATGAAAATTTATGTCTAAATTACATAAAGTTCTTGTATTTAGATTTTTCACGTTTGAAGTATGAATTGCGGGTAACATACATGACAGGCGATTTATTACAAACACGAATTACGTAAGATCTAAGCGTTAAATCCCAATTTGGACGCCGGATTCGAAATCCTTGGGGTCGAATTAAGGGGTTGCCATGTCTAACTCAAAATTTATTTTCCCGATCGAAACTAAGAAAGATGGACTATAGCCTTGGTGTTTTTTTGGCCAAAAAAACTTTTTGACTCCGATTTGTTTCAAATTTTGTATACGTTAACTAGGGACAAAGGACTAATGGATAGCCAAATCTGAGCCCATAGGGGTTGATATTAAGGGAGTTATTGAAGTCTGAAGTGGGTTTTTGGAAATAACTGTCTAATAATGTTTTTCTGTGTGATTGCAGGATCAACAGCTGACCAAGGACCACTTAAGGACATCTCAGGATACATTATTAAATAATTAACTTAATTATAAAATTTAGTTAGTGTAGGATATTTTCACCCATGAATTTCTTTTAGCTTATAATACAAATAAAATGTTTATAATTGTAATTGTGATTGTTGTTTATTTATTGTGTATACTATTATTAATTTTGTAACATTAATGTACTTGTAATTGTTGCAATAAATATTTATTTTTATTTTAAAAAATGTTTTATTTATTATTTTTCAGATAGCTATTTGTTCAATATTCATAATTCGACACTTTTCTAAAGCGTATACCCTTTAAAAAGCTTTAAATTCGCTAAAAAAAAATTGGTCGTGCTACCTGAAAGTAGCATCTACGCACGGTTTTTTAGACAGATTTGGTGCATAGATGCTACATTAAGGTAGCATCTATCCACCAAATCTGTGTAAAAAAACCGTGCATGAATGCTTCTTTGAAGCATCCATGAACGGAAAAAAAACTTTTAGCGTGCATGGATGCTTCAAAGAAGCATTCATGCACGATTTTTTAGACAGATTTGGTGGATAGATGCTACCTTAATGTAGCACCACTTTTGTCAAATTTTGATGAAAATTTCTGATGGTATCAGGATAACAGGAATCCAAAGAGCACTTTCGTCACCACTTTTGTCCGATTTTGTTAAAAAAATCTGATGGTATCAGGATAACAGGAATCCAAAGAGCACTCGAAAATTCTTTTAAAGTGCTCTTTGGATTCCTGTTATCCTAATACCATCAGATTTTTTAACAAAATCGGTCAAAAGTGGTGACGAAAGTCCTAAAAGTAGCACCACTTTTGTCGTATTTTGTTGAAAATTTCTGATGGTATCCGGATAACAGGAAGGAGAAGAGCACTTCAAAAGCTTAAAATGTACGTTTTTCACTGAAAATCAATAATAAGGGTTGTAAAATAAAATATATTATTATTTTATATAAATTTTATTCATTTTAAAACAAGTACAATGTATTTTACAATAATTGCCACCCAATAAAATATACAGCACATTCTAAAATTGTTTATCACTCAATAACTACGGCCCTAATTTATTTTTAAGAACTAATTTAACAAATATAGACGTAGAACTCCACGTAGAGTTCAAATTTTTAAGAATCGACACAAAATTCCAATTAGTTCAAGAGTTATTAAAGAAAATGTAAATTTCTTTATCTAAGACATTTTTAAAACTTTAATAACTCCGGCCCTGGTTAATTTTTAACAACTAACTTAACAAATACAGACGTAGAACTCCACGTAGAGTTCAAATTTTCAAGAATCGACACAAAATTCCAATTAGTTCAAGAGTTATTAAAGAAAATGTAAATTTCTTTATCTATGACATTTTTAAAACTTTAATAACTCCGGCCCTGGTTAATTTTTAACAACTAACTTAACAAATACAGACGTAGAACTCCACGTAGAGTTCAAATTTTCAAGAATCGACACAAAATTCCAATTAGTTCAAGAGTTATTAAAGAAAATGTAAATTTCTTTATCTATGACATTTTTAAACCTTTAATAACTCCGGCCCTAGTTAATTTTTAACAACTAACTTAACAAATACAGACGTAGAACTCCACGTAGAGTTCAAATTTTCATGAATCGACACAAAATTCCAATTAGTTCAAGAGTTATTAAAGAAAATGTAAATTTCTTTATCTATGACATTTTTAAAACTTTAATAACTCCGGCCCTGGTTAATTTTTAACAACTAACTTAACAAATACAGACGTAGAACTCCACGTAGAGTTCAAATTTTCAAGAATCGACACAAAATTCCAATTAGTTCAAGAGTTATTAAAGAAAATGTAAATTTCTTTATCTATGACATTTTTAAAACTTTAATAACTCCGGCCTTGGTTAATTTTTAACAACTAACTTAACAAATACAGACGTAGAACTCCACGTAGAGTCCAAATTTTCAAGAATCGACACAAAATTCCAATTAGTTCAAGAGTTATTAAAGAAAATGTAAATTTCTTTATCTATGACATTTTTAAAACTTTAATAACTCCGGCCCTGGTTAATTTTTAACAACTAACTTAACAAATACAGACGTAGAACTCCACGTAGAGTTCAAATTTTCAAGAATCGACACAAAATTCCAATTAGTTCAAGAGTTATTAAAGAAAATGTAAATTTCTTTATCTATGACATTTTTAAAACTTTAATAACTCCGGCCCTGGTTAATTTTTAACAACTAACTTAACAAATACAGACGTAGAACTCCACGTAGAGTTCAAATTTTCAAGAATCGACACAAAATTCCAATTAGTTCAAGAGTTATTAAAGAAAATGTAAATTTCTTTATCTATGACATTTTTAAAACTTTAATAACTCCGGCCCTAGTTAATTTTTAACAACTAACTTAACAAATACAGACGTAGAACTCCACGTAGAGTTCAAATTTTCAAGAATCGACACAAAATTCCAATTAGTTCAAGAGTTATTAAAGAAAATGTAAATTTCTTTATCTATGACATTTTTAAAACTTTAATAACTCCGGCCCTGGTTAATTTTTAACAACTAACTTAACAAATACAGACGTAGAACTCCACGTAGAGTTCAAATTTTCAAGAATCGACACAAAATTCCAATTAGTTCAAGAGTTATTAAAGAAAATGTAAATTTCTTTATCTATGACATTTTTAAAACTTTAATAACTCCGGCCCTGGTTAATTGTTAACAACTAACTTAACAAATACAGACGTAGAACTCCACGTAGAGTTCAAATTTTCAAGAATCGACACAAAATTCCAATTAGTTCAAGAGTTATTAAAGAAAATGTAAATTTCTTTATCTATGACATTTTTAAAACTTTAATAACTCCGGCCCTAGTTAATTTTTAACAACTAACTTAACAAATACAGACGTAGAACTCCACGTAGAGTTCAAATTTTCATGAATCGACACAAAATTCCAATTAGTTCAAGAGTTATTAAAGAAAATGTAAATTTCTTTATCTATGACATTTTTAAAACTTTAATAACTCCGGCCCTGGTTAATTTTTAACAACTAACTTAACAAATACAGACGTAGAACTCCACGTAGAGTTCAAATTTTCAAGAATCGACACAAAATTCCAATTAGTTCAAGAGTTATTAAAGAAAATGTAAATTTCTTTATCTATGACATTTTTAAAACTTTAATAACTCCGGCCCTGGTTAATTTTTAACAACTAACTTAACAAATACAGACGTAGAACTCCACGTAGAGTTCAAATTTTCAAGAATCGACACAAAATTCCAATTAGTTCAAGAGTTATTAAAGAAAATGTAAATTTCTTTATCTATGACATTTTTAAAACTTTAATAACTCCGGCCCTGGTTAATTTTTAACAACTAACTTAACAAATACAGACGTAGAACTCCACGTGGAGTTCAAATTTTCAAGAATCGACACAAAATTCCAATTAGTTCAAGAGTTATTAAAGAAAATGTAAATTTCTTTATCTATGACATTTTTAAAACTTTAATAACTCCGGCTCTGGTTAATTTTTAACAACTAACTTAACAAATACAGACGTAGAACTCCACGTAGAGTTCAAATTTTCAAGAATCGACACAAAATTCCAATTATTTCAAGAGTTATTAAAGAAAATGTAAATTTCTTTATCTATGACATTTTTAAAACTTTAATAACTCCGGCCCTGGTTAATTTTTAACAACTAACTTAACAAATACAGACGTAGAACTCCACGTAGAGTTCAAATTTTCAAGAATCGACACAAAATTCCAATTAGTTCAAGAGTTATTAAAGAAAATGTAAATTTCTTTATCTATGACATTTTTGAAACTTTAATAACTCCGGCCCTGGTTAATTTTTAACAACTAACTTAACAAATACAGACGTAGAACTCCACGTAGAGTTCAAATTTTCAAGAATCGACACAAAATTCCAATTAGTTCAAGAGTTATTAAAGAAAATGTAAATTTCTTTATCTATGACATTTTTAAAACTTTAATAACTCCGGCCCTGGTTAATTTTTAACAACTAACTTAACAAATACAGACGTAGAACTCCACGTAGAGTCCAAATTTTCAAGAATCGACACAAAATTCCAATTAGTTCAAGAGTTATTAAAGAAAATGTAAATTTCTTTATCTATGACATTTTTAAAACTTTAATAACTCCGGCCCTGGTTAATTGTGAACAACTAACTTAACAAATACAGACGTAGAACTCCACGTAGAGTTCAAATTTTCAAGAATCGACACAAAATTCCAATTAGTTCAAGAGTTATTAAAGAAAATGTAAATTTCTTTATCTATGACATTTTTAAAACTTTAATAACTCCGGCCCTGGTTAATTTTTAACAACTAACTTAACAAATACAGACGTAGAACTCCACGTGGAGTTCAAATTTTCAAGAATCGACACAAAATTCCAATTAGTTCAAGAGTTATTAAAGAAAATGTAAATTTCTTTATCTATGACATTTTTAAAACTTTAATAACTCCGGCTCTGGTTAATTTTTAACAACTAACTTAACAAATACAGACGTAGAACTCCACGTAGAGTTCAAATTTTCAAGAATCGACACAAAATTCCAATTATTTCAAGAGTTATTAAAGAAAATGTAAATTTCTTTATCTATGACATTTTTAAAACTTTAATAACTCCGGCCCTGGTTAATTTTTAACAACTAACTTAACAAATACAGACGTAGAACTCCACGTAGAGTTCAAATTTTCAAGAATCGACACAAAATTCCAATTAGTTCAAGAGTTATTAAAGAAAATGTAAATTTCTTTATCTATGACATTTTTGAAACTTTAATAACTCCGGCCCTGGTTAATTTTTAACAACTAACTTAACAAATACAGACGTAGAACTCCACGTAGAGTTCAAATTTTCAAGAATCGACACAAAATTCCAATTAGTTCAAGAGTTATTAAAGAAAATGTAAATTTCTTTATCTATGACATTTTTAAAACTTTAATAACTCCGGCCTTGGTTAATTTTTAACAACTAACTTAACAAATACAGACGTAGAACTCCACGTAGAGTCCAAATTTTCAAGAATCGACACAAAATTCCAATTAGTTCAAGAGTTATTAAAGAAAATGTAAATTTCTTTATCTATGACATTTTTAAAACTTTAATAACTCCGGCCCTGGTTAATTTTTAACAACTAACTTAACAAATACAGACGTAGAACTCCACGTAGAGTTCAAATTTTCAAGAATCGACACAAAATTCCAATTAGTTCAAGAGTTATTAAAGAAAATGTAAATTTCTTTATCTATGACATTTTTAAAACTTTAATAACTCCGGCCCTGGTTAATTTTTAACAACTAACTTAACAAATACAGACGTAGAACTCCACGTAGAGTTCAAATTTTCAAGAATCGACACAAAATTCCAATTAGTTCAAGAGTTATTAAAGAAAATGTAAATTTCTTTATCTATGACATTTTTAAAACTTTAATAACTCCGGCCCTGGTTAATTGTTAACAACTAACTTAACAAATACAGACGTAGAACTCCACGTAGAGTTCAAATTTTCAAGAATCGACACAAAATTCCAATTAGTTCAAGAGTTATTAAAGAAAATGTAAATTTCTTTATCTATGACATTTTTAAAACTTTAATAACTCCGGCCCTGGTTAATTTTTAACAACTAACTTAACAAATACAGACGTAGAACTCCACGTGGAGTTCAAATTTTCAAGAATCGACACAAAATTCCAATTAGTTCAAGAGTTATTAAAGAAAATGTAAATTTCTTTATCTATGACATTTTTAAAACTTTAATAACTCCGGCCCTGGTTAATTGTTAACAACTAACTTAACAAATACAGACGTAGAACTCCACGTAGAGTTCAAATTTTCAAGAATCGACACAAAATTCCAATTAGTTCAAGAGTTATTAAAGAAAATGTAAATTTCTTTATCTATGACATTTTTAAAACTTTAATAACTCCGGCCCTGGTTAATTTTTAACAACTAACTTAACAAATACAGACGTAGAACTCCACGTAGAGTTCAAATTTTCAAGAATCGACACAAAATTCCAATTAGTTCAAGAGTTATTAAAGAAAATGTAAATTTCTTTATCTATGACATTTTTAAAACTTTAATAACTCCGGCCCTGGTTAATTGTTAACAACTAACTTAACAAATACAGACGTAGAACTCCACGTAGAGTTCAAATTTTCAAGAATCGACACAAAATTCCAATTAGTTCAAGAGTTATTAAAGAAAATGTAAATTTCTTTATCTATGACATTTTTAAAACTTTAATAACTCCGGCCCTAGTTAATTTTTAACAACTAACTTAACAAATACAGACGTAGAACTCCACGTAGAGTTCAAATTTTCATGAATCGACACAAAATTCCAATTAGTTCAAGAGTTATTAAAGAAAATGTAAATTTCTTTATCTATGACATTTTTAAAACTTTAATAACTCCGGCCCTGGTTAATTGTGAACAACTAACTTAACAAATACAGACGTAGAACTCCACGTAGAGTTCAAATTTTCAAGAATCGACACAAAATTCCAATTAGTTCAAGAGTTATTAAAGAAAATGTAAATTTCTTTATCTATGACATTTTTAAAACTTTAATAACTCCGGCCCTGGTTAATTTTTAACAACTAACTTAACAAATACAGACGTAGAACTCCACGTGGAGTTCAAATTTTCAAGAATCGACACAAAATTCCAATTAGTTCAAGAGTTATTAAAGAAAATGTAAATTTCTTTATCTATGACATTTTTAAAACTTTAATAACTCCGGCTCTGGTTAATTTTTAACAACTAACTTAACAAATACAGACGTAGAACTCCACGTAGAGTTCAAATTTTCAAGAATCGACACAAAATTCCAATTATTTCAAGAGTTATTAAAGAAAATGTAAATTTCTTTATCTATGACATTTTTAAAACTTTAATAACTCCGGCCCTGGTTAATTTTTAACAACTAACTTAACAAATACAGACGTAGAACTCCACGTAGAGTTCAAATTTTCAAGAATCGACACAAAATTCCAATTAGTTCAAGAGTTATTAAAGAAAATGTAAATTTCTTTATCTATGACATTTTTGAAACTTTAATAACTCCGGCCCTGGTTAATTTTTAACAACTAACTTAACAAATACAGACGTAGAACTCCACGTAGAGTTCAAATTTTCAAGAATCGACACAAAATTCCAATTAGTTCAAGAGTTATTAAAGAAAATGTAAATTTCTTTATCTATGACATTTTAAAACTTTAATAACTCCGGCCTTGGTTAATTTTTAACAACTAACTTAACAAATACAGACGTAGAACTCCACGTAGAGTCCAAATTTTCAAGAATCGACACAAAATTCCAATTAGTTCAAGAGTTATTAAAGAAAATGTAAATTTCTTTATCTATGACATTTTTAAAACTTTAATAACTCCGGCCCTGGTTAATTTTTAACAACTAACTTAACAAATACAGACGTAGAACTCCACGTAGAGTTCAAATTTTCAAGAATCGACACAAAATTCCAATTAGTTCAAGAGTTATTAAAGAAAATGTAAATTTCTTTATCTATGACATTTTTAAAACTTTAATAACTCCGGCCCTGGTTAATTTTTAACAACTAACTTAACAAATACAGACGTAGAACTCCACGTAGAGTTCAAATTTTCAAGAATCGACACAAAATTCCAATTAGTTCAAGAGTTATTAAAGAAAATGTAAATTTCTTTATCTATGACATTTTTAAAACTTTAATAACTCCGGCCCTGGTTAATTGTTAACAACTAACTTAACAAATACAGACGTAGAACTCCACGTAGAGTTCAAATTTTCAAGAATCGACACAAAATTCCAATTAGTTCAAGAGTTATTAAAGAAAATGTAAATTTCTTTATCTATGACATTTTTAAAACTTTAATAACTCCGGCCCTGGTTAATTTTTAACAACTAACTTAACAAATACAGACGTAGAACTCCACGTGGAGTTCAAATTTTCAAGAATCGACACAAAATTCCAATTAGTTCAAGAGTTATTAAAGAAAATGTAAATTTCTTTATCTATGACATTTTTAAAACTTTAATAACTCCGGCCCTGGTTAATTGTTAACAACTAACTTAACAAATACAGACGTAGAACTCCACGTAGAGTTCAAATTTTCAAGAATCGACACAAAATTCCAATTAGTTCAAGAGTTATTAAAGAAAATGTAAATTTCTTTATCTATGACATTTTTAAAACTTTAATAACTCCGGCCCTGGTTAATTTTTAACAACTAACTTAACAAATACAGACGTAGAACTCCACGTGGAGTTCAAATTTTCAAGAATCGACACAAAATTCCAATTAGTTCAAGAGTTATTAAAGAAAATGTAAATTTCTTTATCTATGACATTTTTGAAACTTTAATAACTCCGGCCTGGTTAATTTTTAACAACTAACTTAACAAATACAGACGTAGAACTCCACGTAGAGTTCAAATTTTCAAGAATCGACACAAAATTCCAATTAGTTCAAGAGTTATTAAAGAAAATGTAAATTTCTTTATCTATGACATTTTTAAAACTTTAATAACTCCGGCCTTGGTTAATTTTTAACAACTAACTTAACAAATACAGACGTAGAACTCCACGTAGAGTCCAAATTTTCAAGAATCGACACAAAATTCCAATTAGTTCAAGAGTTATTAAAGAAAATGTAAATTTCTTTATCTATGACATTTTTAAAACTTTAATAACTCCGGCCCTGGTTAATTTTTAACAACTAACTTAACAAATACAGACGTAGAACTCCACGTAGAGTTCAAATTTTCAAGAATCGACACAAAATTCCAATTAGTTCAAGAGTTATTAAAGAAAATGTAAATTTCTTTATCTATGACATTTTTAAAACTTTAATAACTCCGGCCCTGGTTAATTTTTAACAACTAACTTAACAAATACAGACGTAGAACTCCACGTAGAGTTCAAATTTTCAAGAATCGACACAAAATTCCAATTAGTTCAAGAGTTATTAAAGAAAATGTAAATTTCTTTATCTATGACATTTTAAAACTTTAATAACTCCGGCCCTGGTTAATTGTTAACAACTAACTTAACAAATACAGACGTAGAACTCCACGTAGAGTTCAAATTTTCAAGAATCGACACAAAATTCCAATTAGTTCAAGAGTTATTAAAGAAAATGTAAATTTCTTTATCTATGACATTTTTAAAACTTTAATAACTCCGGCCCTGGTTAATTTTTAACAACTAACTTAACAAATACAGACGTAGAACTCCACGTGGAGTTCAAATTTTCAAGAATCGACACAAAATTCCAATTAGTTCAAGAGTTATTAAAGAAAATGTAAATTTCTTTATCTATGACATTTTTAAAACTTTAATAACTCCGGCTCTGGTTAATTTTTAACAACTAACTTAACAAATACAGACGTAGAACTCCACGTAGAGTTCAAATTTTCAAGAATCGACACAAAATTCCAATTATTTCAAGAGTTATTAAAGAAAATGTAAATTTCTTTATCTATGACATTTTTAAAACTTTAATAACTCCGGCCCTGGTTAATTTTTAACAACTAACTTAACAAATACAGACGTAGAACTCCACGTAGAGTTCAAATTTTCAAGAATCGACACAAAATTCCAATTAGTTCAAGAGTTATTAAAGAAAATGTAAATTTCTTTATCTATGACATTTTTGAAACTTTAATAACTCCGGCCCTGGTTAATTTTTAACAACTAACTTAACAAATACAGACGTAGAACTCCACGTAGAGTTCAAATTTTCAAGAATCGACACAAAATTCCAATTAGTTCAAGAGTTATTAAAGAAAATGTAAATTTCTTTATCTATGACATTTTTAAAACTTTAATAACTCCGGCCTTGGTTAATTTTTAACAACTAACTTAACAAATACAGACGTAGAACTCCACGTAGAGTCCAAATTTTCAAGAATCGACACAAAATTCCAATTAGTTCAAGAGTTATTAAAGAAAATGTAAATTTCTTTATCTATGACATTTTTAAAACTTTAATAACTCCGGCCCTGGTTAATTTTTAACAACTAACTTAACAAATACAGACGTAGAACTCCACGTAGAGTTCAAATTTTCAAGAATCGACACAAAATTCCAATTAGTTCAAGAGTTATTAAAGAAAATGTAAATTTCTTTATCTATGACATTTTTAAAACTTTAATAACTCCGGCCCTGGTTAATTTTTAACAACTAACTTAACAAATACAGACGTAGAACTCCACGTAGAGTTCAAATTTTCAAGAATCGACACAAAATTCCAATTAGTTCAAGAGTTATTAAAGAAAATGTAAATTTCTTTATCTATGACATTTTTAAAACTTTAATAACTCCGGCCCTGGTTAATTGTTAACAACTAACTTAACAAATACAGACGTAGAACTCCACGTAGAGTTCAAATTTTCAAGAATCGACACAAAATTCCAATTAGTTCAAGAGTTATTAAAGAAAATGTAAATTTCTTTATCTATGACATTTTTAAAACTTTAATAACTCCGGCCCTGGTTAATTTTTAACAACTAACTTAACAAATACAGACGTAGAACTCCACGTGGAGTTCAAATTTTCAAGAATCGACACAAAATTCCAATTAGTTCAAGAGTTATTAAAGAAAATGTAAATTTCTTTATCTATGACATTTTTAAAACTTTAATAACTCCGGCCCTGGTTAATTGTTAACAACTAACTTAACAAATACAGACGTAGAACTCCACGTAGAGTTCAAATTTTCAAGAATCGACACAAAATTCCAATTAGTTCAAGAGTTATTAAAGAAAATGTAAATTTCTTTATCTATGACATTTTTAAAACTTTAATAACTCCGGCCCTGGTTAATTTTTAACAACTAACTTAACAAATACAGACGTAGAACTCCACGTGGAGTTCAAATTTTCAAGAATCGACACAAAATTCCAATTAGTTCAAGAGTTATTAAAGAAAATGTAAATTTCTTTATCTATGACATTTTTGAAACTTTAATAACTCCGGCCCTGGTTAATTTTTAACAACTAACTTAACAAATACAGACGTAGAACTCCACGTAGAGTTCAAATTTTCAAGAATCGACACAAAATTCCAATTAGTTCAAGAGTTATTAAAGAAAATGTAAATTTCTTTATCTATGACATTTTTAAAACTTTAATAACTCCGGCCTTGGTTAATTTTTAACAACTAACTTAACAAATACAGACGTAGAACTCCACGTAGAGTCCAAATTTTCAAGAATCGACACAAAATTCCAATTAGTTCAAGAGTTATTAAAGAAAATGTAAATTTCTTTATCTATGACATTTTTAAAACTTTAATAACTCCGGCCCTGGTTAATTTTTAACAACTAACTTAACAAATACAGACGTAGAACTCCACGTAGAGTTCAAATTTTCAAGAATCGACACAAAATTCCAATTAGTTCAAGAGTTATTAAAGAAAATGTAAATTTCTTTATCTATGACATTTTTAAAACTTTAATAACTCCGGCCCTGGTTAATTTTTAACAACTAACTTAACAAATACAGACGTAGAACTCCACGTAGAGTTCAAATTTTCAAGAATCGACACAAAATTCCAATTAGTTCAAGAGTTATTAAAGAAAATGTAAATTTCTTTATCTATGACATTTTTAAAACTTTAATAACTCCGGCCCTGGTTAATTGTTAACAACTAACTTAACAAATACAGACGTAGAACTCCACGTAGAGTTCAAATTTTCAAGAATCGACACAAAATTCCAATTAGTTCAAGAGTTATTAAAGAAAATGTAAATTTCTTTATCTATGACATTTTTAAAACTTTAATAACTCCGGCCCTGGTTAATTTTTAACAACTAACTTAACAAATACAGACGTAGAACTCCACGTGGAGTTCAAATTTTCAAGAATCGACACAAAATTCCAATTAGTTCAAGAGTTATTAAAGAAAATGTAAATTTCTTTATCTATGACATTTTTAAAACTTTAATAACTCCGGCCCTGGTTAATTGTTAACAACTAACTTAACAAATACAGACGTAGAACTCCACGTAGAGTTCAAATTTTCAAGAATCGACACAAAATTCCAATTAGTTCAAGAGTTATTAAAGAAAATGTAAATTTCTTTATCTATGACATTTTTAAAACTTTAATAACTCCGGCCCTGGTTAATTTTTAACAACTAACTTAACAAATACAGACGTAGAACTCCACGTGGAGTTCAAATTTTCAAGAATCGACACAAAATTCCAATTAGTTCAAGAGTTATTAAAGAAAATGTAAATTTCTTTATCTATGACATTTTTAAAACTTTAATAACTCCGGCTCTGGTTAATTTTTAACAACTAACTTAACAAATACAGACGTAGAACTCCACGTAGAGTTCAAATTTTCAAGAATCGACACAAAATTCCAATTAGTTCAAGAGTTATTAAAGAAAATGTAAATTTCTTTATCTATGACATTTTTAAAACTTTAATAACTCCGGCCTTGGTTAATTTTTAACAACTAACTTAACAAATACAGACGTAGAACTCCACGTAGAGTCCAAATTTTCAAGAATCGACACAAAATTCCAATTAGTTCAAGAGTTATTAAAGAAAATGTAAATTTCTTTATCTATGACATTTTTAAAACTTTAATAACTCCGGCCCTGGTTAATTTTTAACAACTAACTTAACAAATACAGACGTAGAACTCCACGTAGAGTTCAAATTTTCAAGAATCGACACAAAATTCCAATTAGTTCAAGAGTTATTAAAGAAAATGTAAATTTCTTTATCTATGACATTTTTAAAACTTTAATAACTCCGGCCCTGGTTAATTTTTAACAACTAACTTAACAAATACAGACGTAGAACTCCACGTAGAGTTCAAATTTTCAAGAATCGACACAAAATTCCAATTAGTTCAAGAGTTATTAAAGAAAATGTAAATTTCTTTATCTATGACATTTTTAAAACTTTAATAACTCCGGCCCTGGTTAATTGTTAACAACTAACTTAACAAATACAGACGTAGAACTCCACGTAGAGTTCAAATTTTCAAGAATCGACACAAAATTCCAATTAGTTCAAGAGTTATTAAAGAAAATGTAAATTTCTTTATCTATGACATTTTTAAAACTTTAATAACTCCGGCCCTGGTTAATTTTTAACAACTAACTTAACAAATACAGACGTAGAACTCCACGTGGAGTTCAAATTTTCAAGAATCGACACAAAATTCCAATTAGTTCAAGAGTTATTAAAGAAAATGTAAATTTCTTTATCTATGACATTTTTAAAACTTTAATAACTCCGGCCCTGGTTAATTGTTAACAACTAACTTAACAAATACAGACGTAGAACTCCACGTAGAGTTCAAATTTTCAAGAATCGACACAAAATTCCAATTAGTTCAAGAGTTATTAAAGAAAATGTAAATTTCTTTATCTATGACATTTTTAAAACTTTAATAACTCCGGCCCTGGTTAATTTTTAACAACTAACTTAACAAATACAGACGTAGAACTCCACGTGGAGTTCAAATTTTCAAGAATCGACACAAAATTCCAATTAGTTCAAGAGTTATTAAAGAAAATGTAAATTTCTTTATCTATGACATTTTTAAAACTTTAATAACTCCGGCTCTGGTTAATTTTTAACAACTAACTTAACAAATACAGACGTAGAACTCCACGTAGAGTTCAAATTTTCAAGAATCGACACAAAATTCCAATTATTTCAAGAGTTATTAAAGAAAATGTAAATTTCTTTATCTATGACATTTTTAAAACTTTAATAACTCCGGCCCTGGTTAATTTTTAACAACTAACTTAACAAATACAGACGTAGAACTCCACGTAGAGTTCAAATTTTCAAGAATCGACACAAAATTCCAATTAGTTCAAGAGTTATTAAAGAAAATGTAAATTTCTTTATCTATGACATTTTTAAAACTTTAATAACTCCGGCTCTGGTTAATTGTTAACAACTAACTTAACAAATACAGACGTAGAACTCCACGTAGAGTTCAAATTTTCAAGAATCGACACAAAATTCCAATTATTTCAAGAGTTATTAAAGAAAATGTAAATTTCTTTATCTATGACATTTTTAAAACTTTAATAACTCCGGCCCTGGTTAATTTTTAACAACTAACTTAACAAATACAGACGTAGAACTCCACGTAGAGTTCAAATTTTCAAGAATCGACACAAAATTCCAATTAGTTCAAGAGTTATTAAAGAAAATGTAAATTTCTTTATCTATGACATTTTTAAAACTTTAATAACTCCGGCCCTGGTTAATTTTTAACAACTAACTTAACAAATACAGACGTAGAACTCCACGTAGAGTTCAAATTTTCAAGAATCGACACAAAATTCCAATTAGTTCAAGAGTTATTAAAGAAAATGTAAATTTCTTTATCTATGACATTTTTAAAACTTTAATAACTCCGGCCCTGGTTAATTGTTAACAACTAACTTAACAAATACAGACGTAGAACTCCACGTAGAGTTCAAATTTTCAAGAATCGACACAAAATTCCAATTAGTTCAAGAGTTATTAAAGAAAATGTAAATTTCTTTATCTATGACATTTTTAAAACTTTAATAACTCCGGCCCTGGTTAATTTTTAACAACTAACTTAACAAATACAGACGTAGAACTCCACGTGGAGTTCAAATTTTCAAGAATCGACACAAAATTCCAATTAGTTCAAGAGTTATTAAAGAAAATGTAAATTTCTTTATCTATGACATTTTTAAAACTTTAATAACTCCGGCTCTGGTTAATTTTTAACAACTAACTTAACAAATACAGACGTAGAACTCCACGTAGAGTTCAAATTTTCAAGAATCGACACAAAATTCCAATTATTTCAAGAGTTATTAAAGAAAATGTAAATTTCTTTATCTATGACATTTTTAAAACTTTAATAACTCCGGCCCTGGTTAATTTTTAACAACTAACTTAACAAATACAGACGTAGAACTCCACGTAGAGTTCAAATTTTCAAGAATTGACACAAAATTCCAATTAGTTCAAGAGTTATTAAAGAAAATGTAAATTTCTTTATCTATGACATTTTTGAAACTTTAATAACTCCGGCCCTGGTTAATTTTTAACAATTAACTTAACAAATACAGACGTAGAACTCCACGTAGAGTTCAAATTTTCAAGAATCGACACAAAATTCCAATTAGTTCAAGAGTTATTAAAGAAAATGTAAATTTCTTTATCTATGACATTTTTAAAACTTTAATAACTCCGGCCCTGGTTAATTTTTGAACACTAACTTAACAAATACAGACGTAGAACTCTACGTAAAGTTCAAATTTTCAAAATTCGAATCAAAATTCCAATTACTTCAAGAGTTATTAAAGAATATGTAAATTTCTTTATCTATGACATTTTTGAAACTTTAATAACTCCGGCTCTGGTTAATTTTTGAACACTAACATAACAAATACAGACGTAGAACTCTACGTAAAGTTCAAATTTTCAAAATTCGAATCAAAATTCCAATTACTTCAAGAGTTATTAAAGAATATGTAAATTTCTCTATCTATGACATTTTTGAAACTTTAATAACTCCGGCCCTGGTTAATTTTTAACAATTAACTTAACAAATACAGACGTAGAACTCCACGTAGAGTTCAAATTTTCAAAATTCGAATCAAAATTCCAATTAGTTCAAGAGTTATTAAAGAAAATGTAAATTTCTTTATCTATGACATTTTTGAAACTTTAATAACTCCGGCCCTGGTTAATTTTTGAACACTAACTTAACAAATACAGACGTAGAACTCTACGTAAAGTTCAAATTTTCAAAATTCGAATCAAAATTCCAATTACTTCAAGAGTTATTAAAGAAAATGTAAATTTCTTTATCTATGACATTTTTGAAACTTTAATAACTCCGGCCCTGGTTAATTTTTAACAATTAACTTAACAAATACAGACGTAGAACTCCACGTAGAGTTCAAATTTTCAAGAATCGACACAAAATTTTAATTAGTTCAAGAGTTATTGAAGAAAATGTAAATTTCTTTATGTATGACATTTTTGAAACTTTAATAACTCCGGCCCTGGTTAATTTTTAACAACTAACTTAACAAATACAGACGTAGAACTCCACGTAGACTTCAAATCGATGAGGATTTCCAATCAGTTCAGGAGATATCGGCGCTGGAATGAAGTCAGGAAATCAGGCGAGTCGTTGGAGATGTTTTCCAAGTCCAGCAGGTACGGAATTCCCACGATTTCTGTAGTTGTCACACCCGGGAGCTGAATGCAGTTCATTGATCCTAAAGAAACAATTATTAATAATTCTCAAATCAAAAATGTCAGTAGCCTACAAAATTATACATTTTTTCCCCGAAAACTCCAATTTGGAGCTCCATATCTAAACAAATTTTGAATGTATCTTACACAACTTTTGATTCTCTACAACTTTTGTCATGTGACATTTTCTCGTAAAGTTGATAGTTTACCAGATAACGATGTCACACCCTAAAATGGGTGGACACACAAATTTTAGATATCGATTTTCGGAATCTACGTATTTTTGTGTGTATATGTCCAAAATTTGGTTTCCCGATTATTAAAAATAAGAAAAGTCCAAAATTTGCCACACCCAAAACTAGGTCAAATAAGAAATATATTTTTGGTGCATCGTACATAACTTTAAATTCTCTACAATTTTTGTCATTTGCAATTTTGTTATACAATTGATGGTTTAGCCGGAAATGACGTCACACCTTAAATTGGGTACAGATACAAAGTCGACGTATTTTTTTTCGGAATCTACGTAATTTTCTACATATGTACCCAAAATTTGGTTATTTAATATTTGTAAACACCGGACCTATCCTTATTTTCAATTGACGAGAGGTACTGAGCTATATCCTCGTTCGAAATTAGCGGGAGCTATTGTTGTTATATTCTCTTCCCCCTCTTAATAACTAGCGGGCGCATATTGATTTTTGTATGACGGAGAAAGATATATGGTATGACAGAGACAACACGACATAGAATAACAAAGACGAGAGTGAACACTGGTGAATCTTCAACTCACAAATATTGATTCTTGAAAGACAGAGAGAGGAATATATAACTATTTCATTCTATTGAACTCTTCTTATTACTATAATTTTTATTGGGAAACAATGTGTTAAGTCCGTACATTTCTCGGTGACAACACGATATAAAGATAGAACAGTATCTCCCGTCTATGTTTACAATAAATTATCAAATTTTGGGTATATACGCAGAAAAATACGTAGATTCCGAAAATCGATATCCAAATTTTGAAACTCCACCCATTTTCGGGTGTTGCAACGTTATCTGCTAAACTATCAACTTTACGAGAAAATGTCATATGACAAAAGTTGTAGAGAATTTTATGTTATGTAGATCGTATATTATACATATTTTGATATTACCCCAAATTAAGGGTGTGGGTGCTGAAAACTTGGTAAAACTCATATAAACCGTCGTAACTCGGAACTGGTACGTCGTATGATAAAAAGTTAAATGCACACCCCCCCTAGAAATCGATTTGCTACAAAAAAGGTCCTATACACTTTTTCTCTATCTCTTACCGTTTCCGAGATATGAATTTAAAAATCTGAGTTTCTCGGGATCCGATTAAAATTAAATATTTACAGCGACTGTATTTATAAATATTAAATAACAAAAATTTGGGTATATATGCAACAGAATATATAAATTTCTAAAATGTAGGTGCGGAATTTGTAAGTCCACCCAGTTTCGGGTATAACAATTACAGTGCCCTTATTTATAATTATAATACAGCCATATTTTGCTTATATATGTAGGCATATACGTAGAATTCAATAGTCGATATGTCATAATTACATTTCCACCCATTCTTGGGTGTGACATCATTATATGCTAAACCATCAACTTTACGAAAAAAATTCATATGACAAAAGTTGTAGAGAATCAAAAGTTATGTAAGATTCATTAAAAATATGTTTGGAAATGGTGCTCCACATTGATTGTTGACGTCTTTTTGTTATAAAAACAGGTCGCCATATTGTCAATGTTGCCACCAGTTGAGCACAAAAATTTTGAACTCTGGCCATAGCAAAATATTAATTAAAGCTGAATAAAATTATTTGCATATATTTTACGCGTCTATAGGCCATAAGGATTACAATAAATATAAAATAATTGTATTATACAGTATAAGTTATGTATATATTATATTAAAGAGCACTGGAAGTGTTGCCAATAGTTCAACACAAAAATATGTCGTTTAAAATTGTGCTACAAGATGGCACTGCCAGTATTTATAGTGAAAGCGTTGCCAATTGTTTAACACAAAAATATGTTGTTTGATATTGTGCTACATAATGGCATTTGTTTAACCTAACCTACAAACTGTTCGATTTAAAAATATATTTGTGGCATAATTAAGTCAATACATTATTAATTGATATTAAAATATGCAAATAGCTTAAAATTTGAAATCCCCAGGATTAGTTTTCGAGATATTCAATGATAAATTACTTAAATTTATTGACACTTACCGTCATTAACTCATTGGAATTTCAGGATTTCTGGAAGGATTTAAAAGGAACACATGTACAATTTGACAGGAATAATCGTTTATTAAACACAGGATAATACAATACACATACAAAAGACAATACAATTGACACAGGATGTGAAGGATAAAACAGGAGTTGTTGGACGGCGTGAACTTGATAAGAAAACAATTATTTCTACCTTAAAATATTGAGGGCGCGATGTCTGTCCATCTGTTCGGCCGCAGGGCCCCATTTGCCCGCGTTGTCATCGGCCAATCGTCGCTTATCCACAAGTTTTACAGCTCTAGAATTACGTCAAGCGATGTCTGTATGTCTGTCAACTTGCAAGATGGTTTATTCTAGCTGTCAACAACAATAAAAAACACTTGTAACAAACGGAATCACAAATATATTTACGTACCGTGTACAAGAATTTACCAGCGATGGATCTTCATTTTCACTTGCTCATAACGGCTCAACGGCGAGAACATCTGCCATTTTGAATGTGGAATCGAATTCCTTGGACTTTAAACCATAAATAACAATCTTTTCACGCCTTGAAACTGTTTGGTTTAAATATTCCCAACTGCCGTCATCTCAAAAATATTTAAATTATACTTTGTCCAGACGGATTTAAGGCATAGAAATTAATCAACTTACATTTTAAATCCCGTACAACACGTTTTTTACACTAACAAACCTTAACTTCATTCTTAAATACCCAAAAATTAGGTACAAACTAATTATAACCACAAAAATTACAGCACAAATTTTGTGCTTCCAAATTGCAAATTAATTAATATCTTTTAAAATAATAAATATCAACCATTAAAAACTTCACACACTATGTAAAAAACCACACAGATTTCATATTTTAATCCTCGCACAACACAAATTTAATGATTTCGAGTATTTAACGCGTTAGAATTTAGTTTTTGGAGGTTATAAAAAAGTTCAACAGCTCCAGAATCACGACAAGCGATGTATGTTTGTCCGCCCGTATGCACAGCGGCTTCGTACAACTGTCCACAACAATAAACAACACTTGTAACAAACGAAATCACAAATATATTAACGAAATTGTTCACAAAACTATCATTTTAATGTCACTACATCTGCTATTGCACCATCAACGAGTAAAAATATACAACATTTTTATTATTTAATATACATTCCTCTTACCTTTATTTACATATTTTTTAAGTTTCATAGCTCTAATCATTGTTGTATGTTTATAATTTACTATTTTCATTGACAGTTGACGTCTTTTTGTTGTAAAACCAGGTCGCCATATTGTCAATGTTGCCACCAGTTGAGCACAAAAATTCTGAACTCTGCCCATCACCAAAATATTAATTAAAGCTAAATAATATAATTTGCATACATTTTACACGTTTATAGGCCATAAGTATTACAATAAATATAAAATAATAGTATTATACAGTATAATTTATGTACATATATTATAAAGAGCGGTGCGTTAGACGAATGTTATACAGATTGCTTAATAAATGTTAACACCAAATTTAAATGTCAATAAAGTATTTTTTAATAAAAAATATATGCTTGTGACTTGTTTCAAATATAAATAAATGATTTTCAGTTATAAACTTTATAAAAAACAACTTTTCTTACCTCCAAAGTTACGGCAAAAGTTGATGAAATGAAATATGCATTTTTGGTTGTTCATAAGTTATTTATTGGTTGATTTATATCAAAACTAATATTAAAAACGTCTTCTATGGAGTTTTAAATATAATTCACAACATTTTCACTGCTTAAAACTACTTAAAACAATATATATTTAAATTTTTATAACTTAAGAGAACGTTTCGTGTTTACGACAATTATTTCAAAACATCCAAACTTGTATTTAATGATGAATCAAGCTGGAATTTACAGGAAACACTTGAAACTATAATTTGTTTACACTAAATAAACTGAAACACTTATTTTTTAATAAAAACTTTCGTTTAACATGTGGTTTGACAGTTTTAAATAGGTTAGAATTAAATGTATTTTAAAATTTTGCCACAAGATGGCACGGCCAGTATTAGGGTTGTTTAGTCTAATATAAAGTGATTTAAAAATTGTTTAGTAGATATTTTAAATATATTTATGGCATAATTAGTTTAATACATTATTAATATTAAAATATGCAAATAACTTAATATCATTTTAACGAGTGTTGCGGGAACAATTTTTCAACTCTGAGGTCAATGAACTTTGATTCATCAAATAATTAATTTAAAAATGCACCTGTCACAATATTTTAACAAAAATTTGTACACATATGTAATTTTAATCAAGGAATCCATTTTTGGCAAAATTAAAGCTGTATGTTAAACCCTTATATGGGTAGATATTCGCCACCCAAAACTGGGTAGAGTTATACAATTTTCGACTTGACCAGCCGATTCTACATATTTTCTTATATATGTATACCAATTTTCATAATTTTCTAGGCAAGGGTTTCAACGTAAACACACTCTGAATTTACCGCAAATCTCTGATATTTTCTGTGCGCGAGCGATGACGTCGCTCGCCCACTAAAATTCAGCAATTTTAGGGCAAATGCAGCTTAGGATATTCGCTATATCCTTTAGAGAAAAATTGCAAAAATTGGTAAACATATGTATTTTGACCTGGAGAATCGATATTTGAGAAAATTAAAACCGTACCTCCCGCCAATTAATGACTGGTTGTTTGTTACTCAAAAATGGGTAGAAGTACAAATTTGTCAATAGCACCATTGGATTCCACGTACTTTCTTATATAAATATCCTAATTATCAAAATATTTACTTTACGTCTGTTCATTATAATGACACCTTAAGCATAACATGCGGCTAACGCACCGCTCTTTAAAATAATATATACATAAATTATACTGTATAGTACAAATATTTTATATTTATTGTAATACTTATGGCCTATAGACGCGTAAAATATATGCAAATCATTTTATTTAGCTTTAATTAATATTTTCCTATAGACAGAGTTCAGAATTTTTGTGCTCAACTGGTGGCAACATTGACAATATGGCGACTAGTTTTTATAACAAGAAAGACGTCAACAATCAATGAAAATATTAAATTATAAACGTATAACAATAATTAGAGTTATGAAACTTAAGAAATAATGTAAATAAAGGTACGGGGAATGTGTATTAAATAATAAAAATGTTCTATATTTTTACTCGTTGACGGTGCAATAGCAAATGTAGTGACATTAAAATGACAGAGTTTTGTGAACAATACGTAATATATTTGTGATTTCGTTTGCTACAAGTGTTGTTTATTGTTGTGAACAGTTGTACGAAGCTGCTGTGCAGACGGGCGGACAAACAGACTTCGCTTGTCGTGATCCTGGAGCTGTTGAACTTGTGAAACTTCTCGAACGATTGCCCGAAGACAGCGTGTGAAAATGGGGCCCTGCAACCGTGAGGAGTCGCCGAGCAGACGGACAGCGGGACAGACATTACAACTTGAAGCTGTTACAACAAATATGAAGAACCGAATGCTTGGAGAATTTCTAGGGTCCGTGGACGTAGGAATTAAACATATGTAAATGTAATAAATAAATAATAAAACAGTTGTTGTTAATAAACAGAAGCAGGTGTTTGAAGAAAAAATGAAAACTACAAAAAGGTAGGTTTTGATTTGAAATATGTGCATTATATTCACAGCGGCATATCTCGGATTACACCCATATTTAAGAAATGAATTCACTGGCGTTAGATTCCGCGTACTTTTGAGTATACACGACAAAATTTTCATGAAAATATTATTAACCGTGCAGAAATTACAAGTAAATAACTGAAAAATGGTCTAAACTTTCCCGCAATTTTTCCAACAATCAAAAAATGTTTTTATTTGGTTATATATCTGGCTGAAATTTACAGGAAACATATAAAATTAACTGAAAATCATTTATTTATACTTTAAACAAATCATAAACATTTATTTCTTATTAAAAATATTTGTTTGACTTTTAAATTTGAGGTTAAAATGTACTATTCTACTTGCAAACATTCAACAAACGCACCGCTCTTTAAAATAGTTTATATTTAAATTATGCTGTATAGCAAAATTATTTTAATTTTATTATAATCCTTATGGCTTGTAGATGTGTAAAATATATATGCAAATGATTTTATTTAGCTTTAATTAATATTTTGGTGTTGTTCAAACTGAGCGATACATTTTTGTGTTGGACAATTGGCAACACTACCAAAATACTGGCAGTGCCATCTTGTAACACAATTGCAAACGATAAATTTTTGTGTTGGACAATTGGCAACCCTGTTCGTTGAATTTTGTTGAAAATCTCTGATGGTATCCGGCAAACAGGAGAAAAAAGAGTAAATTATACGTTATAATGACGTCTGCATTATAGGTTAGAATGACATTTAAATGTAGTTCAGCGGCTTACTGTAAGATGTCACAAGTATTTTTTAATTTGGGTATGTATAGAAAAAAATCGATAACATGTGAACTAATTAAGATATTTACACCAAATTTTGTGTATATTTAGCTAAATGTCTGTACTTTAATATAGTCTAATAGATGACAATACCTCCCGCTAATATATTAAATTTGATTAGTAATAAATCCAGAGTTCGTTTTTGCAATAATTAACATTTTTGGCAGAGAGACAGGTAAACATACATTTTTGAGGGCTTATATATAAGTAGATAGAAATGACATTTTCTTTAATAAGTCCTTAATTAATTAGAATTCTGTTTTTAAATTACATAAAGTATGAATTGCGGGTAACATACATGACAGGCGATTTATTACAAACACGAATTACGTAAGATCTAAGCGTCAAATCCCAATTTGGACGCCGGATTCGAAATCCTTGGGGTCGAATTAAGGGGTTGCCGTATCTAACTCAAAATTTATTTTCCCGATCGAAACTAAAAAGGATGGACTAAAGCCTTGGGGTTTTTTGGGCAAAAAAAACTTTTTGACTCCGATTTATTTCAAATTTGGTATACGTAAACTAGGTACAAAGGACTAATGGATAGCCAAATTTGATCTCATAGGGGTTGATATTAAGGGAGTTATTGAAGTCTAAAGTGGGTTTTTGCCTGTAGCTTCTAAACGGTTAAAGCTAGCAACTTACACATTGCAAATTTGAAATCTACATGAAATTGTCTATAATATACATCAGCACGAACATTTATATACAGGCTGTTCCAAAAGTTATTATTCAAAAATAAATGTTGTTTAGCTCATTTTCTGTATTTTTGCCTGTAGCTTGTAAACGGTTAAAGCTAGCAACTTGTTCTTTGCAAATTTGGAATATACATGAAATTCTCTATAATATACATCAGCACTAACATTTATATACAAGCTGCTCCAAAAGTTACAGGCAGATTTTTCATGCTTCAAGTATGAATTGCGGGTAACATACATGACAGACGATTTATTACAAACACGAATTACGTAAGATCAAAGCGTCAAATCCCAATTTGGACGCTGGATTCGAAATCCTTGGGATCGAATTAAGGGGTTGCCGTGTCTAACTCAAAATTTATTTTCCCGATCGAAACTAAAAAGCATGGACTAAAGCCTTGGGGTTTTTTTGGCAAAATGGATAGCCAAATCTGAGCCCATAGGGGTTGATATTAAGGGAGTTATTAAATTTTATTATAAACAATAAATTTTTGTCTAGCTCATTTTCTTTATTTTTGCCTGTAGCTTCTAAACGGTTAAAGCTAGCAACTTGTACGTTGCAAATTTGAAATCTACATGAAATTCTGTATAATATACGTCAGGACTAACAAATATATACAGGCTGTTCCAGAAGTTACAGGCAGTTAAAGTACACTTAATTTTGAGCAAATTTTATTATAAACGCTGAATTTTTGTCTAGCTCACTTTCTCTATTTTTACCTGTAACTTTTAAACGGTTAAAGCTAGCAACTTGTACGTTGCAAATTTGAAATCTACATGAAATTCTGTATAATATACGTCAGGACTAACAATTATATACAGGCTGGTCGAGAAGATACAGGCAGTTAAAATACACTTAATTTTGAGCAAATTTTATTATAAAAGATGAATTTTTGTCTAGCTCACTTTCTCTATTTTTGCCTGTAGCTTCTAAACGGTTAAAGCTAGCAACTTGTACGTTGCAAATTTGAAATCTACATGAAATTCTGTATAATATACGTCAGGACTAACAATTATATACAGGCTGTTCCAGAAGTTACAGGTAGTTAAAATACACTTAATTTTGAGAAAATTTTATTATAAATGATAAATTATTGTCTAGCTCATTTTCTTTATTTTTGCCTGTAGCTTCTAAACGGTTAAAACTAGCAACTTGTACGTTGCAAATTTGAAATCTACATGAAATTCTGTATAACATACGCCAGGACTAACAATTATATACAGGCTGTTCCAGAAGTTACAGGTAGTTAAAATACACTTAATTTTGAGAAAATTTTATTATAAATGATAAATTTTTGTCTAGCTCATTTTCTTTATTTTTGCCTGTAGCTTCTAAACGGTTAAAGCTAGCAACTTGTACGTTGCAAATTTGAAATCTACATGAAATTCTGTATAATATACGTCAGGACTAACAATTATATACAGGCTGGTCGAGAAGATACAGGTAGATAAAATACACTTAATTTTGAGCAAATTTTATTATAAATGATAAATTTTTGTCTAGCTCATTTTCTCTATTTTTGCCTGTAGCTTCTAAACGGTTAAAGCTAGCAACTTGTACGTTGCAAATTTGAAATCTACATGAAATTCTGTATAATATACGTCAGGACTAACAATTATATACAGGCTGGTCGAGAAGATACAGGCAGTTAAAATACACTTAATTTTGAGCAAATTTTATTATAATAGATAAATTTTTGTCTAGCTCATTTTCTTTATTTTTGCCTGTAGCTTCTAAACGGTTAAAGCTAGCAACTTGTACGTTGCAAATTTGAAATCTACATGAAATTCTGTATAATATACGTCAGGACTAACAATTATATACAGGCTGGTCGAGAAGATACAGGCAGTTAAAATACACTTAATTTTGAGCAAATTTTATTATAATAGATAAATTTTTGTCTAGCTCATTTTCTTTATTTTTGCCTGTAGCTTCTAAACGGTTAAAGCTAGCAACTTGTACGTTGCAAATTTGAAATCTACATGAAATTCTGTATAATATACGTCAGGACTAACAATTATATACAGGCTGGTCGAGAAGATACAGGTAGATAAAATACACTTAATTTTGAGCAAATTTTATTATAAATGATAAATTTTTGTCTAGCTCATTTTCTCTATTTTTGCCTGTAGCTTCTAAACGGTTAAAGCTAGCAACTTGTACGTTGCAAATTTGAAATCTACATGAAATTCTGTATAATATATGTCAGGACTAACAATTATATATAGGCTGTTCCAGAAGATACAGGCAGTTAAAGTACACTTAATTTTGAGCAAATTTTATTATAAACGCTGAATTTTTGTCTAGCTCACTTTCTCTATTTTGCCTGTAACTTTTAAACGGTTAAAGCTAGCAACTTGTACGTTGCAAATTTGTAATCTACATGAAATTCTGTATAATATACGTCAGGACTAACAATTATATACAGGCTGTTCCAGAAGTTACAGGCAGTTAAATATACTCTTATTATTTATTACAAACACGAATTACGTAAGATCTACGCGTCATATCCCAATTTGGACGCCGGATTCGAAATCCTTGGGGTCGAATTAAGGGGTTGCCATGTCTAACTCAAAATTTATTTTCCCGATCGAAACTAAGAAATGTGGACTATAGCCTTGGGGTTTTTTTGGCAAAAAAAACTTTTTGACTCCGATTTGTTTCAAATTAGGTATACCTAAACTAGGTACAAAGGACTAATGGATAGCCAAATCTGAGCCCATAGGGGTTGATATTAAGGGAGTTATTGAAGTCTAAGTGGGACAATTTTATTTATTCAAATTCAGCGCTGAATATCTCAAAAACTAATAAAGCTACAATGTTAATTCCTGCAAATTTGGATTCCTCAGATTTTTTTCTATATATATATATATATATATATATATATATATATATATATATATATAACCAATTTTTATGAAATAATTTCTGAAACTTCCTGAATTATTTAAAAAAATATAAAATGTCAGACAAAAATATTTGATCATGTTTTTTTTGGTGCATAGATGCTACCTTAAAGTAGCATTTATGCACGTTAGTGCTGATGTATATTATAGAGAATTTCATATAGATTCCAAATTTGCAAAGAACAAGTTGCTAGCTTTATCCGTTTAGAAGCTACAGGCAAAAATACAGAAAATGATCTAAACAAAAATTCATCGTTTATAATAAAAATTATTGAAAAATAAGTGTACGTTTAACTGCCAAAAACTTTTGGAGCACCTGTATATAAATGTTAGTGCTGATGAAATTTACAGGAACCATATAAAATTAACTGGAAATCATTTATTTATACTTTAAAAAAGTCATAAACATTTATTTCTTATTAAAAATATTTGTTTGACTTTTAAATTTGAGGTTAAAATGTACTATTCAACTTGCAAACATTCGGCAAACGCACCGCTCTTTAAAATAGTTTATATTTAAATTATGCTGTATAGCACAATTATTTTAATTTTATTATAATCCTTATGGCTTGTAGATGTGTAAAATATATATGCAAATGATTTTATTTAGCTTTAATTAATATTTTGGCGTTGTTCAAACTGAGCGATACATTTTGTGTTGGACAATTGGCAACACTACCAAAATACTGGCAGTGCCATCTTGTAGCACAATTGCAAACGATAAAATTTTGTGTTGGACAATTGGCAACCCTGTTCGTTGAATTTTGTTGAAAATCTCTAATGGTATCCGGCAAACAGGAGAAAAAAGAGTAAATTATACGTTATAATGACGTTTGCATTATAGGTTAGAATGACATTTAAATGTAGTTCAGCGGCTTACTGTAAGATGTCACAAGTCGTATTTCTTTTAAATTATTAAAATTTGGTTATGTATAGAAAAATATTGATAACACGTGAACTAATTAAGATATTTACACCAAATTTTGTGTATATTTACAGTGCAATAGCAAATGTAGTGACATTAAAATGACAGAGTTTTGTGAACAATACGTAATATATTTGTGATTTCGTTTGCTACAAGTGTTGTTTATTGTTGTGAACAGTTGTACGAAGCTGCTGTGCAGACGGGCGGACAAACAGACTTCGCTTGTCGTGATCCTGGAGCTGTTGAACTTGTGAAACTTCTCGAACGATTGCCCGAAGACAGCGTGTGAAAATGGGGCCCTGCAACCGTGAGGAGTCGCCGAGCAGACGGACAGCGGGACAGACATTACAACTTGAAGCTGTTAAGGTAGGAAAAGTTGTTTTTTATGTAGTTTATAACCTCCAATTACTCGAAATTCTAACGAGTTAACCAATACTCGAAATGTCGGTCATACAGCGTTTATTTTTTCAAGTAAAGTACCCCTTCTGTGCCCCCCAGAGTTTTGGTAATTTTTATATGAATGTAATGTTAGACAATTACCTCGGATATAAGATTTCAAATTTATAATTTTGTTAGTTTAGGAAATATTCAAAATAAGTCGATTTTTTTTCAAGTAAAGTACCCCTTCTGTGCCCCCCAGAGATTTGGTAATTTTTATATGAATGCAATGTTAAGCAGTTACCTCGGATATAAGATTTCAAATTTTTAGCGCCGTTAGTTTAGGAAATATTCAAGAAAAATCAAATTTTTTTCAAGTAAAGTACCCCTTCTGAGCCCCCCAGAGGTTTGGTAATTTTTATATGAATGTAATGTTAAATAATTACTTCGGATATAAGATTTAAAATTTTTAACTCCGTTAGTTTAGGAAATATTCAAGAAAAATCAAAATTTTTTCAAGTAAAGTACCCCTTCTGAGCCCCCAAGAGGTTTGGTAATTTTTATATGAATGCAATGTTATATAATTACCTCGGATATAAGATTTCAAATTTTTAACTCCGTTAGTTTAGGAAATATTCAAGAAAAATCAATTTTTCTTCAAGTAAAGTACCCCTTCTGAGCCCCCCAAAGGTTTGGTAATTTTTATATGAATGTAATGTTAAATAATTACCTCGGATATAAGATTTCAAATTTTTAGCGCCGCTAGTTTAGGAAATATTCAAGAAAAATCAAATTTTTTTCAAGTAAAGTACCCCTTCTGAGCCCCCCAGAGGTTTGGTAATTTTTATATGAATGTAATGTTAAATAATTACCTCGGATATAAGATTTCAAATTTTTAGCGCCGTTAGTTTAGGAAATATTCAAGAAAAATCAAAAATTTTTCAAGTAAAGTACCCCTTCTGAGCCCCCCAGAGGTTTGGTAATTTTTATATGAATGTAATGTTAAATAATTACCTCGGATATAAGATTTCAAATTTTTAGCGCCGTTAGTTTAGGAAATATTCAAGAAAAATCAATTTTTTTTCAAGTAAAGTACCCCTTCTGAGCCTCCCAGAGGTTTGGTAATTTTTATATGAATGTAATGTTAAATAATTACCTCGGATATAAGATTTCAAATTTTTAGCGCCGTTAGTTTAGGAAATATTCAAGAAAAATCAAAATTTTTTCAAGTAAAGTACCCCTTCTGAGCCCCCCAGAGGTTTGGTAATTTTTATATGAATGTAATGTTAAATAATTACCTCGGATATAAGATTTCAAATTTTTAACTCCGTTAGTTTAGGAAATATTCAAGAAAAATCAATTTTTTTTCAAGTAAAGTACCCCTTCTGAGCCCCCCAGAGGTTTGGTAATTTTTATATGAATGTAATGTTAAATAATTACCTCGGATATAAGATTTCAAATTTTTAGCGCCGCTAGTTTAGGAATTATTCAAGAAAAATCAAATTTTTTTTAAGTAAAGTACCCCTTCTGAGCCCCCCAGAGGTTTGGTAATTTTTATATGAATGTAATGTTAAATAATTACCTCGGATATAAGATTTCAAATTTTTAGCGCCGTTAGTTTAGGAAATATTCAAGAAAAATCAAAATTTTTTCAAGTAAAGTACCCCTTCTGAGCCCCCCAGAGGTTTGGCAATTTTTATATGAATGTAATGTTAAATAGTTACCTCGGATATAAGATTTCAAATTTTTAGCGCCGTTAGTTTAGGAAACATTCAAGTAAAATCAAAATTTTTTCAAGTAAAGTACCCCTTCTGAGCTCCCCAGAGATTTGGTAATTTTTATATGAATGCAATGTTATATAATTACCTCGGATATAAGATTTCAAATGTTTAGCGCCGTTAGTTTAGGAAATATTCAAGAAAAATCAAAAAATTTTCAAGTAAAGTACCCCTTCTGAGCCCCCCAGAGGTTTGGTAATTTTTATTTGAATGCAATGTTATATAATTACCTCGGATATAAGATTTCAAATTTTTAACTCCGTTAGTTTAGGAAATATTCAAGACAAATCAAATTTTTTTCAAGTAAAGTACCCCTTCTGAGCCCCCCAGAGGTTTGGTAATTTTTATATGAATGCAATGTTATATAATTACCTTGGATATAAGATTTCAAATTTTTAACTCCGTTAGTTTAGGAAATATTCAAGAAAAATATTTTTTTTTTCAAGTAAAGTACCCCTGCTGAGTCTTCCAGAGGTTTGGTAATTTTTATATGAATGCAATGTTATATAATTACCTCGGATATAAGAATTCAAATTTTTAGCGCCGTTAGTTTAGGAAATATTCAAGAAAAATCAAAAATTTTTCAAGTAAAGTACCCCTTCTGAGCCCCCCAGAGGTTTGGTAATTTTTATATGAACGCAATGTTAAATAACATTGCATTCATATAAAAATTACCAAACCTCGGGGGGGCTCAGAAGGGGTACTTTACTTGAAAAAAATTTGATTTTTCTTGAATATTTCCTAAACTAACGGATTTAAAATTTTTAAATCTTATATCCGAGGTAATTATATAACATTGCATTCATATAAAAATTACCAAACCTCTGGGGGGCTCAGAAGGGGTACTTTACTTGAAAAAAATTTGATTTGTCTTGAATATTTCCTAAACTAACGGAGTCAAAAATTTGAAATTTTATATCCGAGGTAATTATATAACATTGCATTCATATAAAAATTACCAAACCTCTGGGAGGCTCAGAAGGGGTACTTTACTTGAAAAAATTTTGATTTTTCTTGAATATTTCCTAAACTAACGGAGTTAAAAATTTGAAATCTTATATCCGAGGTAATTATATAACATTGCATTCATATAAAAATTACCAAACCTTTGGGGGGCTCAGAAGGGGTACTTTACTTGAAAAAAATTTGATTTTTCTTGAATATTTCCTAAACTAATGGAGTTAAAAATTTGAAATCTTATATCCGAGGTAATTATTTAACTTTGCATTCATAGAAAAATTACCAAACGTCTGGGGGGCTCAGAAGGGGTACTTTACTTGAAAAAAAATTGATTTTACTTGAATATTTCCTAAACTAACGGAGTTAAAAATTTGAAATTTTATAGCCGAGGTAATTATATAACATTGCATTCATATAAAAATTGCCAAACCTCTGGGGGGCTCAGAAGGGGTACTTTACTTGATAAAAATTTGATATTTCTTGAATATTTCCTAAACTAACGGAGTTAAAAATTTGAAATCTTATATCCGAGGTAATTATATAACACTGCATTCATATAAAAATTACCAAACCTCTGGGGGGCTCAGAAGGGGTACTTTACTTGAAAAAAAATTGATTTTTCTTGAATATTTCCTAAACTAACGGAGTTAAAAATATGAAATCTTATATCCGAGGTAATTATATAACATTGCATTCATATAAAAATTACCAAACCTCGGGGGGGCTCAGAAGGGGTACTTTACTTGAAAAAAATTTGATTTTTCTTGAATATTTCCTAAAGTAACGGAGTTAAAAATTTGAAATCTTATATCCCAGGTAATTATATAACATTGCATTCATATAAAAATTACCACACCTCTGGGGGGCTCAGAAGGGGTACTTTACTTGAAAAAAAATTGATTTTTCTTAAATATTTCCTAAACTAACGGAGTTAAAAATTTGAAATTTTATATCCGAGGTAAGTACTTAACATTGCATTTATATAAAAATTACCAACCCTCTGGGGGGCTCAGAAGGGGTACTTTACTTGAAAAAAATTTGATTTTTCTTGAATATTTTCTAAACTAACGGAGTTAAAATTTTGAAATCTTATATCCGAGGTAATTATTTAACATTGCATTCATAGAAAAATTACCAAAACTCTGGAGGGCTCAGAAGGGGTACTTTACATAAAAAAAAATTGATTTTTCTTGAATATTTCCTAAACCAACGGAGTTAAAAATTTGAAATCTTATATCCGAGGTAATTATATAACATTGCATTCATATAAAAATTACCAAACCTCTGGGGGGCTCAGAAGGGGTACTTTACTTGAAATTTTTTTGATTTTTCTTGAATATTTCCTAAACTAACGGAGTTAAAAATTTGAAATCTTATATCCGAGGTAATTATATAACATTGCATTCATATTAAAATTACCAAACCTCTGGGGGGCTCAGAAGAGGTACTTTACTTGAAAAAAATTTGATTTTTCTTGAATATTTCCTAAACTAACGGAGTTAAAAATTTGAAATCTTATATCCGAGGTAATTATATAACATTGCATTCATATAAAAATTGCCAAACCTCTGGGGGGCTCAGAAGGGGTACTTTACTTGAAAAAAATTTGATTTTTCTTGAATATTTCCTAAACTAACGGAGTTAAAAATTTGAAATCTTATATCCGAGGTAACTATTTAACTTTGCATTCATAGAAAAATTACGAAACCTCTGGGGGGCTCAGAAGGGGGACTTTACTTGAAAAAAATTTGATTTGTCTTGAATATTTCCTAAACTAACGGAGTCAAAAATTTGAAATCTTATATCCGAGGTAATTACTTAACATTGCATTCATATAAAAATTACCAAACCTCTGGGGGGCTCAGAAGGGGTACTTTACTTGTAAAAAATTTGATTTGTCTTGAATATTTCCTAAACTAACGGAGTCAAAAATTTGAAATCTTATATCCGAGGTAACTACTTAACATTGCATTCATATAAAAATTACCAAATCTCTGGGGGGCTCAAAAGGGGTACTTTAGTTGAAAAAAATTTGATTTGTCTTGAATATTTCTTAAACTAACGGAGTCAAAAATTTGAAATCTTATATCCGAGGTAATTACTTAACATTGCATTCATATAAAAATTACCAAACCTCGGGGGGGCTCAAAAGGGGTACTTTACTTGAAAAAAATTTGATTTGTCTTAAATATTTCCTAAACTAACGGAGTCAAAAATTTGAAATCTTATATCCGAGGTAATTATATAACATTGCATTCATACAAAAATTACCAAACCTCTGGGGGGCTCAGAAGGGGTACTTTACTTGAAAAAATTTTGATTATTCTTGAATATTTCCTAAACTAACGGAGTTAAAAATTTGGAATCTTATATCCGAGGTAATTACTTAACATTGCATTCATATAAAAATTACCAAACCTCTGGGGGGCTCAGAAGGGGTACTTTACTTGAAAAAAATTTGATTTGTCTTGAATATTTCCTAAACTAACGGAGTCAAAAATTTGAAATTTTATATCCGAGGTAATTATATAACATTGCATTCATATAAAAATTACCAAACCTCTGGGGGGATCAGAAGGGGTACTTTACTTGAAAAAAATTTGATTTGTCTTGAATATTTCCTAAACTAACGGAGTCAAAAATTTGAAATCTTATATCCGAGGTAATTATATAACATTGCATTCATATAAAAATCACCAAACCTCTGGGAGGCTCAGAAGGGGTACTTTACTTGAAAAAAAATTGATTTTTCTTGAATATTTGCTAAACAGAGTTAAAAATATGAAAATTTATGTCTAAATTACATAAAGTTCTTGTATTTAGATTTTTCACGTTTGAAGTATGAATTGCGGGTAACATACATGACAGGCGATTTATTACAAACACGAATTACGTAAGATCTAAGCGTTAAATCCCAATTTGGACGCCGGATTCGAAATCCTTGGGGTCGAATTAAGGGGTTGCCATGTCTAACTCAAAATTTATTTTCCCGATCGAAACTAAAAAAGATGGACTATAGCCTTGGTGTTTTTTTGGCCAAAAAAACTTTTTGACTCCGATTTGTTTCAAATTTTGTATACGTTAACTAGGGACAAAGGACTAATGGATAGCCAAATCTGAGCCCATAGGGGTTGATATTAAGGGAGTTATTGAAGTCTGAAGTGGGTTTTTGGAAATAACTGTCTAATAATGTTTTTCTGTGTGATTGCAGGATCAACAGCTGACCAAGGACCACTTAAGGACATCTCAGGATACATTATTAAATAATTAACTTAATTATAAAATTTAGTTAGTGTAGGATATTTTCACCCATGAATTTCTTTTAGCTTATAATACAAATAAAATGTTTATAATTGTAATTGTGATTGTTGTTTATTTATTGTGTATACTATTATTAATTTTGTAACATTAATGTACTTGTAATTGTTGCAATAAATATTTATTTTTATTTTAAAAAATGTTTTATTTATTATTTTTCAGATAGCTATTTGTTCAATATTCATAATTCGACACTTTTCTAAAGCGTATACCCTTTAAAAAGCTTTAAATTCGCTAAAAAAAAATTGGTCGTGCTACCTGAAAGTAGCATCTACGCACGGTTTTTTAGACAGATTTGGTGCATAGATGCTACATTAAGGTAGCATCTATCCACCAAATCTGTGTAAAAAAACCGTGCATGAATGCTTCTTTGAAGCATCCATGAACGGAAAAAAAACTTTTAGCGTGCATGGATGCTTCAAAGAAGCATTCATGCACGATTTTTTAGACAGATTTGGTGGATAGATGCTACCTTAATGTAGCACCACTTTTGTCAAATTTTGATGAAAATTTCTGATGGTATCAGGATAACAGGAATCCAAAGAGCACTTTCGTCACCACTTTTGTCCGATTTTGTTAAAAAAATCTGATGGTATCAGGATAACAGGAATCCAAAGAGCACTCGAAAATTCTTTTAAAGTGCTCTTTGGATTCCTGTTATCCTAATACCATCAGATTTTTTAACAAAATCGGTCAAAAGTGGTGACGAAAGTCCTAAAAGTAGCACCACTTTTGTCGTATTTTGTTGAAAATTTCTGATGGTATCCGGATAACAGGAAGGAGAAGAGCACTTCAAAAGCTTAAAATGTACGTTTTTCACTGAAAATCAATAATAAGGGTTGTAAAATAAAATATATTATTATTTTATATAAATTTTATTCATTTTAAAACAAGTACAATGTATTTTACAATAATTGCCACCCAATAAAATATACAGCACATTCTAAAATTGTTTATCACTCAATAACTACGGCCCTAATTTATTTTTAAGAACTAATTTAACAAATATAGACGTAGAACTCCACGTAGAGTTCAAATTTTTAAGAATCGACACAAAATTCCAATTAGTTCAAGAGTTATTAAAGAAAATGTAAATTTCTTTATCTATGACATTTTTAAAACTTTAATAACTCCGGCCCTGGTTAATTTTTAACAACTAACTTAACAAATACAGACGTAGAACTCCACGTAGAGTTCAAATTTTCAAGAATCGACACAAAATTCCAATTAGTTCAAGAGTTATTAAAGAAAATGTAAATTTCTTTATCTATGACATTTTTAAAACTTTAATAACTCCGGCCCTGGTTAATTTTTAACAACTAACTTAACAAATACAGACGTAGAACTCCACGTAGAGTTCAAATTTTCAAGAATCGACACAAAATTCCAATTAGTTCAAGAGTTATTAAAGAAAATGTAAATTTCTTTATCTATGACATTTTTAAAACTTTAATAACTCCGGCCCTAGTTAATTTTGAACAACTAACTTAACAAATACAGACGTAGAACTCCACGTAGAGTTCAAATTTTCATGAATCGACACAAAATTCCAATTAGTTCAAGAGTTATTAAAGAAAATGTAAATTTCTTTATCTATGACATTTTTAAAACTTTAATAACTCCGGCCCTGGTTAATTTTTAACAACTAACTTAACAAATACAGACGTAGAACTCCACGTAGAGTTCAAATTTTCAAGAATCGACACAAAATTCCAATTAGTTCAAGAGTTATTAAAGAAAATGTAAATTTCTTTATCTATGACATTTTTAAAACTTTAATAACTCCGGCCTTGGTTAATTTTTAACAACTAACTTAACAAATACAGACGTAGAACTCCACGTAGAGTCCAAATTTTCAAGAATCGACACAAAATTCCAATTAGTTCAAGAGTTATTAAAGAAAATGTAAATTTCTTTATCTATGACATTTTTAAAACTTTAATAACTCCGGCCCTGGTTAATTTTTAACAACTAACTTAACAAATACAGACGTAGAACTCCACGTAGAGTTCAAATTTTCAAGAATCGACACAAAATTCCAATTAGTTCAAGAGTTATTAAAGAAAATGTAAATTTCTTTATCTATGACATTTTTAAAACTTTAATAACTCCGGCCCTGGTTAATTTTTAACAACTAACTTAACAAATACAGACGTAGAACTCCACGTAGAGTTCAAATTTTCAAGAATCGACACAAAATTCCAATTAGTTCAAGAGTTATTAAAGAAAATGTAAATTTCTTTATCTATGACATTTTTAAAACTTTAATAACTCCGGCCCTAGTTAATTTTTAACAACTAACTTAACAAATACAGACGTAGAACTCCACGTAGAGTTCAAATTTTCAAGAATCGACACAAAATTCCAATTAGTTCAAGAGTTATTAAAGAAAATGTAAATTTCTTTATCTATGACATTTTTAAAACTTTAATAACTCCGGCCCTGGTTAATTGTTAACAACTAACTTAACAAATACAGACGTAGAACTCCACGTAGAGTTCAAATTTTCAAGAATCGACACAAAATTCCAATTAGTTCAAGAGTTATTAAAGAAAATGTAAATTTCTTTATCTATGACATTTTTAAAACTTTAATAACTCCGGCCCTGGTTAATTTTTAACAACTAACTTAACAAATACAGACGTAGAACTCCACGTGGAGTTCAAATTTTCAAGAATCGACACAAAATTCCAATTAGTTCAAGAGTTATTAAAGAAAATGTAAATTTCTTTATCTATGACATTTTTAAAACTTTAATAACTCCGGCCCTAGTTAATTTTGAACAACTAACTTAACAAATACAGACGTAGAACTCCACGTAGAGTTCAAATTTTCATGAATCGACACAAAATTCCAATTAGTTCAAGAGTTATTAAAGAAAATGTAAATTTCTTTATCTATGACATTTTTAAAACTTTAATAACTCCGGCCCTGGTTAATTTTTAACAACTAACTTAACAAATACAGACGTAGAACTCCACGTAGAGTTCAAATTTTCAAGAATCGACACAAAATTCCAATTAGTTCAAGAGTTATTAAAGAAAATGTAAATTTCTTTATCTATGACATTTTTAAAACTTTAATAACTCCGGCCTTGGTTAATTTTTAACAACTAACTTAACAAATACAGACGTAGAACTCCACGTAGAGTCCAAATTTTCAAGAATCGACACAAAATTCCAATTAGTTCAAGAGTTATTAAAGAAAATGTAAATTTCTTTATCTATGACATTTTTAAAACTTTAATAACTCCGGCCCTGGTTAATTTTTAACAACTAACTTAACAAATACAGACGTAGAACTCCACGTAGAGTTCAAATTTTCAAGAATCGACACAAAATTCCAATTAGTTCAAGAGTTATTAAAGAAAATGTAAATTTCTTTATCTATGACATTTTTAAAACTTTAATAACTCCGGCCCTGGTTAATTTTTAACAACTAACTTAACAAATACAGACGTAGAACTCCACGTAGAGTTCAAATTTTCAAGAATCGACACAAAATTCCAATTAGTTCAAGAGTTATTAAAGAAAATGTAAATTTCTTTATCTATGACATTTTTAAAACTTTAATAACTCCGGCCCTAGTTAATTTTTAACAACTAACTTAACAAATACAGACGTAGAACTCCACGTAGAGTTCAAATTTTCAAGAATCGACACAAAATTCCAATTAGTTCAAGAGTTATTAAAGAAAATGTAAATTTCTTTATCTATGACATTTTTAAAACTTTAATAACTCCGGCCCTAGTTAATTTTTAACAACTAACTTAACAAATACAGACGTAGAACTCCACGTAGAGTTCAAATTTTCAAGAATCGACACAAAATTCCAATTAGTTCAAGAGTTATTAAAGAAAATGTAAATTTCTTTATCTATGACATTTTTAAAACTTTAATAACTCCGGCCCTGGTTAATTTTTAACAACTAACTTAACAAATACAGACGTAGAACTCCACGTAGAGTTCAAATTTTCAAGAATCGACACAAAATTCCAATTAGTTCAAGAGTTATTAAAGAAAATGTAAATTTCTTTATCTATGACATTTTTAAAACTTTAATAACTCCGGCCCTGGTTAATTGTTAACAACTAACTTAACAAATACAGACGTAGAACTCCACGTAGAGTTCAAATTTTCAAGAATCGACACAAAATTCCAATTAGTTCAAGAGTTATTAAAGAAAATGTAAATTTCTTTATCTATGACATTTTTAAAACTTTAATAACTCCGGCCCTAGTTAATTTTTAACAACTAACTTAACAAATACAGACGTAGAACTCCACGTAGAGTTCAAATTTTCATGAATCGACACAAAATTCCAATTAGTTCAAGAGTTATTAAAGAAAATGTAAATTTCTTTATCTATGACATTTTTAAAACTTTAATAACTCCGGCCCTGGTTAATTTTTAACAACTAACTTAACAAATACAGACGTAGAACTCCACGTAGAGTTCAAATTTTCAAGAATCGACACAAAATTCCAATTAGTTCAAGAGTTATTAAAGAAAATGTAAATTTCTTTATCTATGACATTTTTAAAACTTTAATAACTCCGGCCCTGGTTAATTTTTAACAACTAACTTAACAAATACAGACGTAGAACTCCACGTAGAGTTCAAATTTTCAAGAATCGACACAAAATTCCAATTAGTTCAAGAGTTATTAAAGAAAATGTAAATTTCTTTATCTATGACATTTTTAAAACTTTAATAACTCCGGCCCTGGTTAATTTTTAACAACTAACTTAACAAATACAGACGTAGAACTCCACGTGGAGTTCAAATTTTCAAGAATCGACACAAAATTCCAATTAGTTCAAGAGTTATTAAAGAAAATGTAAATTTCTTTATCTATGACATTTTTAAAACTTTAATAACTCCGGCTCTGGTTAATTTTTAACAACTAACTTAACAAATACAGACGTAGAACTCCACGTAGAGTTCAAATTTTCAAGAATCGACACAAAATTCCAATTATTTCAAGAGTTATTAAAGAAAATGTAAATTTCTTTATCTATGACATTTTTAAAACTTTAATAACTCCGGCCCTGGTTAATTTTTAACAACTAACTTAACAAATACAGACGTAGAACTCCACGTAGAGTTCAAATTTTCAAGAATCGACACAAAATTCCAATTAGTTCAAGAGTTATTAAAGAAAATGTAAATTTCTTTATCTATGACATTTTTGAAACTTTAATAACTCCGGCCCTGGTTAATTTTTAACAACTAACTTAACAAATACAGACGTAGAACTCCACGTAGAGTTCAAATTTTCAAGAATCGACACAAAATTCCAATTAGTTCAAGAGTTATTAAAGAAAATGTAAATTTCTTTATCTATGACATTTTTAAAACTTTAATAACTCCGGCCCTGGTTAATTTTTAACAACTAACTTAACAAATACAGACGTAGAACTCCACGTAGAGTCCAAATTTTCAAGAATCGACACAAAATTCCAATTAGTTCAAGAGTTATTAAAGAAAATGTAAATTTCTTTATCTATGACATTTTTAAAACTTTAATAACTCCGGCCCTGGTTAATTGTGAACAACTAACTTAACAAATACAGACGTAGAACTCCACGTAGAGTTCAAATTTTCAAGAATCGACACAAAATTCCAATTAGTTCAAGAGTTATTAAAGAAAATGTAAATTTCTTTATCTATGACATTTTTAAAACTTTAATAACTCCGGCCCTGGTTAATTTTTAACAACTAACTTAACAAATACAGACGTAGAACTCCACGTGGAGTTCAAATTTTCAAGAATCGACACAAAATTCCAATTAGTTCAAGAGTTATTAAAGAAAATGTAAATTTCTTTATCTATGACATTTTTAAAACTTTAATAACTCCGGCTCTGGTTAATTTTTAACAACTAACTTAACAAATACAGACGTAGAACTCCACGTAGAGTTCAAATTTTCAAGAATCGACACAAAATTCCAATTATTTCAAGAGTTATTAAAGAAAATGTAAATTTCTTTATCTATGACATTTTTAAAACTTTAATAACTCCGGCCCTGGTTAATTTTTAACAACTAACTTAACAAATACAGACGTAGAACTCCACGTAGAGTTCAAATTTTCAAGAATCGACACAAAATTCCAATTAGTTCAAGAGTTATTAAAGAAAATGTAAATTTCTTTATCTATGACATTTTTGAAACTTTAATAACTCCGGCCCTGGTTAATTTTTAACAACTAACTTAACAAATACAGACGTAGAACTCCACGTAGAGTTCAAATTTTCAAGAATCGACACAAAATTCCAATTAGTTCAAGAGTTATTAAAGAAAATGTAAATTTCTTTATCTATGACATTTTTAAAACTTTAATAACTCCGGCCTTGGTTAATTTTTAACAACTAACTTAACAAATACAGACGTAGAACTCCACGTAGAGTCCAAATTTTCAAGAATCGACACAAAATTCCAATTAGTTCAAGAGTTATTAAAGAAAATGTAAATTTCTTTATCTATGACATTTTTAAAACTTTAATAACTCCGGCCCTGGTTAATTTTTAACAACTAACTTAACAAATACAGACGTAGAACTCCACGTAGAGTTCAAATTTTCAAGAATCGACACAAAATTCCAATTAGTTCAAGAGTTATTAAAGAAAATGTAAATTTCTTTATCTATGACATTTTTAAAACTTTAATAACTCCGGCCCTGGTTAATTTTTAACAACTAACTTAACAAATACAGACGTAGAACTCCACGTAGAGTTCAAATTTTCAAGAATCGACACAAAATTCCAATTAGTTCAAGAGTTATTAAAGAAAATGTAAATTTCTTTATCTATGACATTTTCAAAACTTTAATAACTCCGGCCCTGGTTAATTGTTAACAACTAACTTAACAAATACAGACGTAGAACTCCACGTAGAGTTCAAATTTTCAAGAATCGACACAAAATTCCAATTAGTTCAAGAGTTATTAAAGAAAATGTAAATTTCTTTATCTATGACATTTTTAAAACTTTAATAACTCCGGCCCTGGTTAATTTTTAACAACTAACTTAACAAATACAGACGTAGAACTCCACGTGGAGTTCAAATTTTCAAGAATCGACACAAAATTCCAATTAGTTCAAGAGTTATTAAAGAAAATGTAAATTTCTTTATCTATGACATTTTTAAAACTTTAATAACTCCGGCCCTGGTTAATTGTTAACAACTAACTTCACAAATACAGACGTAGAACTCCACGTAGAGTTCAAATTTTCAAGAATCGACACAAAATTCCAATTAGTTCAAGAGTTATTAAAGAAAATGTAAATTTCTTTATCTATGACATTTTTAAAACTTTAATAACTCCGGCCCTGGTTAATTTTTAACAACTAACTTAACAAATACAGACGTAGAACTCCACGTGGAGTTCAAATTTTCAAGAATCGACACAAAATTCCAATTAGTTCAAGAGTTATTAAAGAAAATGTAAATTTCTTTATCTATGACATTTTTAAAACTTTAATAACTCCGGCTCTGGTTAATTTTTAACAACTAACTTAACAAATACAGACGTAGAACTCCACGTAGAGTTCAAATTTTCAAGAATCGACACAAAATTCCAATTATTTCAAGAGTTATTAAAGAAAATGTAAATTTCTTTATCTATGACATTTTTAAAACTTTAATAACTCCGGCCCTGGTTAATTTTTAACAACTAACTTAACAAATACAGACGTAGAACTCCACGTAGAGTTCAAATTTTCAAGAATCGACACAAAATTCCAATTAGTTCAAGAGTTATTAAAGAAAATGTAAATTTATTTATCTATGACATTTTTGAAACTTTAATAACTCCGGCCCTGGTTAATTTTTAACAACTAACTTAACAAATACAGACGTAGAACTCCACGTAGAGTTCAAATTTTCAAGAATCGACACAAAATTCCAATTAGTTCAAGAGTTATTAAAGAAAATGTAAATTTCTTTATCTATGACATTTTTAAAACTTTAATAACTCCGGCCTTGGTTAATTTTTAACAACTAACTTAACAAATACAGACGTAGAACTCCACGTAGAGTCCAAATTTTCAAGAATCGACACAAAATTCCAATTAGTTCAAGAGTTATTAAAGAAAATGTAAATTTCTTTATCTATGACATTTTTAAAACTTTAATAACTCCGGCCCTGGTTAATTTTTAACAACTAACTTAACAAATACAGACGTAGAACTCCACGTAGAGTTCAAATTTTCAAGAATCGACACAAAATTCCAATTAGTTCAAGAGTTATTAAAGAAAATGTAAATTTCTTTATCTATGACATTTTTAAAACTTTAATAACTCCGGCCCTGGTTAATTTTTAACAACTAACTTAACAAATACAGACGTAGAACTCCACGTAGAGTCCAAATTTTCAAGAATCGACACAAAATTCCAATTAGTTCAAGAGTTATTAAAGAAAATGTAAATTTCTTTATCTATGACATTTTTAAAACTTTAATAACTCCGGCCCTGGTTAATTTTTAACAACTAACTTAACAAATACAGACGTAGAACTCCACGTGGAGTTCAAATTTTCAAGAATCGACACAAAATTCCAATTAGTTCAAGAGTTATTAAAGAAAATGTAAATTTCTTTATCTATGACATTTTTAAAACTTTAATAACTCCGGCCCTGGTTAATTGTTAACAACTAACTTAACAAATACAGACGTAGAACTCCACGTAGAGTTCAAATTTTCAAGAATCGACACAAAATTCCAATTAGTTCAAGAGTTATTAAAGAAAATGTAAATTTCTTTATCTATGACATTTTTAAAACTTTAATAACTCCGGCCCTGGTTAATTTTTAACAACTAACTTAACAAATACAGACGTAGAACTCCACGTGGAGTTCAAATTTTCAAGAATCGACACAAAATTCCAATTAGTTCAAGAGTTATTAAAGAAAATGTAAATTTCTTTATCTATGACATTTTTAAAACTTTAATAACTCCGGCTCTGGTTAATTTTTAACAACTAACTTAACAAATACAGACGTAGAACTCCACGTAGAGTTCAAATTTTCAAGAATCGACACAAAATTCCAATTATTTCAAGAGTTATTAAAGAAAATGTAAATTTCTTTATCTATGACATTTTTAAAACTTTAATAACTCCGGCCCTGGTTAATTTTTAACAACTAACTTAACAAATACAGACGTAGAACTCCACGTAGAGTTCAAATTTTCAAGAATCGACACAAAATTCCAATTAGTTCAAGAGTTATTAAAGAAAATGTAAATTTCTTTATCTATGACATTTTTAAAACTTTAATAACTCCGGCTCTGGTTAATTGTTAACAACTAACTTAACAAATACAGACGTAGAACTCCACGTAGAGTTCAAATTTTCAAGAATCGACACAAAATTCCAATTATTTCAAGAGTTATTAAAGAAAATGTAAATTTCTTTATCTATGACATTTTTAAAACTTTAATAACTCCGGCCCTGGTTAATTTTTAACAACTAACTTAACAAATACAGACGTAGAACTCCACGTAGAGTTCAAATTTTCAAGAATCGACACAAAATTCCAATTAGTTCAAGAGTTATTAACGAAAATGTAAATTTCTTTATCTATGACATTTTTGAAACTTTAATAACTCCGGCCCTGGTTAATTTTTAACAACTAACTTAACAAATACAGACGTAGAACTCCACGTAGAGTTCAAATTTTCAAGAATCGACACAAAATTCCAATTAGTTCAAGAGTTATTAAAGAAAATGTAAATTTCTTTATCTATGACATTTTTAAAACTTTAATAACTCCGGCCTTGGTTAATTTTTAACAACTAACTTAACAAATACAGACGTAGAACTCCACGTAGAGTCCAAATTTTCAAGAATCGACACAAAATTCCAATTAGTTCAAGAGTTATTAAAGAAAATGTAAATTTCTTTATCTATGACATTTTTAAAACTTTAATAACTCCGGCCCTGGTTAATTTTTAACAACTAACTTAACAAATACAGACGTAGAACTCCACGTAGAGTTCAAATTTTCAAGAATCGACACAAAATTCCAATTAGTTCAAGAGTTATTAAAGAAAATGTAAATTTCTTTATCTATGACATTTTTAAAACTTTAATAACTCCGGCCCTGGTTAATTTTTAACAACTAACTTAACAAATACAGACGTAGAACTCCACGTAGAGTTCAAATTTTCAAGAATCGACACAAAATTCCAATTAGTTCAAGAGTTATTAAAGAAAATGTAAATTTCTTTATCTATGACATTTTTAAAACTTTAATAACTCCGGCCCTGGTTAATTTTTAACAACTAACTTAACAAATACAGACGTAGAACTCCACGTAGAGTTCAAATTTTCAAGAATCGACACAAAATTCCAATTAGTTCAAGAGTTATTAAAGAAAATGTAAATTTCTTTATCTATGACATTTTTAAAACTTTAATAACTCCGGCCCTGGTTAATTTTTAACAACTAACTTAACAAATACAGACGTAGAACTCCACGTGGAGTTCAAATTTTCAAGAATCGACACAAAATTCCAATTAGTTCAAGAGTTATTAAAGAAAATGTAAATTTCTTTATCTATGACATTTTTAAAACTTTAATAACTCCGGCCCTGGTTAATTGTTAACAACTAACTTAACAAATACAGACGTAGAACTCCACGTAGAGTTCAAATTTTCAAGAATCGACACAAAATTCCAATTAGTTCAAGAGTTATTAAAGAAAATGTAAATTTCTTTATCTATGACATTTTTAAAACTTTAATAACTCCGGCCCTGGTTAATTTTTAACAACTAACTTAACAAATACAGACGTAGAACTCCACGTGGAGTTCAAATTTTCAAGAATCGACACAAAATTCCAATTAGTTCAAGAGTTATTAAAGAAAATGTAAATTTCTTTATCTATGACATTTTTAAAACTTTAATAACTCCGGCTCTGGTTAATTTTTAACAACTAACTTAACAAATACAGACGTAGAACTCCACGTAGAGTTCAAATTTTCAAGAATCGACACAAAATTCCAATTATTTCAAGAGTTATTAAAGAAAATGTAAATTTCTTTATCTATGACATTTTTAAAACTTTAATAACTCCGGCCCTGGTTAATTTTTAACAACTAACTTAACAAATACAGACGTAGAACTCCACGTAGAGTTCAAATTTTCAAGAATCGACACAAAATTCCAATTAGTTCAAGAGTTATTAAAGAAAATGTAAATTTCTTTATCTATGACATTTTTGAAACTTTAATAACTCCGGCCCTGGTTAATTTTTAACAACTAACTTAACAAATACAGACGTAGAACTCCACGTAGAGTTCAAATTTTCAAGAATCGACACAAAATTCCAATTAGTTCAAGAGTTATTAAAGAAAATGTAAATTTCTTTATCTATGACATTTTTAAAACTTTAATAACTCCGGCCTTGGTTAATTTTTAACAACTAACTTAACAAATACAGACGTAGAACTCCACGTAGAGTCCAAATTTTCAAGAATCGACACAAAATTCCAATTAGTTCAAGAGTTATTAAAGAAAATGTAAATTTCTTTATCTATGACATTTTTAAAACTTTAATAACTCCGGCCCTGGTTAATTTTTAACAACTAACTTAACAAATACAGACGTAGAACTCCACGTAGAGTTCAAATTTTCAAGAATCGACACAAAATTCCAATTAGTTCAAGAGTTATTAAAGAAAATGTAAATTTCTTTATCTATGACATTTTTAAAACTTTAATAACTCCGGCCTTGGTTAATTTTTAACAACTAACTTAACAAATACAGACGTAGAACTCCACGTAGAGTTCAAATTTTCAAGAATCGACACAAAATTCCAATTAGTTCAAGAGTTATTAAAGAAAATGTAAATTTCTTTATCTATGACATTTTTAAAACTTTAATAACTCCGGCCCTGGTTAATTTTTAACAACTAACTTAACAAATACAGACGTAGAACTCCACGTGGAGTTCAAATTTTCAAGAATCGACACAAAATTCCAATTAGTTCAAGAGTTATTAAAGAAAATGTAAATTTCTTTATCTATGACATTTTTAAAACTTTAATAACTCCGGCCCTGGTTAATTGTTAACAACTAACTTAACAAATACAGACGTAGAACTCCACGTAGAGTTCAAATTTTCAAGAATCGACACAAAATTCCAATTAGTTCAAGAGTTATTAAAGAAAATGTAAATTTCTTTATCTATGACATTTTTAAAACTTTAATAACTCCGGCCCTGGTTAATTTTTAACAACTAACTTAACAAATACAGACGTAGAACTCCACGTGGAGTTCAAATTTTCAAGAATCGACACAAAATTCCAATTAGTTCAAGAGTTATTAAAGAAAATGTAAATTTCTTTATCTATGACATTTTTAAAACTTTAATAACTCCGGCTCTGGTTAATTTTTAACAACTAACTTAACAAATACAGACGTAGAACTCCACGTAGAGTTCAAATTTTCAAGAATCGACACAAAATTCCAATTATTTCAAGAGTTATTAAAGAAAATGTAAATTTCTTTATCTATGACATTTTTAAAACTTTAATAACTCCGGCCCTGGTTAATTTTTAACAACTAACTTAACAAATACAGACGTAGAACTCCACGTAGAGTTCAAATTTTCAAGAATCGACACAAAATTCCAATTAGTTCAAGAGTTATTAAAGAAAATGTAAATTTCTTTATCTATGACATTTTTAAAACTTTAATAACTCCGGCTCTGGTTAATTGTTAACAACTAACTTAACAAATACAGACGTAGAACTCCACGTAGAGTTCAAATTTTCAAGAATCGACACAAAATTCCAATTAGTTCAAGAGTTATTAAAGAAAATGTAAATTTCTTTATCTATGACATTTTTAAAACTTTAATAACTCCGGCCCTGGTTAATTTTTGAACACTAACTTAACAAATACAGACGTAGAACTCCACGTAGAGTTCAAATTTTCAAGAATCGACACAAAATTCCAATTAGTTCAAGAGTTATTAAAGAAAATGTAAATTTCTTTATCTATGACATTTTTAAAACTTTAATAACTCCGGCCTTGGTTAATTTTTAACAACTAACTTAACAAATACAGACGTAGAACTCCACGTAGAGTCCAAATTTTCAAGAATCGACACAAAATTCCAATTAGTTCAAGAGTTATTAAAGAAAATGTAAATTTCTTTATCTATGACATTTTTAAAACTTTAATAACTCCGGCCCTGGTTAATTTTTAACAACTAACTTAACAAATACAGACGTAGAACTCCACGTAGAGTTCAAATTTTCAAGAATCGACACAAAATTCCAATTAGTTCAAGAGTTATTAAAGAAAATGTAAATTTCTTTATCTATGACATTTTTAAAACTTTAATAACTCCGGCCCTGGTTAATTTTTAACAACTAACTTAACAAATACAGACGTAGAACTCCACGTAGAGTTCAAATTTTCAAGAATCGACACAAAATTCCAATTAGTTCAAGAGTTATTAAAGAAAATGTAAATTTCTTTATCTATGACATTTTTAAAACTTTAATAACTCCGGCCCTGGTTAATTGTTAACAACTAACTTAACAAATACAGACGTAGAACTCCACGTAGAGTTCAAATTTTCAAGAATCGACACAAAATTCCAATTAGTTCAAGAGTTATTAAAGAAAATGTAAATTTCTTTATCTATGACATTTTTAAAACTTTAATAACTCCGGCCCTGGTTAATTTTTAACAACTAACTTAACAAATACAGACGTAGAACTCCACGTGGAGTTCAAATTTTCAAGAATCGACACAAAATTCCAATTAGTTCAAGAGTTATTAAAGAAAATGTAAATTTCTTTATCTATGACATTTTTAAAACTTTAATAACTCCGGCTCTGGTTAATTTTTAACAACTAACTTAACAAATACAGACGTAGAACTCCACGTAGAGTTCAAATTTTCAAGAATCGACACAAAATTCCAATTATTTCAAGAGTTATTAAAGAAAATGTAAATTTCTTTATCTATGACATTTTTAAAACTTTAATAACTCCGGCCCTGGTTAATTTTTAACAACTAACTTAACAAATACAGACGTAGAACTCCACGTAGAGTTCAAATTTTCAAGAATTGACACAAAATTCCAATTAGTTCAAGAGTTATTAAAGAAAATGTAAATTTCTTTATCTATGACATTTTTGAAACTTTAATAACTCCGGCCCTGGTTAATTTTTAACAATTAACTTAACAAATACAGACGTAGAACTCCACGTAGAGTTCAAATTTTCAAGAATCGACACAAAATTCCAATTAGTTCAAGAGTTATTAAAGAAAATGTAAATTTCTTTATCTATGACATTTTTAAAACTTTAATAACTCCGGCCCTGGTTAATTTTTGAACACTAACTTAACAAATACAGACGTAGAACTCTACGTAAAGTTCAAATTTTCAAAATTCGAATCAAAATTCCAATTACTTCAAGAGTTATTAAAGAATATGTAAATTTCTTTATCTATGACATTTTTGAAACTTTAATAACTCCGGCTCTGGTTAATTTTTGAACACTAACATAACAAATACAGACGTAGAACTCTACGTAAAGTTCAAATTTTCAAAATTCGAATCAAAATTCCAATTACTTCAAGAGTTATTAAAGAATATGTAAATTTCTCTATCTATGACATTTTTGAAACTTTAATAACTCCGGCCCTGGTTAATTTTTAACAATTAACTTAACAAATACAGACGTAGAACTCCACGTAGAGTTCAAATTTTCAAGAATCGACACAAAATTCCAATTAGTTCAAGAGTTATTAAAGAAAATGTAAATTTCTTTATCTATGACATTTTTAAAACTTTAATAACTCCGGCCCTGGTTAATTTTTGAACACTAACTTAACAAATACAGACGTAGAACTCTACGTAAAGTTCAAATTTTCAAAATTCGAATCAAAATTCCAATTACTTCAAGAGTTATTAAAGAATATGTAAATTTCTTTATCTATGACATTTTTGAAACTTTAATAACTCCGGCTCTGGTTAATTTTTGAACACTAACATAACAAATACAGACGTAGAACTCTACGTAAAGTTCAAATTTTCAAAATTCGAATCAAAATTCCAATTACTTCAAGAGTTATTAAAGAAAATGTAAATTTCTTTATCTATGACATTTTTAAAACTTTAATAACTCCGGCCCTGGTTAATTTTTAACAACTAACTTAACAAATACAGACGTAGAACTCCACGTAGAGTTCAAATTTTCAAAATTCGAATCAAAATTCCAATTAGTTCAAGAGTTATTAAAGAAAATGTAAATTTCTTTATCTATGACATTTTTGAAACTTTAATAACTCCGGCCCTGGTTAATTTTTGAACACTAACTTAACAAATACAGACGTAGAACTCTACGTAAAGTTCAAATTTTCAAAATTCGAATCAAAATTCCAATTACTTCAAGAGTTATTAAAGAAAATGTAAATTTCTTTATCTATGACATTTTTGAAACTTTAATAACTCCGGCCCTGGTTAATTTTTAACAATTAACTTAACAAATACAGACGTAGAACTCCACGTAGAGTTCAAATTTTCAAGAATCGACACAAAATTTTAATTAGTTCAAGAGTTATTGAAGAAAATGTAAATTTCTTTATGTATGACATTTTTGAAACTTTAATAACTCCGGCCCTGGTTAATTTTTAACAACTAACTTAACAAATACAGACGTAGAACTCCACGTAGACTTCAAATCGATGAGGATTTCCAATCAGTTCAGGAGATATCGGCGCTGGAATGAAGTCAGGAAATCAGGCGAGTCGTTGGAGATGTTTTCCAAGTCCAGCAGGTACGGAATTCCCACGATTTCTGTAGTTGTCACACCCGGGAGCTGAATGCAGTTCATTGATCCTAAAGAAACAATTATTAATAATTCTCAAATCAAAAATGTCAGTAGCCTACAAAATTATACATTTTTTCCCCGAAAACTCCAATTTGGAGCTCCATATCTAAACAAATTTTGAATGTATCTTACACAACTTTTGATTCTCTACAACTTTTGTCATGTGACATTTTCTCGTAAAGTTGATAGTTTACCAGATAACGATGTCACACCCTAAAATGGGTGGACACACAAATTTTAGATATCGATTTTCGGAATCTACGTATTTTTGTGTGTATATGTCCAAAATTTGGTTTCCCGATTATTAAAAATAAGAAAAGTCCAAAATTTGCCACACCCAAAACTAGGTCAAATAAGAAATATATTTTTGGTGCATCGTACATAACTTTAAATTCTCTACAATTTTTGTCATTTGCAATTTTGTTATACAATTGATGGTTTAGCCGGAAATGACGTCACACCTTAAATTGGGTACAGATACAAAGTCGACGTATTTTTTTTCGGAATCTACGTAATTTTCTACATATGTACCCAAAATTTGGTTATTTAATATTTGTAAACACCGGACCTATCCTTATTTTCAATTGACGAGAGGTACTGAGCTATATCCTCGTTCGAAATTAGCGGGAGCTATTGTTGTTATATTCTCTTCCCCCTCTTAATAACTAGCGGGCGCATATTGATTTTTGTATGACGGAGAAAGATATATGGTATGACAGAGACAACACGACATAGAATAACAAAGACGAGAGTGAACACTGGTGAATCTTCAACTCACAAATATTGATTCTTGAAAGACAGAGAGAGGAATATATAACTATTTCATTCTATTGAACTCTTCTTATTACTATAATTTTTATTGGGAAACAATGTGTTAAGTCCGTACATTTCTCGGTGACAACACGATATAAAGATAGAACAGTATCTCCCGTCTATGTTTACAATAAATTATCAAATTTTGGGTATATACGCAGAAAAATACGTAGATTCCGAAAATCGATATCCAAATTTTGAAACTCCACCCATTTTCGGGTGTTGCAACGTTATCTGCTAAACTATCAACTTTACGAGAAAATGTCATATGACAAAAGTTGTAGAGAATTTTATGTTATGTAGATCGTATATTATACATATTTTGATATTACCCCAAATTAAGGGTGTGGGTGCTGAAAACTTGGTAAAACTCATATAAACCGTCGTAACTCGGAACTGGTACGTCGTATGATAAAAAGTTAAATGCACACCCCCCCCTAGAAATCGATTTGCTACAAAAAAGGTCCTATACACTTTTTCTCTATCTCTTACCGTTTCCGAGATATGAATTTAAAAATCTGAGTTTCTCGGGATCCGATTAAAATTAAATATTTACAGCGACTGTATTTATAAATATTAAATAACAAAAATTTGGGTATATATGCAACAGAATATATAAATTTCTAAAATGTAGGTGCGGGATTTGTAAGTCCACCCAGTTTCGGGTATAGCAATTACAGTGCCCTTATTTATAATTATAATACAGCCATATTTTGCTTATATATGTAGGCATATACGTAGAATTCAAAAGTCGATATGTCATAATTACATTTCCACCCATTCTTGGGTGTGACATCATTATATGCTAAACCATCAACTTTACGAAAAAATTCATATGACAAAAGTTGTAGAGAATCAAAAGTTATGTAAGATTCATTAAAAATATGTTTGGAAATGGTGCTCCACATTGATTGTTGACGTCTTTTTGTTATAAAAACAGGTCGCCATATTGTCAATGTTGCCACCAGTTGAGCACAAAAATTTTGAACTCTGGCCATAGCAAAATATTAATTAAAGCTGAATAAAATTATTTGCATATATTTTACGCGTCTATAGGCCATAAGGATTACAATAAATATAAAATAATTGTATTATACAGTATAAGTTATGTATATATTATATTAAAGAGCACTGGAAGTGTTGCCAATAGTTCAACACAAAAATATGTCGTTTAAAATTGTGCTACAAGATGGCACTGCCAGTATTTATAGTGAAAGCGTTGCCAATTGTTTAACACAAAAATATGTTGTTTGATATTGTGCTACATAATGGCATTTGTTTAACCTAACCTACAAACTGTTCGATTTAAAAATATATTTGTGGCATAATTAAGTCAATACATTATTAATTGATATTAAAATATGCAAATAGCTTAAAATTTGAAATCCCCAGGATTAGTTTTCGAGATATTCAATGATAAATTACTTAAATTTATTGACACTTACCGTCATTAACTCATTGGAATTTCAGGATTTCTGGAAGGATTTAAAAGGAACACATGTACAATTTGACAGGAATAATCGTTTATTAAACACAGGATAATACAATACACATACAAAAGACAATACAATTGACACAGGATGTGAAGGATAAAACAGGAGTTGTTGGACGGCGTGAACTTGATAAGAAAACAATTATTTCTACCTTAAAATATTGAGGGCGCGATGTCTGTCCATCTGTTCGGCCGCAGGGCCCCATTTGCCCGCGTTGTCATCGGCCAATCGTCGCTTATCCACAAGTTTTACAGCTCTAGAATTACGTCAAGCGATGTCTGTATGTCTGTCAACTTGCAAGATGGTTTATTCTAGCTGTCAACAACAATAAAAAACACTTGTAACAAACGGAATCACAAATATATTTACGTACCGTGTACAAGAATTTACCAGCGATGGATCTTCATTTTCACTTGCTCATAACGGCTCAACGGCGAGAATATCTGCCATTTTGAATGTGGAATCGAATTCCTTGGACTTTAAACCATAAATAACAATCTTTTCACGCCTTGAAACTGTTTGGTTTAAATTTGGGAGACGGTTTTCTTTTATGTCATCCACTGGAAATTTTAACATAACCTAAAAAATGTTTTGATTGGATTACTTACTTGTTAATGCATAAAACTTACTGAAAATTATGTACATTTTGCTATTTTCTACTTAAAATATTACATTAAATATTATTTAAAACATTTTTTTAAGGTTAGATTTTTAATACAAGATCGCGCGTTTACCTAATGTTTGCAGGTTGGATAATATATTTTAACCTCAAATGTAAATGTCAAAACATGTAAAAATCAACATTTTCGACTACTAACATATGTTTTTCAGTTAATTTTAAGTGTTTCCTGTAAATTTCATACGAATTTATAACCAAATAAAAGTTTTGATGTTTTGGAAGAATTGCAAAATATTCCCAACTGCCGTCATCTCAAAAATATTTAAATTATACTTTGTCCAGACGGATTTAAGGCATAGAAATTAATCAACTTACATTTTAAATCCCGTACAACACGTTTTTTACACTAACAAACCTTAACTTCATTCTTAAATACCCAAAAATTAGGTACAAACTAATTATAACCACAAAAATTACAGCACAAATTTTGTGCTTCCAAATTGCAAATTAATTAATATCTTTTAAAATAATAAATATCAACCATTAAAAACTTCACACACTATGTAAAAAACCACACAGATTTCATATTTTAATCCTCGCACAACACAAATTTAATGATTTCGAGTATTTAACGCGTTAGAATTTAGTTTTTGGAGGTTATAAAAAAGTTCAACAGCTCCAGAATCACGACAAGCGATGTATGTTTGTCCGCCCGTATGCACAGCGGCTTCGTACAACTGTCCACAACAATAAACAACACTTGTAACAAACGAAATCACAAATATATTAACGAAATTGTTCACAAAACTATCATTTTAATGTCACTACATCTGCTATTGCACCATCAACGAGTAAAAATATACAACATTTTTATTATTTAATATACATTCCTCTTACCTTTATTTACATATTTTTTAAGTTTCATAGCTCTAATCATTGTTGTATGTTTATAATTTACTATTTTCATTGACAGTTGACGTCTTTTTGTTGTAAAACCAGGTCGCCATATTGTCAATGTTGCCACCAGTTGAGCACAAAAATTCTGAACTCTGCCCATCACCAAAATATTAATTAAAGCTAAATAATATAATTTGCATACATTTTACACGTTTATAGGCCATAAGTATTACAATAAATATAAAATAATAGTATTATACAGTATAATTTATGTATATATTTTAAAGAGCGGTGCGTTAGACGAATGTTATACAGATTGCTTAATAAATGTTAACACCAAATTTAAATGTCAATAAAGTATTTTTTAATAAAAAATATATGCTTGTGACTTGTTTCAAATATAAATAAATGATTTTCAGTTATAAACTTTATAAAAAACAACTTTTCTTACCTCCAAAGTTACGGCAAAAGTTGATGAAATGAAATATGCATTTTTGGTTGTTCATAAGTTATTTATTGGTTGATTTATATCAAAACTAATATTAAAAACGTCTTCTATGGAGTTTTAAATATAATTCACAACATTTTCACTGCTTAAAACTACTTAAAACAATATATATTTAAATTTTTATAACTTAAGAGAACGTTTCGTGTTTACGACAATTATTTCAAAACATCCAAACTTGTATTTAATGATGAATCAAGCTGGAATTTACAGGAAACACTTGAAACTATAATTTGTTTACACTAAATAAACTGAAACACTTATTTTTTAATAAAAACTTTCGTTTAACATGTGGTTTGACAGTTTTAAATAGGTTAGAATTAAATGTATTTTAAAATTTTGCCACAAGATGGCACGGCCAGTATTAGGGTTGTTTAGTCTAATATAAAGTGATTTAAAAATTGTTTAGTAGATATTTTAAATATATTTATGGCATAATTAGTTTAATACATTATTAATATTAAAATATGCAAATAACTTAATATCATTTTAACGAGTGTTGCGGGAACAATTTTTCAACTCTGAGGTCAATGAACTTTGATTCATCAAATAATTAATTTAAAAATGCACCTGTCAAAATATTTTAACAAAAATTTGTACACATATGTAATTTTAATCAAGGAATCCATTTTTGGCAAAATTAAAGCTGTATGTTAAACCCTTATATGGGTAGATATTCGCCACCCAAAACTGGGTAGAATTATACAATTTTCGACTTGACCAGCCGATTCTACATATTTTCTTATATATGTATACCAATTTTCATAATTTTCTAGGCAAGGGTTTCAACGTAAACACACTCTGAATTTACCGCAAATCTCTGATATTTTCTGTGCGCGAGCGATGACGTCGCTCGCCCACTAAAATTCAGCAATTTTAGGGCAAATGCAGCTTAGGATATTCGCTATATCCTTTAGAGAAAAATTGCAAAAATTGGTAAACATATGTATTTTGACCTGGAGAATCGATATTTGAGAAAATTAAAACCGTACCTCCCGCCAATTAATGACTGGTTGTTTGTTACTCAAAAATGGGTAGAAGTACAAATTTGTCAATAGCACCATTGGATTCCACGTACTTTCTTATATAAATATCCTAATTATCAAAATATTTACTTTACGTCTGTTCATTATAATGACACCTTAAGCATAACATGCGGCTAACGCACCGCTCTTTAAAATAATATATACATAAATTATACTGTATAGTACAAATATTTTATATTTATTGTAATACTTATGGCCTATAGACGCGTAAAATATATGCAAATCATTTTATTTAGCTTTAATTAATATTTTCCTATAGACAGAGTTCAGAATTTTTGTGCTCAACTGGTGGCAACATTGACAATATGGCGACTAGTTTTTATAACAAGAAAGACGTCAACAATCAATGAAAATATTAAATTATAAACGTATAACAATAATTAGAGTTATGAAACTTAAGAAATAATGTAAATAAAGGTACGGGGAATGTGTATTAAATAATAAAAATGTTCTATATTTTTACTCGTTGACGGTGCAATAGCAAATGTAGTGACATTAAAATGACAGAGTTTTGTGAACAATACGTAATATATTTGTGATTTCGTTTGCTACAAGTGTTGTTTATTGTTGTGAACAGTTGTACGAAGCTGCTGTGCAGACGGGCGGACAAACAGACTTCGCTTGTCGTGATCCTGGAGCTGTTGAACTTGTGAAACTTCTCGAACGATTGCCCGAAGACAGCGTGTGAAAATGGGGCCCTGCAACCGTGAGGAGTCGCCGAGCAGACGGACAGCGGGACAGACATTACAACTTGAAGCTGTTACAACAAATATGAAGAACCGAATGCTTGGAGAATTTCTAGGGTCCGTGGACGTAGGAATTAAACATATGTAAATGTAATAAATAAATAATAAAACAGTTGTTGTTAATAAACAGAAGCAGGTGTTTGAAGAAAAAATGAAAACTACAAAAAGGTAGGTTTTGATTTGAAATATGTGCATTATATTCACAGCGGCATATCTCGGATTACACCCATATTTAAGAAATGAATTCACCGGCGTTAGATTCCGCGTACTTTTGAGTATACACGACCAAATTTTCATGAATATATTATTAACCGTGCAGAAATTACAAGTAAATAACTGAAAAATGGTCTAAACTTTCCCGCAATTTTTCCAACAATCAAAAAATGTTTTTATTTGGTTATATATCTGGCTGAAATTTACAGGAAACATATAAAATTAACTGAAAATCATTTATTTATACTTTAAACAAATTATAAACATTTATTTCTTATTAAAAATATTTGTTTGACTTTTAAATTTGAGGTTAAAATGTACTATTCAACTTGCAAACATTCAACAAACGCACCGCTCTTTAAAATAGTTTATATTTAAATTATGCTGTATAGCAAAATTATTTTAATTTTATTATAATCCTTATGGCTTGTAGATGTGTAAAATATATATGCAAATGATTTTATTTAGATTTAATTAATATTTTGGTGTTGTTCAAACTGAGCGATACATTTTTGTGTTGGACAATTGGCAACACTACCAAAATACTGGCAGTGCCATCTTGTAACACAATTGCAAACGATAAATTTTTGTGTTGGACAATTGGGAACCCTGTTCGTTGAATTTTGTTGAAAATCTCTGATGGTATCCGGCAAACAGGAGAAAAAAGAGTAAATTATACGTTATAATGACGTCTGCATTATAGGTTAGAATGACATTTAAATGTAGTTCAGCGGCTTACTGTAAGATGTCACAAGTATTTTTTAATTTGGGTATGTATAGAAAAAAATCGATAACATGTGAACTAATTAAGATATTTACACCAAATTTTGTGTATATTTAGCTAAATGTCTGTACTTTAATATAGTCTAATAGATGACAATACCTCCCGCTAATATATTAAATTTGATTAGTAATAAATCCAGAGTTCGTTTTTGCAATAATTAACATTTTTGGCAGAGAGACAGGTAAACATACATTTTTGAGGGCTTATATATAAGTAGATAGAAATGACATTTTCTTTAATAAGTCCTTAATTAATTAGAATTCTGTTTTTAAATTACATAAAGTATGAATTGCGGGTAACATACATGACAGGCGATTTATTACAAACACGAATTACGTAAGATCTAAGCGTCAAATCCCAATTTGGACGCCGGATTCGAAATCCTTGGGGTCGAATTAAGGGGTTGCCGTATCTAACTCAAAATTTATTTTCCCGATCGAAACTAAAAAGGATGGACTAAAGCCTTGGGGTTTTTTTTGGCAAAAAAAACTTTTTGACTCCGATTTATTTCAAATTTGGTATACGTAAACTAGGTACAAAGGACTAATGGATAGCCAAATTTGATCTCATAGGGGTTGATATTAAGGGAGTTATTGAAGTCTAAATTGGGTTTTTGTCTGTAGCTTCTAAACGGTTAAAGCTAGCAACTTACACATTGCAAATTTGAAATCTACATGAAATTCTCTATAATATACATCAGCACGAACATTTATATACAGGCTGTTCCAAAAGTTATTATTCAAAAATAAATGTTGTTTAGCTCATTTTCTGTATTTTTGCCTGTAGCTTCTAAACGGTTAAAGCTAGCAACTTACACATTGCAAATTTGAAATCTACATGAAATTCTCTATAATATACATCAGCACTAACATTTATATACAGGCTGTTTTAAAAGTTACAGGCAGTTAAATGTACATTTATTTTTGAATAATTTTTATTATAAACGATGAATTTTTGTTTAGCTCATTTTCTGTATTTTTGCCTGTAGCTTCTAAACGGTTAAAGCTAGCAACTTGTTCTTTGCAAATTTGGAATCTACATGAAATTCTGTATAATATACGTCAGGACTAACAATTATATACAGGCTGTTCCAGAAGTTACAGGCAGTTAAATATACTCTTATTATTTATTACAAACACGAATTACGTAAGATCTAAGCGTCAAATCCCAATTTGGACGCCGGATTCGAAATCCTTGGGGTCGAATTAAGGGGTTGCCATGTCTAACTCAAAATTTATTTTCCCGATCGAAACTAATTTATTCAAATTCAGCGCTGAATATCTCAAAAACTAATAAAGCTACAATGTTAATTCCTGCAAATTTGGATTCCTCAGATTTTTTTCTATATATATAACCAATTTTTATGAAATAATTTCTGAAACTTCCTGAATTATTTAAAAAAATATAAAATGTCAGACAAAAATATTTGATCATGTTTTTTTTGGTGCATAGATGCTACCTTAAAGTAGCATCTATGCACGTTACTGCTGATGTATATTATAGAGAATTTCATATAGATTCCAAATTTTTATTGGGAAACGTGGTGTTCAGTCCACGCGTGTACATATCTCGGTGATCAAAGAGTAGTACACACCGGAGTGAACACCATGTTTCCCAATAAAAATTACAGTAATAAGAA
>CAUJCB010000255.1:215000-304391 GCA_963082715.1 Harpalus rubripes | reverse complement strand
AATTAATAATTAATAAATTAATAAATTAATAAATTAATAAATTAATAAATTAATAAATTAATAAATTAATAAATTAATAAATTAATAAATTAATAAATTAATAAATTAATAAATTAATAAATTAATAAATTAATAAATTAATAAATTAATAAATTAATAAATTAATAAATTAATAAATTAATAAATTAATAAATTAATAAATTAATAAATTAATAAATTAATAAATTAATAAATTAATAAATTAATAAATTAATAAATTAATAAATTAATAAATTAATAAATTAATAAATTAATAAATTAATAAATTAATAAATTAATAAATTAATAAATTAATAAATTAATAAATTAATAAATTAATAAATTAATAAATTAATAAATTAATAATTAAAATTAATAAATTAATAAATTAATAAATTAATAATTAATAAATTAATAAATTAATAAATTAATAAATTAATAAATTAATAAATTAATAAATTAATAAATTAATAAATTAATAAATTAATAAATTAATAAATTAATAAATTAATAAATTAATAAATTAATAAATTAATAAATTAATAAATTAATAAATTAATAATTAATAAATTAATAAATTAATAAATTAATAATTAATAAATTAATAAATTAATAAATTAATAAATTAATAAATTAATAAATTAATAAATTAATAAATTAATAAATTAATAAATTAATAAATTAATAAATTAATAAATTAATAAATTAATAAATTAATAAATTAATAAATTAATAAATTAATAAATTAATAAATTAATAAATTAATAAATAATAAATTAATAAATTAATAAATTAATAAATTAATAAATTAATAAATTAATAAATTAATAAATTAATAAATTAATAAATTAATAAGTTAATAAGTTAATAAGTTAATAAGTTAATAAATTAATAAGTTAATAAATTCATAAATTCATAAATTCATAAATTCATAAATTCATAAATTCATAAATTCATAAATTCATAAATTCATAATCATAATTCATAAATTCATAAATTCATAAATTCATAAATTCATAAATTCATAAATTCATAAATTCATAAATTCATAAATTCATAAATTCATAAATTCATAAATTCATAAATTCATAAATTCATAAATTCATAAATTCATAAATTCATAAATTCATAATTCATAAATTCATAAATTCATAAATTCATAAATTCATAAATTCATAAATTCATAAATTCATAAATTCATAAATTCATAAATTCATAAATTCATAAATTCATAAATTCATAAATTCATAAATTCATAAATTCATAAATTCATAAATTCATAAATTCATAAATTCATAAATTCATAAATTCATAAATTCATAAATTCATAAATTCATAAATTCATAAATTCATAAATTCATAAATTCATAAATTCATAAATTCATAAATTCATAAATTCATAAATTCATAAATTCATAAATTCATAAATTCATAATTCATAAATTCATAAATTCATAAATTCATAAATTCATAAATTCATAAATTCATAAATTCATAAATTCATAAATTCATAAATTCATAAATTCATAAATTAATAAATTAATAAATTAATAAATTAATAAATTAATAATTAATAAATTAATAAATTAATAAATTAATAAATTAATAAATTAATAAATTAATAATTAATAAATTAATAAATTAATAAATTAATAAATTAATAAATTAATAAATTAATAAATTAATAAATTAATAATTAATAAATTAATAAATTAATAATTAATAAATTAATAAATTAATAAATTAATAAATTAATAAATTAATAAATTAATAAATTAATAAATTAATAAATTAATAAATTAATAAATTAATAAATTAATAAATTAATAAATTAATAAATTAATAAATTAATAAATTAATAAATTAATAAATTAATAAATTAATAAATTAATAAATTAATAAATTAATAAATTAATAAATTAATAAATTAATAAATTAATAAATTAATAATTAATAAATTAATAAATTAATAAATTAATAAATTATAATTAATAAATTAATAAATTAATAAATTAATAAATTAATAAATTAATAAATTAATAAATTAATAAATTAATAAATTAATAAATTAATAAATTAATAAATTAATAAATTAATAAATTAATAAATTAATAAATTAATAATTAATAAATTAATAAATTAATAAATAATTAATTAATTAATTAATTAATTAATTAATAAATTAATAAATTAATAAATTAATAAATTAATAAATTAATTAATTAATTAATTAATTAATAAATTAATAAATTAATAAATTAATAAATTAATAAATTAATTAATTAATTAATTAATTAATAAATTAATAAATTAATAAATTAATAAATTAATAAATTAATTAATTAATTAATTAATTAATTAATAAATTAATAAATTAATAAATTAATAAATTAATAAATTAATAAATTAATAAATTAATAAATTAATAAATTAATAAATTAATAAATTAATAAATTAATAAATTAATAAATTAATAAATTAATAAATTAATAAATTAATAAATTAATAAATTAATAAATTAATAAATTAATAAATTAATAAATTAATAAATTAATAAATTAATAAATTAATAAATTAATAAATTAATAAATTAATAATTAATAAATTAATAAATTAATAAATTAATAAATTAATAAATTAATAAATTAATAAATTAATAAATAATAAATTAATAAATTAATAAATTAATAAATTAATAAATTAATAAATTAATAAATTAATAAATTAATAAATTAATAATTAATAAATTAATAAATTAATAAATTAATAAATTAATAAATTAATAAATTAATAAATTAATAAATTAATAAATTAATAAATTAATAAATTAATAAATTAATAAATTAATAAATTAATAAATTAATAAATTAATAAATTAATAAATTAATAAATTAATAAATTAATAAATTAATAATTAATAAATTAATAAATTAATAAATTAATAAATTAATAAATTAATAAATTAATAAATTAATAAATTAATAAATTAATAAATTAATAAATTAATAAATTAATAAATTAATAAATTAATAAATTAATAAATTAATAAATTAATAAATTAATAAATTAATAAATTAATAATTAATAAATTAATAAATTAATAAATTAATAAATTAATAATTAATAAATTAATAAATTAATGAATTAATAAATTAATAAATTAATAAATTAATAAATTAATAAATTAATAAATTAATAAATTAATAAATTAATAAATTAATAAATTAATAAATTAATAAATTAATAAATTAATAAATTAATAAATTAATAAATTAATAAATTAATAAATTAATAAATAATAAATTAATAAATTAATAATTAATAAATTAATAAATTAATAAATTAATAAATTAATAAATTAATAAATTAATAAATTAATAAATTAATAAATTAATAAATTAATAAATTAATAAATTAATAAATTAATAAATTAATAAATTAATAAATTAATAAATTAATAAATTAATAATTAATAAATTAATAAATTAATAAATTAATAAATTAATAATTATAATTAATAAATTAATAAATTAATAAATTAATAAATTAATAAATTAATAAATTAATAAATTAATAAATTAATAAATTAATAAATTAATAAATTAATAAATTAATAAATTAATAAATTAATAAATTAATAAATTAATAAATTAATAAATTAATAAATTAATAAATTAATAAATTAATAAATTAATAAATTAATAAATTAATAAATTAATAAATTAATAAATTAATAAATTAATAAATTAATAAATTAATAAATTAATAAATTAATAAATTAATAAATTAATAAATTAATAAATTAATAAATTAATAAATTAATAAATTAATAAATTAATAAATTAATAAATTAATAAATTAATAAATTAATAAATTAATAAATTAATAAATTAATAAATTAATAAATTAAATAAATTAATAAATTAATAAATTAATAAATTAATAAATTAATAAATTAATAAATTAATAAATTAATAAATTAATAAATTAATAAATAATAAATTAATAAATTAATAAATTAATAAATTAATAAATTAATAAATTAATAAATTAATAAATTAATAAATTAATAAATTAATAAATTAATAAATTAATAAATTAATAAATTAATAAATTAATAAATAAATTAATAAATTAATAAATTAATAAATAAATTAATAAATTAATAAATTAATAAATTAATAAATTAATAAATTAATAATTAATAAATTAATAAATTAATAAATTAATAAATTAATAAATTAATAAATTAATAAATTAATAAATTAATAAATTAATAAATTAATAAATAAATTAATAAATTAATAAATTAATAAATTAATAAATTAATAAATTAATAAATTAATAAATTAATAAATTAATAAATTAATAAATTAATAATTAATAAATTAATAAATTAATAAATAATAAATTAATAAATAATTAATAAATTAATAAATTAATAAATTAATAAATTAATAATAATAATTAATAAATTAATAAATTAATAAATTAATAAATTAATAAATTAATAAATTAATAAATTAATAAATTAATAAATTAATAAATTAATAAATTAATAAATAATAATTAATAAATTAATAAATTAATAAATTAATAAATTAATAAATTAATAAATTAATAAATTAATAATTAATAAATTAATAAATTAATAAATTAATAAATTAATAAATTAATAAATTAATAAATTAATAAATTAATAAATTAATAATTAATAAATTAATAAATTAATAAATTAATAAATTAATAAATTAATAAATTAATAAATTAATAAATTAATAAATTAATAAATTAATAAATTAATAAATTAATAAATTAATAAATTAATAATTAATAAATTAATAAATTAATAAATTAATAAATTAATAAATTAATAAATTAATAAATTAATAAATTAATAATAAAATTAATAAATTAATAAATTAATAAATTAATAAATTAATAAATAATAAATTAATAAATTAATAAATTAATAAATTAATAAATTAATAAATTAATAAATTAATAAATTAATAAATTAATAAATTAATAAATTAATAAATTAATAAATAATAAATTAATAAATTAATAAATTAATAAATTAATAAATTAATAAATTAATAAATTAATAAATTAATAAATTAATAAATTAATAAATTAATAAATTAATAAATTAATAAATTAATAAATTAATAAATTAATAAATTAATAAATTAATAAATTAATAAATTAATAAATTAATAAATTAATAAATTAATAAATTAATAAATTAATAAATTAATAAATTAATAAATTAATAAATTAATAAATTAATAAATTAATAAATTAATAAATTAATAAATTAATAAATTAATAAATTAATAAATTAATAAATTAATAAATTAATAAATTAATAAATTAATAAATTAATAAATTAATAAATTAATAAATTAATAAATTAATAAATAATAAATTAATAAATTAATAAATTAATAAATTAATAAATTAATAAATTAATAAATTAATAAATTAATAAATTAATAAATTAATAAATTAATAAATTAATAAATTAATAAATTAATAAATTAATAAATTAATAAATTAATAATTAATAATTAATAAATTAATAAATTAATAAATTAATAAATTAATAAATTAATAAATTAATAAATTAATAAATTAATAAATTAATAAGTTAATAAGTTAATAAGTTAATAAGTTAATAAGTTAATAAATTCATAAATTCATAAATTCATAAATTCATAAATTCATAAATTCATAAATTCATAAATTCATAAATTCATAAATTCATAAATTCATAAACTAATAAATTAATAAATTAATAAATTAATAAATTAATAAATTAATAAATTAATAAATTAATAAATTAATAAATTAATAAATTAATAAATTAATAAATTCATAAATTCATAAATTCATAAATTCATAAATTCATAAATTAATAAACTAATAAATTAATAAATTAATAAATTAATAAATTAATAAATTAATAAATTAATAAATTAATAAATTAATAAATTAATAAATTAATAAATTAATAAATTAATAAATTAATAAATTAATAAATTAATAAATTAATAAATTAATAAATTAATAAATTAATAAATTAATAAATTAATAAATTAATAAATTAATAAATTAATAAATTAATAAATTAATAAATTAATAAATTAATAAATTAATAAATTAATAAATTAATAAATTAATAAATTAATAAATTAATAAATTAATAAATTAATAAATTAATAAATTAATAAATTAATAAATTAATAAATTAATAAATTAATAAATTAATAAATTAATAAATTAATAAATTAATAAATTAATAAATTAATAAATTAATAAATTAATAAATTAATAAATTAATAAATTAATAAATTAATAAATTAATAAATTAATAAATTAATAAATTAATAAATTAATAAATTAATAAATTAATAAATTAATAAATTAATAAATTAATAAATTAATAAATTAATAAATTAATAAATTAATAAATTAATAAATTAATAAATTAATAAATTAATAAATTAATAAATTAATAAATTAATAAATTAATAAATTAATAAATTAATAAATTAATAAATTAATAAATTAATAAATTAATAAATTAATAAATTAATAAATTAATAAATTAATAAATTAATAAATTAATAAATTAATAAATTAATAAATTAATAAATTAATAAATTAATAAATTAATAAATTAATAAATTAATAAATTAATAAATTAATAAATTAATAAATTAATAAATTAATAAATTAATAAATTAATAAATTAATAAATTAATAAATTAATAAATTAATAAATTAATAAATTAATAAATTAATAAGTTAATAAGTTAATAAGTTAATAAGTTAATAAGTTAATAAGTTAATAAATTAATAAGTTAATAAATTCATAAATTCATAAATTCATAAATTCATAAATTCATAAATTCATAAATTCATAAATTCATAAATTCATAAATTCATAAATTCATAAATTCATAAATTCATAAATTCATAAATTCATAAATTCATAAATTCATAAATTCATAAATTCATAAATTCATAAATTCATAAATTCATAAATTCATAAATTCATAAATTCATAAATTCATAAATTCATAAATTCATAAATTCATAAATTCATAAATTCATAAATTCATAAATTCATAAATTCATAAATTCATAAATTCATAAATTCATAAATTCATAAATTCATAAATTCATAAATTCATAAATTCATAAATTCATAAATTCATAAATTCATAAATTCATAAATTCATAAATTCATAAATTCATAAATTCATAAATTCATAAATTCATAAATTCATAAATTCATAAATTCATAAATTCATAAATTCATAAATTCATAAATTCATAAATTCATAAATTCATAAATTCATAAATTCATAAATTCATAAATTCATAAATTAATAAATTAATAAATTAATAAATTAATAAATTAATAAATTAATAAATTAATAAATTAATAAATTAATAAATTAATAAATTAATAAATTAATAAATTAATAAATTAATAAATTAATAAATTAATAAATTAATAAATTAATAAATTAATAAATTAATAAATTAATAAATTAATAAATTAATAAATTAATAAATTAATAAATTAATAAATTAATAAATTAATAAATTAATAAATTAATAAATTAATAAATTAATAAATTAATAAATTAATAAATTAATAAATTAATAAATTAATAAATTAATAAATTAATAAATTAATAAATTAATAAATTAATAAATTAATAAATTAATAAATTAATAAATTAATAAATTAATAAATTAATAAATTAATAAATTAATAAATTAATAAATTAATAAATTAATAAATTAATAAATTAATAAATTAATAAATTAATAAATTAATAAATTAATAAATTAATAAATTAATAAATTAATAAATTAATAAATTAATAAATTAATAAATTAATAAATTAATAAATTAATAAATTAATAAATTAATAAATTAATAAATTAATAAATTAATAAATTAATAAATTAATAAATTAATAAATTAATAAATTAATAAATTAATAAATTAATAAATTAATAAATTAATAAATTAATAAATTAATAAATTAATAAATTAATAAATTAATAAATTAATTAATTAATAAATTAATAAATTAATAAATTAATAAATTAATAAATTAATAAATTAATAAATTAATAAATTAATAAATTAATAAATTAATAAATTAATAAATTAATAAATTAATAAATTAATAAATTAATTAATTAATTAATTAATTAATTAATTAATTAATTAATTAATTAATTAATTAATTAATTAATTAATTAATTAATTAATAAATTAATTAATTAATAAATTAATAAATTAATAAATTAATAAATTAATTAATTAATTAATTAATTAATAAATTAATAAATTAATAAATTAATAAATTAATAAATTAATAAATTAATTAATTAATTAATTAATTAATTAATTAATTAATTAATTAATTAATTAATTAATTAATAAATTAATAAATTAATAAATTAATTAATTAATTAATTAATTAATTAATAAATTAATAAATTAATAAATTAATTAATTAATTAATTAATTAATTAATAAATTAATAAATTAATAAATTAATAAATTAATAAATTAATAAATTAATAAATTAATAAATTAATAAATTAATAAATTAATAAATTAATAAATTAATAAATTAATAAATTAATAAATTAATAAATTAATAAATTAATAAATTAATAAATTAATAAATTAATAAATTAATAAATTAATAAATTAATAAATTAATAAATTAATAAATTAATAAATTAATAAATTAATAAATTAATAAATTAATAAATTAATAAATTAATAAATTAATAAATTAATAAATTAATAAATTAATAAATTAATAAATTAATAAATTAATAAATTAATAAATTAATAAATTAATAAATTAATAAATTAATAAATTAATAAATTAATAAATTAATAAATTAATAAATTAATAAATTAATAAATTAATAAATTAATAAATTAATAAATTAATAAATTAATAAATTAATAAATTAATAAATTAATAAATTAATAAATTAATAAATTAATAAATTAATAAATTAATAAATTAATAAATTAATAAATTAATAAATTAATAAATTAATAAATTAATAAATTAATAAATTAATAAATTAATAAATTAATAAATTAATAAATTAATAAATTAATAAATTAATAAATTAATAAATTAATAAATTAATAAATTAATAAATTAATAAATTAATAAATTAATAAATTAATGTATTAATAAATTAATAAATTAATAAATTAATAAATTAATAAATTAATGTATTAATAAATTAATAAATTAATAAATTAATAAATTAATAAATTAATAAATTAATAAATTAATAAATTAATAAATTAATAAATTAATAAATTAATAAATTAATAAATTAATAAATTAATAAATTAATAAATTAATAAATTAATAAATTAATAAATTAATAAATTAATAAATTAATAAATTAATAAATTAATAAATTAATAAATTAATAAATTAATAAATTAATAAATTAATAAATTAATAAATTAATAAATTAATAAATTAATAAATTAATAAATTAATAAATTAATAAATTAATAAATTAATAAATTAATAAATTAATAAATTAATAAATTAATAAATTAATAAATTAATAAATTAATAAATTAATAAATTAATAAATTAATAAATTAATAAATTAATAAATTAATAAATTAATAAATTAATAAATTAATAAATTAATAAATTAATAAATTAATAAATTAATAAATTAATAAATTAATAAATTAATAAATTAATAAATTAATAAATTAATAAATTAATAAATTAATAAATTAATAAATTAATAAATTAATAAATTAATAAATTAATAAATTAATAAATTAATAAATTAATAAATTAATAAATTAATAAATTAATAAATTAATAAATTAATAAATTAATAAATTAATAAATTAATAAATTAATAAATTAATAAATTAATAAATTAATAAATTAATAAATTAATAAATTAATAAATTAATAAATTAATAAATTAATAAATTAATAAATTAATAAATTAATAAATTAATAAATTAATAAATTAATAAATTAATAAATTAATAAATTAATAAATTAATAAATTAATAAATTAATAAATTAATAAATTAATAAATTAATAAATTAATAAATAAATTAATAAATTAATAAATTAATAAATTAATAAATTAATAAATTAATAAATTAATAAATTAATAAATTAATAAATTAATAAATTAATAAATTAATAAATTAATAAATTAATAAATTAATAAATTAATAAATTAATAAATTAATAAATTAATAAATTAATAAATTAATAAATTAATAAATTAATAAATTAATAAATTAATAAATTAATAAATTAATAAATTAATAAATTAATAAATTAATAAATTAATAAATTAATAAATTAATAAATTAATAAATTAATAAATTAATAAATTAATAAATTAATAAATTAATAAATTAATAAATTAATAAATTAATAAATTAATAAATTAATAAATTAATAAATTAATAAATTAATAAATTAATAAATTAATAAATTAATAAATTAATAAATTAATAAATTAATAAATTAATAAATTAATAAATTAATAAATTAATAAATTAATAAATTAATAAATTAATAAATTAATAAATTAATAAATTAATAAATTAATAAATTAATAAATTAATAAATTAATAAATTAATAAATTAATAAATTAATAAATTAATAAATTAATAAATTAATAAATTAATAAATTAATAAATTAATAAATTAATAAATTAATAAATTAATAAATTAATAAATTAATAAATTAATAAATTAATAAATTAATAAATTAATAAATTAATAAATTAATAAATTAATAAATTAATAAATTAATAAATTAATAAATTAATAAATTAATAAATTAATAAATTAATAAATTAATAAATTAATAAATTAATAAATTAATAAATTAATAAATTAATAAATTAATAAATTAATAAATTAATAAATTAATAAATTAATAAATTAATAAATTAATAAATTAATAAATTAATAAATTAATAAATTAATAAATTAATAAATTAATAAATTAATAAATTAATAAATTAATAAATTAATAATTAATAAATTAATAAATTAATAAATTAATAAATTAATAAATTAATAAATTAATAAATTAATAAATTAATAAATTAATAAATTAATAAATTAATAAATTAATAAATTAATAAATTAATAAATTAATAAATTAATAAATTAATAAATTAATAAATTAATAAATTAATAAATTAATAAATTAATAAATTAATAAATTAATAAATTAATAAATTAATAAATTAATAAATTAATAAATTAATAAATTAATAAATTAATAAATTAATAAATTAATAAATTAATAAATTAATAAATTAATAAATTAATAAATTAATAAATTAATAAATTAATAAATTAATAAATTAATAAATTAATAAATTAATAAATTAATAAATTAATAAATTAATAAATTAATAAATTAATAAATTAATAAATTAATAAATTAATAAATTAATAAATTAATAAATTAATAAATTAATAAATTAATAAATTAATAAATTAATAAATTAATAAATTAATAAATTAATAAATTAATAAGTTAATAAGTTAATAAGTTAATAAGTTAATAAGTTAATAAATTCATAAATTCATAAATTCATAAATTCATAAATTCATAAATTCATAAATTCATAAATTCATAAATTCATAAATTCATAAATTCATAAATTCATAAATTCATAAATTCATAAATTCATAAATTCATAAATTCATAAATTCATAAATTCATAAATTCATAAATTCATAAATTCATAAATTCATAAATTCATAAATTCATAAATTCATAAATTCATAAATTCATAAATTCATAAATTCATAAATTCATAAATTCATAAATTCATAAATTCATAAATTCATAAATTCATAAATTCATAAATTCATAAATTCATAAATTCATAAATTCATAAATTCATAAATTCATAAATTCATAAATTCATAAATTCATAAATTCATAAATTCATAAATTCATAAATTCATAAATTCATAAATTCATAAATTCATAAATTCATAAATTCATAAATTCATAAATTCATAAATTCATAAATTCATAAATTCATAAATTCATAAATTCATAAATTCATAAATTCATAAATTCATAAATTCATAAATTCATAAATTCATAAATTCATAAATTCATAAATTCATAAATTCATAAATTCATAAATTAATAAATTAATAAATTAATAAATTAATAAATTAATAAATTAATAAATTAATAAATTAATAAATTAATAAATTAATAAATTAATAAATTAATAAATTAATAAATTAATAAATTAATAAATTAATAAATTAATAAATTAATAAATTAATAAATTAATAAATTAATAAATTAATAAATTAATAAATTAATAAATTAATAAATTAATAAATTAATAAATTAATAAATTAATAAATTAATAAATTAATAAATTAATAAATTAATAAATTAATAAATTAATAAATTAATAAATTAATAAATTAATAAATTAATAAATTAATAAATTAATAAATTAATAAATTAATAAATTAATAAATTAATAAATTAATAAATTAATAAATTAATAAATTAATAAATTAATAAATTAATAAATTAATAAATTAATAAATTAATAAATTAATAAATTAATAAATTAATAAATTAATAAATTAATAAATTAATAAATTAATAAATTAATAAATTAATAAATTAATAAATTAATAAATTAATAAATTGATAAATTGATAAATTGATAAATTGATAAATTGATAAATTGATAAATTGATAAATTGATAAATTGATAAATTGATAAATTGATAAATTGATAAATTGATAAATTGATAAATTGATAAATTGATAAATTGATAAATTGATAAATTGATAAATTGATAAATTGATAAATTGATAAATTGATAAATTGATAAATTGATAAATTGATAAATTGATAAATTGATAAATTGATAAATTGATAAATTGATAAATTGATAAATTGATAAATTGATAAATTGATAAATTGATAAATTGATAAATTGATAAATTGATAAATTGATAAATTGATAAATTGATAAATTGATAAATTGATAAATTGATAAATTGATAAATTGATAAATTGATAAATTGATAAATTGATAAATTGATAAATTGATAAATTGATAAATTGATAAATTGATAAATTGATAAATTGATAAATTGATAAATTGATAAATTGATAAATTGATAAATTGATAAATTGATAAATTGATAAATTGATAAATTGATAAATTGATAAATTGATAAATTGATAAATTGATAAATTGATAAATTGATAAATTGATAAATTGATAAATTGATAAATTGATAAATTGATAAATTGATAAATTGATAAATTGATAAATTGATAAATTGATAAATTGATAAATTGATAAATTGATAAATTGATAAATTGATAAATTGATAAATTGATAAATTGATAAATTGATAAATTGATAAATTGATAAATTGATAAATTGATAAATTGATAAATTGATAAATTGATAAATTGATAAATTGATAAATTGATAAATTGATAAATTGATAAATTGATAAATTGATAAATTGATAAATTGATAAATTGATAAATTGATAAATTGATAAATTGATAAACTGGTAAACTGGTAAATTGATAAATTGATAAATTGATAAATTGATAAATTGATAAATTGATAAATTGATAAATTGATAAATTGATAAATTGATAAATTGATAAATTAATTAATTAATTAATAAATTAATAATATTATAGATGTTTGGCAACACTTGAGTACGGACTTCACATTAGTCTAGTTAGGAATATTTGTTTTTTACCTAATTACATATGACATATTTGGCAACACTGTTCAAGTACATATGAAATGTCAAAATTTATAATTTTCAATTAAAATGTTTTAGGCCTTTTTTACCTGTGCGGATATAGTTGCCCATTCTCAAAATTTATAATTATGAATTAAACTTCTTTCAAATTGTCTCCATTTCATAAATATTTCCATTTAAAGGTTCAAAATGACATGACAAACATGGCGTTGTTCGTCTTAAATTTTTCAAAGAGAACTGTGATCATTACAGTGACCTATTGTTTCTGTCCCAATTTTCAATCTTTATTAATTTTTTACACAAAAACTATGCATCCTACAGAAATTTGATCCATTAGAAGGGCCCTGAAGCCAATCATTTCCGACAACTTGGTACATATTTCATGAAAATCGGTCGCTCCGTTTAAGCTGTAGCCTGGTCTAAAGTTTGGCAATCGGCATTTTCAACAATCTATTTACAAAATAAATTATAAAATAAGAATAAACATATCTTACATTCATAGCGTACCTTACGTCGTTTAATTCTCACATTCTTTTCTTCAATTTTAAACCGATTATTTTCTGTAGTTTAAATTTGTCATTAACATTTCAAACGTGACAGAAGACAGTATTTATCTTTTTAATTTTACACATGTATTCTTCGTTCGATTGTGAAACTCTTCTATATAGTCTTTATCAACGTTTTCGTAGTTTTAGTAACTTCTGACATTTCGTAAAATCTATTTACAAAATAAAATCTAAATTAACAATAAATATTGCTTAAATTCATTACGTATACCTACCTCGTTTAATTCATATTCTTTTCTTCAATTTTACACAATATATTAATTTATATTTAGCATTGAAATGGTCGACAACCCATACGACATTCATAATTTGTCATAATTGACATTGACATCATGTCAAATGTTACACATGACAGCATTTTTATCTTCTAAATTTTTACATGTATTCTACGATCCATTGTTTAATTTTACGTTTAATAATTTTTTACTCGAAAACTATGCATCCTACAGAAATTCGATCCATTAGAAGGGAGCTGAACCTAATCATTTCCTACAACTTGGTACAAATTTCACGAAAATCGGTCGCTCCGTTTAACCTGTAGCCTTGTCTAAAGTTTGGCGATTGGCTTTTTGATTAAAATATATATATAGAGAGTGAATCATGCCTTTTAGTATTAAGGACTAGCCTAAGCTCGGCTTCGCCGAGTTTACCCTAGGGCTCCGCCGATAGTGTTTTATAATAGTTTATACGTACATCCAATCTGTCTACGCACAATTTAAAACCAAAGTGGTAACGCCAACAGTATTGTCAGATACCCAAGTTCCCCCTTCTATCAAACGAATTAACTTTATGCATAAAACAAAAGCCAATCAACCTGTCATAAATTTCCACACTTGTGTCTAAAAGTTCGTAACCAGACCTCTCATTTGATACCAAACACGACATATTTCTAGCACCTTTAAACAAAAACAAAAGCCGACCGAGATGACTATTTGTTGACACTTCTATGTTACAGCCCCGCACAAAAAAATTCACATGATCCTAATCACTACATGGTTCTGACAACTTTATGTAAAAAACAAAAGCCGGTCAAGTTGATGTCAAAATTTTGAAAGTTCTATAGTTTAGCCATGCAGAAAACTTTTCATTTAATACCAAGCAGGATATACAGGTGTTTCATATAAGAATGCAAGGCTTTGGAGTATGAATTCTGATACCAAAAGGGGGAAAAATCCCAATAAACATTGATGCTATAACGCTTACTAACAGAGATAGGTACCCAGGATTTTATTAAAATAAAAAAAAAAACAGGAAACAGGTTATTCTTATTTATTTTTGTATTGGGTCATAAATAATTATTTATAAAAAGAATCCCAGAGCAAGTGTTTAAAATGAAAGGCATTACATTCAATAAATAAATCAGTATTATTTAAAAATACTACGGTAAATTATTAAAATATTACATTTTCATTAAATACAGAAGGCTTGGCAATACTTTTTTGTATTAGAAATATTATCAAAATATTAAATAACAGGTGTAATAATTAAATAATTATCGGATTGAAATAAGTGGAATTTTTAATTAATTAAATCTCATTTAAATTTTAAATGAATTAAACAAATGCCATCAGCCAACTATTTTCTGCTATTTCAGTATTATGCTTCATTTAAGATAAATCCTCGGTATCTCTGTTATGAAGCGTTCTAGCACCAATGTTTATTGGGATTTTTTTCATGTTGGTGTCTAGAATTCATACTCCGAAGCCTTACATAGTTACATGAAACAGCCTGTATTTCTGACAAATTTATACGAAAAACAAGAAATGTTTTCTCATGGACTGTCATAGAGAATTGTCAAAAATACGACAGCTCGATCGGCTATTCTTTTTTGCATAAAATTGTCAATCATATTTCGGAAGTGTAGTATCTATAGCTGAGTGCACGATGTATAATGTATTACAAAGAATGGCTAAATAACCGGGTTAGTTCATACAGTATGCCGCTAGATGTCAGGTTTTTTGCGACCCGGTTTTTACAAAAATATTTGAAATAGTAAATTATTCCTATATATCGCACAATATTTTATATTTTCAATACATTACCTTTTATCTTTTGTCAGTTCTATGTATGTATTTTATACAAATTCCATACAACAGGCTTCTATAATTTCAGTAAAATTATAAAATAAACATAATGTCGTGTACTTGACACTGACATCTTTCAATAAGAATTTTCTTAATCGTAGTACCTGTTTCTATGGTTATATCATGGCTGGCTGCTACAAAATCGCACATTTTGGCACCTTAAAAAGACTATGGTCCGTATTCTTACATCTTAAAGTAGCGCTACTTCCGTAAAATCGCTACTTCAACTGTCAAATGTCAATTTTAACATTAAAATGAGAGATACAAAAATAAATTAAATTGTAAAAAGCATTTATTTCAAATGTCATATGTTTCATTTACAAAAATATGAAACCTATTCTTATCTACTCATAAAATTATATAAATAAAAAATCGTAATAGCGCTACTTCCGAAGTAACGTTACTTCAAGAGGTGAAAATTCGGGTCTATATCTCTTTATTTGATCCATACCCTGTTGTACATCCTATATCACAACATTTTCTATTTAAACGCGAACTTATTTTAACCGCAACCGACACACTGCGGCACACCAACTGCCAAACGCCTGTCAAATGGTAACGGGTCGCGTTAGCTTCTTTTTTACCAGCTAGTTATGTCAACGCATCTCGTACTCTCACCTATAGATACTACACCGTGGTAGGAACTGATGAAAACATATAATGAAATGAACAAATGCTGCGCATTTTATGCGAGCAAACAGGACAAAATTACAGGATAAATATAAACATAATACAAGGTGCCCATTTTATATGTTCCCGCCTGAAATTTTAAGAGTAAGCAAAACCATATACATTTTATAAGCCACTTGGTAAATATTAGTACTTTAAATCGAATAATCACAGTAGGTATAAGAGCAAAACAAAATTTTAAAAACCAAGTCACTTATGAAATGTATCATGGATTGCCTAATCATGAATTTTCAGGCGGGAACTTTTAAAATGCGGACCCTGTATTAGTAACATGTATATGAGTACACAATACTAAATTTAAAGATAAAAATAAATCAAACAAAACTAAAAGATGTGATATTTTAATTCTAGAGTAAACAGTTAGTTACAAACTGCAGAAAAGTAAGTACTTACATTACATTAGATCTGAACTTTTACAACGAATTTGAAAATATATCAATAAAGTTTGGATTGTTAAAAATGATAGGTATTAAAGATTACTTTTCTGGCTCATGCTGTATGATTATGTAATTTAAAATATTTTTTATTAGTACGATACAATAATTGGGAATAAAAGAATTTTAATATAGATAATTTTAACGTAATATAAGAAAATAAAATAGATTAAATTCTGTACCGTTTTAAGATAGATATCGAATTATGTATAATCTGAAATAATTTTAAACGTAATGTAAGAAAATGAATTACAAAAAAAGAACAGATTAAAACATACTATCTAAAATTATTGAATTGTCTTGTTCCAGACTATGATTTTCCTGTACACGTCTTAAAATCATTACATATACCTATATATATACAATCGGTTTATAACGTTGTACCATGTCTTCCGATGCGAATTCTCCACTGGTCTTGCCATAGATCTTCATTCTCTCTTATTTCTTCTTGGATTCCTGCTACCCAATTCCTTCTAGGTCTCCCTCTTTTCTTTTTGCCGCTAGGAGTTTACTGTGGTATGTGTTTTGCCATTACACATTTGCTGTACGTGATCGTACCATCTTAATTGACTTGTTTTTATATCATCGGTTATAGTAATTGATACATGCATAATTTGTCATTAACATATCAAATATGACATGACAATGTTTATCTTTTTAATTTTGTGCATCGATTGTGATATTATTCCTACCTTTCTGATCCTTTTCGACGTGTTTCCTTATACATTTTCCAAAATTCTATTTACAAAATAAAATATGTAACATAATAATAAACATGGCTTAAAATCATTACATATACCTACCTTGTTAAATTCATCATCTTTTCTTTAATTATTACATATTATTTAAACATTTTATTGCATTTAAAAGGAAGAAAACTGATAATTTGTCATCATTGACATTGACATAACAGCGTTTATCGTCTTAAATTTTCAAGGAAAACTGTGATCGTTACTGTGAAAAATATTGTTTAGTTAGAAATATTTGTTTTTTACCTAGTTACTTATGACACATTTGGTAACACTGTCCAAATACATATGAACCGTCATATTTTATAATTTTTAATTAAAATGGTTTAGGCCTTTTTTACCTGTGCGGATATAATTGCCCATTCTCAATATTTATAATTATGAATTAAACTTCTTTCAAATTGTCTCCATTTCATAAATATTTCCATTTAAAGGTTCAAAATGACATGACAAACATGGCGTTCTTCGTCTTAAATTTTCAAGGAAAACTGTGATCGTTACTGTGAAAAATATTGTTTTTGTCCCAATTTTCAATCTTTAATAATTTTTTACTCGAAAACTATGCATCCTACAGAAATTCGTCCCATTAGTAGGGCCCTGAAGCCAATCATTTCCTACAATTTGATACAAATTTCATGAAAATCGGTCGCACCGTTTAAGCTGTAGCCTTGTCTAAAGTTTGGCGATCGTCTTGATTAAAATATATAACTATAGTGAGTGAATCTAATCGTTTAGTATATAGGATGTAAAACGGCTTTTTAAATCGCAAATGCGTGATTTAAAAAATATGATAATCGTTTCAAGTCTTAGATAGGTAAAAAGCAGTCCGTTTTGATGTATAATAAGTCATATTGGCGATATATTCCAAAATGTGTGGAACAGTTTAAATTTTATTCATACAAAATTGTATAATATTGTTTAAAACTATGTAATATGATAAATAGAGATAAAAAATAATAATAAATTAATTTTATTGTAAAAAAAATGTAATTTTGTTATAAAATACGTAATTAATATGAAATGAATGAAGTCAGATATAAGTAAATATTTATTAAAATAATAATAATAATAATAATAATAATAATAATAATAAAAAACATAAAAATTATATCTGATAATAATAATAATAATAATAATAATAATAATAATAAATAAATAATAAATAATAATAATAAGCAAAGAGGTACAAAAATAAATAATTTTTATTTAAAATAATCAAATACAATAAATGTATTTAAAATGGTTTCAAAATGACATAAAACTTTTTCAGACTGTCTTCTTAAAAATTTTCACGCATACTCAATTCAAATAATTAGCCTGTATTCTCTGATTTTGTACATTTGACATCAGTACAGAGAACTTTGATCTATTGTTTTAATGTAAGAATTTTGACCAGTTAATAATTTTTTCCACAAAAACTATGCACAGTAAAAGTAAGAGACATATCAAAGGCACTAAGTTGATTTATTCTCTACTATTTAAAGCAAATTCCATCCAAATCGCTGAAACCGTTTCAGTTGTAGCTTTGTCTAAAAATTTCACGATCGTCGTGATGAATTTTGGGGGGCTTGACCTTTTAGTATTAGGACTAGCGTAACCTCGGCTTCGCCGAGTTTTCCCTAGGGCTCCGCCGATAGTGGTTTATAATGCCCACGCAACATGCCCACCCAAACTGCCCAATCACATTCTTCTTGACTTTTCTGGCTCATGCTGTATGATTATGTAATTTAAAAGATTTTTTATTAGTACGATACAAAAAATTGGCACCCCCCCCCCGCAATGGCCTTGAGGATATATTTATTTATTTATAAATGAATAAACAAATAAATAATTAAATAAATAAATAAAAAATAAATAAATAAGTAAATATATAAATACATAAATAAATAAATAAATAAATATTTAAATATATAAATAAATAAATAATTAAATAGATAAATAAATTAATAATTTAATAAATTAATAATTTAATAAATTAATAAATTAATAAATTAATAAATTAATAAATTAATAAATTAATAAATTAATAAATTAATAAATTAATAAATTAATAAATTAATAAATTAATAAATTAATAAATTAATAAATTAATAAATTAATAAATTAATAAATTAATAAATTAATAAATTAATAAATTAATAAATTAATAAATTAATAAATTAATAAATTAATAAATTAATAAATTAATAAACTAATAAACTAATAAACTAATAAACTAATAAACTAATAAATTAATAAATTAATAAATAATAAATTAATAAATAATAAATTAATAAATTAATAAATTAATAAATTAATAAATTAATAAATTAATAAATTAATAAATTAATAAATTAATAAATTAATAAATTAATAAATTAATAAATTAATAAATTAATAAATTAATAAATTAATAAATTAATAAATTAATAAATTAATAAATTAATAAATTAATAAATTAATAAATTAATAAATTAATAAATTAATAAATTAATAAATTAATAAATTAATAAATTAATAAATTAATAAATTAATAAATTAATAAATTAATAAATTAATAAATTAATAAATTAATAAATTAATAAATTAATAAATTAATAAATTAATAAATTAATAAATTAATAAATTAATAAATTAATAAATTAATAAATTAATAAATTAATAAATTAATAAATTAATAAATTAATAAATTAATAAATTAATAAATTAATAAATTAATAAATTAATAAATTAATAAATTAATAAATTAATAAATTAATAAATTAATAAATTAATAAATTAATAAATTAATAAATTAATAAATTAATAAATTAATAAATTAATAAATTAATAAATTAATAAATTAATAAATTAATAAATTAATAAATTAATAAATTAATAAATTAATAAATTAATAAATTAATAAATTAATAAATTAATAAATTAATAAATTAATAAATTAATAAATTAATAAATTAATAAATTAATAAATTAATAAATTAATAAATTAATAAATTAATAAATTAATAAATTAATAAATTAATAAATTAATAAATTAATAAATTAATAAATTAATAAATTAATAAATTAATAAATTAATAAATTAATAAATTAATAAATTAATAAATTAATAAATTAATAAATTAATAAATTAATAAATTAATAAATTAATAAATTAATAAATTAATAAATTAATAAATTAATAAATTAATAAATTAATAAATTAATAAATTAATAAATTAATAAATTAATAAATTAATAAATTAATAAATTAATAAATTAATAAATTAATAAATTAATAAATTAATAAATTAATAAATTAATAAATTAATAAATTAATAAATTAATAAATTAATAAATTAATAAATTAATAAATTAATAAATTAATAAATTAATAAATTAATAAATTAATAAATTAATAAATTAATAAATTAATAAATTAATAAATTAATAAATTAATAAATTAATAAATTAATAAATTAATAAATTAATAAATTAATAAATTAATAAATTAATAAATTAATAAATTAATAAATTAATAAATTAATAAATTAATAAATTAATAAATTAATAAATTAATAAATTAATAAATTAATAAATTAATAAATTAATAAATTAATAAATTGATAAATTGATAAATTGATAAATTGATAAATTGATAAATTGATAAATTGATAAATTGATAAATTGATAAATTGATAAATTGATAAATTGATAAATTGATAAATTGATAAATTGATAAATTGATAAATTGATAAATTGATAAATTGATAAATTGATAAATTGATAAATTGATAAATTGATAAATTGATAAATTGATAAATTGATAAATTGATAAATTGATAAATTGATAAATTGATAAATTGATAAATTGATAAATTGATAAATTGATAAATTGATAAATTGATAAATTGATAAATTGATAAATTGATAAATTGATAAATTGATAAATTGATAAATTGATAAATTGATAAATTGATAAATTGATAAATTGATAAATTGATAAATTGATAAATTGATAAATTGATAAATTGATAAATTGATAAATTGATAAATTGATAAATTGATAAATTGATAAATTGATAAATTGATAAATTGATAAATTGATAAATTGATAAATTGATAAATTGATAAATTGATAAATTGATAAATTGATAAATTGATAAATTGTGTGACGACGACCCTGCTACGGGAGTGTCGGGGGTCGACATCACAATCTCTCTCTTCCTTGCTCTCGGAATTGTTGTGCTCGGGCGCCGTTCGGTGGTCTGAAAGAGAGAGGGTAGGTTGCCTCGGACAGCGGCAGTGGAGTGAGGTTAGGGTATTCACAATAGAAACACGTGGAGAATATAAATTGTTTAATGTTTAAAATAAAAATGTTAATTACAACACCATAAAAATAAAGTGAAAAGAAAACCTGACCCTATGACCATATAGACGATCGTGACAACGACCACGGGCCGTGAAGCGACCCAAACTTAACAAAGGTAACAAAAATGAAATAAATTCTAACTTGAAAACTAACTCTATGTTTATTCTCAGAGCGGACGGCTGGTGAGACTAAGTGTCGTTCTCGGACGACTACACTCACCAAAAATCTTTCTATCACTCGATAGCGACGAAATACGGCAGAGACCAAATTCTCTATTCTCTCGGCGGCGGCGGCGGATTAGCTCAGAGACGGGACCCTTGTGCAGAAGTCGGCTCGAGTAGTACTCTAAGACCAGAGAAGTCAGCAGCTGACTAGCCTCTGGGAGACTGATTTGTCTGTGTGATTCGGCGATTTTTATATCCTATTTTGGTGGAGGTGGAAAGCCCAAAATTCGAATGGTGGGGCCACTAGTGGGGGTATCTTTTTGTAAAACTCTGATGGCGCTGTGATCGTTTTACAATAAAAGAAAATATTAAATTTAATAAAATGTGCAAAAATAATATATGGCCATATTTTCCCTACAGTTACAATATTTTCACAACCATACAGTTTACATTTTAATAAATTATCATTTACAATATTTTACAACATACTAGTGCTGCCAAACGTGATGACATTTGCAAGTACAATTGTCAAATGTCAAATCTCCAAGTCGTAATACAAAACAAACATATTGTTATCACAAAGTGTCTACAACAACAATTACAATGCTAGGAAACATTGTGCCAAACGTTTGGGCTGACTGCCGCATCGTTTCATTACAATATCGGTAAGTTTACACAAAACATTTTATTGTACTTTGCTAATGACATTTACTTTGCAGGTTAAACTAATACAACAATTGTTTCCTTATCCCCTGAATGACTAAAACACAGGTAAGTACCTTGGTCTTAATTAACGGTAGTACTAATGTTCTACTTTACAGGATTTATGATAACAATGTGTGACTGAATCACAAAAATCATTCGCAACAGCTTTAACAACTGGAGGAAACATTTACGACGGGGTTCGGATTTTCAAGTGTCGATTGTGGATAAATGGGTTATAAATAGTTCACCCAAGTATTTCTAGTGGAAACGGGGTCACTTCGTCACACCCCCCCCTTACTTCGCAGAAAAAAACAAAGGTAAATATTTATTTATACTTGTTTTTTTTTCTAACATCCAGAACGGAACTTTTACGTCTATTACTTTGATTGGAAGTTACAAAACACTTAACCCAGTCTATGATACATAACTTTTGAAACTTTTAACATCCCAATTTTACTTGTGAATAGTAAAAATACGTTTTCAACAAATAACTTTAACTAATAACAGTACGGCATGTTCTACCATGAACATATTTAAACTTTTACCCAGTCTTAAACTGGTGCGGCGGTTTATGCACTGCATAAATAATGAAAACAACAGAACATTCAACTTTGAATGTTAAATTTGAAACTTAATAGTGTTAAATCATTTACACACTGATTTACACTATTACAAAAATAGTTCTAACTTTAAACGGCAACTCAAAACAGAGTTTTCAAATAAACTTTATGGCACAACGAAGAATGTTTATCAGATAATGAAACTTATAAGATAATTCTTAACCCAGAATAACTTTAACAGTAATAAAGCTCAGAATAATGCAATTTAAATATGAAAAATATTTAAATTCACCAAAACAATTCTTAACCAAGAATACTTTAACAATAATAATTCCAACAATAATGAAAATTGAACATGAAACTAAGAAAGTTTTACCCAAAAACAGTTCCAAAAATTTGAAGAATAATAATAATTCAAAAAAACAAAAGTGAAACAAGAAAACACTTGAACTCACTAACATGTTTTTAGGGACGGCCTTGTGCTGAGTCTCCGGTTCACTGCCTCGACTGCTCCCTGCGCTCTCGTCGCTCCCGGCGGGTTCGGCGCCTCCGGGGTGGCGCGTTCGGCTGCTTCACCCACGTCCACTTGACCCCACCTCCTGGGCGGTTTCCCAGGACCCTCACCCAGCGGTCTCTGAGTGGTGACTGCGGCGGCGGACATGAGGACGTTGGTTCTGGCAGCGGAACGATCCCGGCCATCACTCCCACGGTGGAAGTTCCAGGGACAGCAGCTGGTTGGACACTCTGTGCCCGTCGTGGGGATGCCGTCTTGGCCCGCAAGGCCCTACGGCTGGGTGCCAAAAACGGTGTCGGCGGTCGCACCCGAACCGTCGGCGAGACCTTGGGGACCGGACTCGGCAACCCTCCAGCGGACGTCGGCGACGGACCGAACAGGGTGTCCAGCAGCTCCTGGGAGACCCACTTCGGTGTCCGTGGAGTGACGGGTCTTTCCGGAGTCGTCGGCAGCGGCGAGGTGTCTAGCAGCAGCCATTCTGCTATGCTTCGTGGAGACACAGGCGGTGAGGTAGGTGAACCGGGAGGAGTTGACGACCTGCAACACTTTGATTTTACGGCGGACGGCGGGGTCGTCATCTCCTTTGCTGGGCTCTGTCGACTCTTTGCCCCAGAGTCGGCTAAAGCGGATGTTCGGTTTGTAGGGGACGCCTCCGGCTTCGACGGGTGGTGGGGGGACGTCCGTGGATGCAGCTGCGTTACGGGTGGCAGCTGCGGACGTACCTCCGGTCGGCGGGCTCTCAACAGAGGCGACCCCAGTGCCCTAACACATGGGCGAGGACGACGTGACGGCGGCCTAGGCACCCTGGACACCACCGGGTGCAATGGTGGCGTGCGCTGGTTCCTCCATGGGCGGAATCGGTTGTCCATCGTCTGTAAAGGCAGGTTTGAGGTCTTTTATGTGAATTCGGCGCAACCGTTTGTTGTGGGCATCGCGCAGGTCATAGGTCACGGGAGAATCCCGTTTTGTCACTGTCCATGGACCGGAGTAGCGAGGGCACAGTTTTGCCGCAACCCCCTTCTGTGCGGAAGACAAGGGATGTTCCCGGCGCATTACCTTGTCCCCGGGGAAGAAGCGGCGTTCTCTCCGACGTACATTATAGTGCTGGCCTTGCTTTGTGGCTGCGTGCACTATGTTTACCTTTGCCAGTTCTTGTGCGGCCTCCAAAGCGCGCAGTCGTTCTAGATGCTCGGCGGAGATAGAGGCGTTGGTGTTGGCCTTGGCAGCGAGTTCCCCGTCGGCGCTGGTTGGCAGCCGTGGTTCACGGCCGAAATTCAAATATGCTGCCGAGTAACCCGTGGAGCTGTGTCGACTGCTGTTAATGGCCAGAACGAATTCCGGCAGCAGTGCGCTGATTGGTTTGACAGAACTGGGCCAGCATCGGTTTTAGAACACGATTAACTCGTTCTACGGGGTTGGCTTGTGGCGTATATGGAGGCGTCAGCTGGTGGCGGATGTGGTATTCCCTGAGGAACTTCTTAACGGTTTTGTTGTCAAATTCGGTGCCGTTGTCGGTGATGATCGTCCTCGGACATCCGAAACGACAGAGGACAAGTTCCCTCAAGGCGGTTACCACGGCTGCTCCCGTAGCGTGGCGGAGTGGCCGGCACTCAATCCACTTCGTCATTCTGTCCTGGAACACAATAATGTATTCGTATCCTTTTGCAGGATGTGGCAGCGGTCCCATGATGTCCGCGGCCACCGTGTCCCATGGTTGGCCTACGTTGGGGGGCCCCATGTGGCCCGCCGGTCCTCGCTGGTCGGCCTTGAACTGCTGGCAGCTCAGGCATCGCCGGACGTACATCGTAGCTTCCCGGAACATCCCAGGCCAGTAATAGCGCAACGCTAGTCGGGCGAGAGTCTTAGCAATCCCCAGATGTCCGGCGGTTGGCTGGTCATGATTTTCAGCTAAGATCTCTGGCCGTTGCTCAGTGGGAATGCACAGCTTCCATTCCCTGTGCGGTTCGGTGTCTGAGAGGTCGGCAGGGTCCCAGAATTGACGATACAACTTGCCGTCACGAACCTGGTACTCGGGATGGTCATTTGGCCGGGCTGTTACTTCCCGCATCATCCGCAGATACCATGGGCACATCGTGTTGATGGTGCAGACTGCAGGTAAGGGTTTCCGACTAAGCATGTCGGCCAGGTGGTTCATGCTGCCCTTCCGATACATGACATCGAAGTCATATTGTTGCAGCGTGACTACCCAGCGTGCCAGCCGGCCGGTGGGCTCCTTGAGTGACCCCAGGTATTTAAGGGCCTGGTGGTCAGTAACTACAGTGAAATGGTATCCCTCCAGATACTCACGTAGTTTTTTGATGGCCCACACTACTGCCAAGCATTCCTTCTCCATGACCGAGTAGTTTTTTTCTGCTGCCTGCAACGTCCGGCTGACATACGCGATGGCCCGTGGCTCTTCCAAGCTGCCTTGGATGAGGGCAGCCCCGATGCCTACGTCGGAGGCGTCGGTCTGGAGTATGAACGGTTGGTTGAAGTCTGGACAAGCTAAAGCCGGTGCTGTCGTGAGTGCTTCTCGCAACCTGCCGTAGGCTGCTTCCTGCTCAGGCCCCCATTTCCACGGCTGCCGTTTCCGCAGTAAAGATGTGAGTGGTGCGACTGTGGTGGAGAATTGGCTGATAAAGCGGCGGTACCACGATGCCGTGCCGAGGAGTTGTCGCAGCTCACGGACGTTTGTCGGTGGGGGCATCTTGGTTATCGCCTCGACCTTTTCGGGGTCTGTCTGGATACCTGCCTCCGTGACAACATGCCCCAGGTACTTAATGGACCGCAAGCCAAATTGACATTTTTCCGGATTGATCCGGAGATTAGCTGCCCTCAGTCGTCGAAAAACCTCTCGCAGATGGCGTATGTGGTCCTCGGCTGTGGCGCTGGCCACCACGATGTCGTCCAGGTAAGCGAATGCGTGTGGTTCAAGCTCTGGACCTATAATGGTGTCTAGTAACCTCTGGAATGTGGCGGGGGCGGCGTGGAGGCCGAAGGGCATGACTTTAAACTGAAAAAGGCCCTTCCCCGGCACGGTAAACGCTGTCAACGGTTTACTCTCCTCCGTGAGTGCAACCTGCCAATAGCCATTTTTGAGGTCTATGGTGGAGAAGTAGCTGGCCGGCCGCAGCTTGTCCAAAATGGCGGAAATATAGGGCAGTGGGTACGCATCCTTCTCCGTGACGTCATTGAGTCGCCGGAAGTCAATGCAAAATCTTGGCTGTCCATCCTTCTTGCGTACTATGACTGCTGGCGAGCTCCACGGACTTTGCGACCTCTCGATGATGTTTTCCTGTAACATCTTCTCCACCTCCTCGTTGATGACTTGTTGTGTCTTGGGATTTCGTGGTAAGTACCTTTGTTTAATGGGTGTGGCATCCTTCAACCTAATTTGGTGCTTAATGTTAGGAGTTACGCCCCTTAAAGTCTGGAACTTGGGAAGCTCCTCTGCCAGGAATTTCTCCAGCTTACCGTCTCCCGTATGTGGTTGCACTGCGCTTACCTTGGCCACCCTAGCCGGGTGTGCTTGCAGTGTGATACTCCGCGAGGTGGTGCAGATTGTCGCCCCGAAGGCTGCCAGCGCGTCCATGCCGAGGATGATCGGATTGGCCAAATTAGGCAAGCATTGAAACCTCAGCTGCCTCCATATGCCGCCGATGAGGCAGCCAAGTGTTAGTGCGCCGTGAGTGTGTGTAGTCATGCCGTTGGCCAATTGTACCTGCTGGCGGTGTGCGGTCTGAACTTGCGTGTGCCGGTCGGTCAGCCCCTTCGCGGTCTGACTGTTGATGTACGAGTGCATGGCGCCAGTGTCTGTCAGTGCTCGGAACTCCTGCCCTTTAATTTGTACCTGCAGAAAAAGACGATTATCGTCGCCATTCTTCCCCTGCATGCCGGGGAGGGGGGCTGGAGTTGGCGCACATGTTCTCCGTGTTTGGGGCTGCTCGAAGGTGAGTTGTCTCGGCCCCTTATCGGTCCAACTCACTGGCCGTTTCCCGACGGCCGTGTCTTTTGGCAGCTGCAATCACGGGTTGTCGTCCCTTGTTTGTTGCAGCGCCAGCAGAATAACTTGGGTTCATTGGAGCAGTTGCGACGGAAATGTCCACGTTGCCCACATTTCCAGCACAGCACTGCTGTATTGGTTTTGGGTGACGGCGGCGGTGGCGGCGGCGGCGGCGTACGTTTGGCGGCAGTAGGTGGGGCCGTGACTGTATGGAGCTTGGTGGACTGTGTGGACGCTTTCACTTCCTTTTGTAGTCGCTCGTATTCGTCCATTTCTCGGACGAGGTCACGTACGTCGGCTATATCTCGTCGGCGGATATACTGGCGGTATTCTGGCAGCATATTGTTATAAATCCGGAAGAGCTCCTGCTCTGCGGACAGCCGCCCATACCGGCGAATAAGAGTCCGGATATCGGTAAGGTAATCTCTTCCCTTTTCGCTCGGTCTTTGTTTTCGTCGGCTTATTTCTTCTTCTGTTCGCAGAGAGTAGTCTGTTCCAACGTAGTGCGATTCGAAGTCGGCCAGGAAGTCGCTCCATGTCCTCCAGTCGTCACGGTTGTTGCGCAACCATTGTAACGGCCCGCCTCGGAGGAGCTCTGGCAGTGCGGTGAGGAGTTGCTTATCGTTGAGACGATAGCTAGCCTTCAGCTCTGTAACTCTCTCTAGGAACGACACCGGGTCTGTTTTCCCGTCAAAAAACGTGTTCCACTTACGCACTGTTTCACAGATCGGAGCTGTGGTGGCAGAGCTGGGGGCCGGGATTGCGATTGGGGCTTCGGTAAGAACAGATATTGGTTTGTCGTTGTCGTTCTCACTACGCTCTTGTTCTTGGGTAGGTGATAATTTCATCAGTCCTACCATTTTTTTGCGGAGTTCCTCAACGGTACCTTCCGTGTCATGCCCCATTCCTTGGAGCAATAATTGGAGCTCCGGTTTCCGGAGCGTATAGATCCATCCGGATCGTGGTGCGGTCGTGACAGGGCTTCCATCTTTCTCCGTTTCTGTCGGTCCCTGCTCTATGGGTGCCATTTGTGACGACGACCCTGCTACGGGAGTGTCGGGGGTCGACATCACAATCTCTCTCTTCCTTGCTCTCGGAATTGTTGTGCTCGGGCGCCGTTCGGTGGTCTGAAAGAGAGAGGGTAGGTTGCCTCGGACAGCGGCAGTGGAGTGAGGTTAGGGTATTCACAATAGAAACACGTGGAGAATATAAATTGTTTAATGTTTAAAATAAAAATGTTAATTACAACACCATAAAAATAAAGTGAAAAGAAAACCTGACCCTATGACCATATAGACGATCGTGACAACGACCACGGGCCGTGAAGCGACCCAAACTTAACAAAGGTAACAAAAATGAAATAAATTCTAACTTGAAAACTAACTCTATGTTTATTCTCAGAGCGGACGGCTGGTGAGACTAAGTGTCGTTCTCGGACGACTACACTCACCAAAAATCTTTCTATCACTCGATAGCGACGAAATACGGCAGAGACCAAATTCTCTATTCTCTCGGCGGCGGCGGCGGATTAGCTCAGAGACGGGACCCTTGTGCAGAAGTCGGCTCGAGTAGTACTCTAAGACCAGAGAAGTCAGCAGCTGACTAGCCTCTGGGAGACTGATTTGTCTGTGTGATTCGGCGATTTTTATATCCTATTTTGGTGGAGGTGGAAAGCCCAAAATTCGAATGGTGGGGCCACTAGTGGGGGTATCTTTTTGTAAAACTCTGATGGCGCTGTGATCGTTTTACAATAAAAGAAAATATTAAATTTAATAAAATGTGCAAAAATAATATATGGCCATATTTTCCCTACAGTTACAATATTTTCACAACCATACAGTTTACATTTTAATAAATTATCATTTACAATATTTTACAACATACTAGTGCTGCCAAACGTGATGACATTTGCAAGTACAATTGTCAAATGTCAAATCTCCAAGTCGTAATACAAAACAAACATATTGTTATCACAAAGTGTCTACAACAACAATTACAATGCTAGGAAACATTGTGCCAAACGTTTGGGCTGACTGCCGCATCGTTTCATTACAATATCGGTAAGTTTACACAAAACATTTTATTGTACTTTGCTAATGACATTTACTTTGCAGGTTAAACTAATACAACAATTGTTTCCTTATCCCCTGAATGACTAAAACACAGGTAAGTACCTTGGTCTTAATTAACGGTAGTACTAATGTTCTACTTTACAGGATTTATGATAACAATGTGTGACTGAATCACAAAAATCATTCGCAACAGCTTTAACAACTGGAGGAAACATTTACGACGGGGTTCGGATTTTCAAGTGTCGATTGTGGATAAATGGGTTATAAATAGTTCACCCAAGTATTTCTAGTGGAAACGGGGTCACTTCGTCACAATTGATAAATTGATAAATTAATTAATAAATTAATAATATTATAGATGTTTGGCAACACTTGAGTACGGACTTCACATTAGTCTAGTTAGGAATATTTGTTTTTTACCTAATTACATATGACATATTTGGCAACACTGTTCAAGTACATATGAAATGTCAAAATTTATAATTTTCAATTAAAATGTTTTAGGCCTTTTTTACCTGTGCGGATATAGTTGCCCATTCTCAAAATTTATAATTATGAATTAAACTTCTTTCAAATTGTCTCCATTTCATAAATATTTCCATTTTAAGGTTCAAAATGACATGACAAACATGGCGTTGTTCGTCTTAAATTTTTCAAAGAGAACTGTGATCATTACAGTGACCTATTGTTTCTGTCCCAATTTTCAATCTTTATTAATTTTTTACACAAAAACTATGCATCCTACAGAAATTTGATCCATTAGAAGGGCCCTGAAGCCAATCATTTCCGACAACTTGGTACATATTTCATGAAAATCGGTCGCTCCGTTTAAGCTGTAGCCTGGTCTAAAGTTTGGCAATCGGCATTTTCAACAATCTATTTACAAAATAAATTATAAAATAAGAATAAACATATCTTACATTCATAGCGTACCTTACGTCGTTTAATTCTCACATTCTTTTCTTCAATTTTAAACCGATTATTTTCTGTAGTTTAAATTTGTCATTAACATTTCAAACGTGACAGAAGACAGTATTTATCTTTTTAATTTTACACATGTATTCTTCGTTCGATTGTGAAACTCTTCTATATAGTCTTTATCAACGTTTTCGTAGTTTTAGTAACTTCTGACATTTCGTAAAATCTATTTACAAAATAAAATCTAAATTAACAATAAATATTGCTTAAATTCATTACGTATACCTACCTCGTTTAATTCATATTCTTTTCTTCAATTTTACACAATATATTAATTTATATTTAGCATTGAAATGGTCGACAACCCATACGACATTCATAATTTGTCATAATTGACATTGACATCATGTCAAATGTTACACATGACAGCATTTTTATCTTCTAAATTTTTACATGTATTCTACGATCCATTGTTTAATTTTACGTTTAATAATTTTTTACTCGAAAACTATGCATCCTACAGAAATTCGATCCATTAGAAGGGAGCTGAACCTAATCATTTCCTACAACTTGGTACAAATTTCACGAAAATCGGTCGCTCCGTTTAACCTGTAGCCTTGTCTAAAGTTTGGCGATTGGCTTTTTGATTAAAATATATATAGAGAGTGAATCATGCCTTTTAGTATTAAGGACTAGCCTAAGCTCGGCTTCGCCGAGTTTACCCTAGGGCTCCGCCGATAGTGTTTTATAATAGTTTATACGTACATCCAATCTGTCTACGCACAATTTAAAACCAAAGTGGTAACGCCAACAGTATTGTCAGATACCCAAGTTCCCCCTTCTATCAAACGAATTAACTTTATGCATAAAACAAAAGCCAATCAACCTGTCATAAATTTCCACACTTGTGTCTAAAAGTTCGTAACCAGACCTCTCATTTGATACCAAACACGACATATTTCTAGCACCTTTAAACAAAAACAAAAGCCGACCGAGATGACTATTTGTTGACACTTCTATGTTACAGCCCCGCACAAAAAAATTCACATGATCCTAATCACTACATGGTTCTGACAACTTTATGTAAAAAACAAAAGCCGGTCAAGTTGATGTCAAAATTTTGAAAGTTCTATAGTTTAGCCATGCAGAAAACTTTTCATTTAATACCAAGCAGGATATACAGGTGTTTCATATAAGAGTGCAAGGCTTTGGAGTATGAATTCTGATACCAAAAGGGGGAAAAATCCCAATAAACATTGATGCTATAACGCTTACTAACAGAGATAGGTACCCAGGATTTTATTAAAATAAAAAAAAAACAGGAAACAGGTTATTCTTATTTATTTTTGTATTGGGTCATAAATAATTATTTATAAAAAGAATCCCAGAGCAAGTGTTTAAAATGAAAGGCATTACATTCAATAAATAAATCAGTATTATTTAAAAATACTACGGTAAATTATTAAAATATTACATTTTCATTAAATACAGAAGGCTTGGCAATACTTTTTTGTATTAGAAATATTATCAAAATATTAAATAACAGGTGTAATAATTAAATAATTATCGGATTGAAATAAGTGGAATTTTTAATTAATTAAATCTCATTTAAATTTTAAATGAATTAAACAAATGCCATCAGCCAACTATTTTCTGCTATTTCAGTATTATGCTTCATTTAAGATAAATCCTCGGTATCTCTGTTATGAAGCGTTCTAGCACCAATGTTTATTGGGATTTTTTTCATGTTGGTGTCTAGAATTCATACTCCGAAGCCTTACATAGTTACATGAAACAGCCTGTATTTCTGACAAATTTATACGAAAAACAAGAAATGTTTTCTCATGGACTGTCATAGAGAATTGTCAAAAATACGACAGCTCGATCGGCTATTCTTTTTTGCATAAAATTGTCAATCATATTTCGGAAGTGTAGTATCTATAGCTGAGTGCACGATGTATAATGTATTACAAAGAATGGCTAAATAACCGGGTTAGTTCATACAGTATGCCGCTAGATGTCAGGTTTTTTGCGACCCGGTTTTTACAAAAATATTTGAAATAGTAAATTATTCCTATATATCGCACAATATTTTATATTTTCAATACATTACCTTTTATCTTTTGTCAGTTCTATGTATGTATTTTATACAAATTCCATACAACAGGCTTCTATAATTTCAGTAAAATTATAAAATAAACATAATGTCGTGTACTTGACACTGACATCTTTCAATAAGAATTTTCTTAATCGTAGTACCTGTTTCTATGGTTATATCATGGCTGGCTGCTACAAAATCGCACATTTTGGCACCTTAAAAAGACTATGGTCCGTATTCTTACATCTTAAAGTAGCGCTACTTCCGTAAAATCGCTACTTCAACTGTCAAATGTCAATTTTAACATTAAAATGAGAGATACAAAAATAAATTAAATTGTAAAAAGCATTTATTTCAAATGTCATATGTTTCATTTACAAAAATATGAAACCTATTCTTATCTACTCATAAAATTATATAAATAAAAAATCGTAATAGCGCTACTTCCGAAGTAACGTTACTTCAAGAGGTGAAAATTCGGGTCTATATCTCTTTATTTGATCCATACCCTGTTGTACATCCTATATCACAACATTTTCTATTTAAACGCGAACTTATTTTAACCGCAACCGACACACTGCGGCACACCAACTGCCAAACGCCTGTCAAATGGTAACGGGTCGCGTTAGCTTCTTTTTTACCAGCTAGTTATGTCAACGCATCTCGTACTCTCACCTATAGATACTACACCGTGGTAGGAACTGATGAAAACATATAATGAAATGAACAAATGCTGCGCATTTTATGCGAGCAAACAGGACAAAATTACAGGATAAATATAAACATAATACAAGGTGCCCATTTTATATGTTCCCGCCTGAAATTTTAAGAGTAAGCAAAACCATATACATTTTATAAGCCACTTGGTAAATATTAGTACTTTAAATCGAATAATCACAGTAGGTATAAGAGCAAAACAAAATTTTAAAAACCAAGTCACTTATGAAATGTATCATGGATTGCCTAATCATGAATTTTCAGGCGGGAACTTTTAAAATGCGGACCCTGTATTAGTAACATGTATATGAGTACACAATACTAAATTTAAAGATAAAAATAAATCAAACAAAACTAAAAGATGTGATATTTTAATTCTAGAGTAAACAGTTAGTTACAAACTGCAGAAAAGTAAGTACTTACATTACATTAGATCTGAACTTTTACAACGAATTTGAAAATATATCAATAAAGTTTGGATTGTTAAAAATGATAGGTATTAAAGATTACTTTTCTGGCTCATTCTGTATGATTATGTAATTTAAAATATTTTTTATTAGTACGATACAATAATTGGGAATAAAAGAATTTTAATATAGATAATTTTAACGTAATATAAGAAAATAAAATAGATTAAATTCTGTACCGTTTTAAGATAGATATCGAATTATGTATAATCTGAAATAATTTTAAACGTAATGTAAGAAAATGAATTACAAAAAAAGAACAGATTAAAACATACTATCTAAAATTATTGAATTGTCTTGTTCCAGACTATGATTTTCCTGTACACGTCTTAAAATCATTACATATACCTATATATACAATCGGTTTATAACGTTGTACCATGTCTTCCGATGCGAATTCTCCACTGGTCTTGCCATAGATCTTCATTCTCTCTTATTTCTTCTTGGATTCCTGCTACCCAATTCCTTCTAGGTCTCCCTCTTTTCTTTTTGCCGCTAGGAGTTTACTGTGGTATGTGTTTTGCCATTACACATTTGCTGTACGTGATCGTACCATCTTAATTGACTTGTTTTTATATCATCGGTTATAGTAATTGATACATGCATAATTTGTCATTAACATATCAAATATGACATGACAATGTTTATCTTTTTAATTTTGTGCATCGATTGTGATATTATTCCTACCTTTCTGATCCTTTTCGACGTGTTTCCTTATACATTTTCCAAAATTCTATTTACAAAATAAAATATGTAACATAATAATAAACATGGCTTAAAATCATTACATATACCTACCTTGTTAAATTCATCATCTTTTCTTTAATTATTACATATTATTTAAACATTTTATTGCATTTAAAAGGAAGAAAACTGATAATTTGTCATCATTGACATTGACATAACAGCGTTTATCGTCTTAAATTTTCAAGGAAAACTGTGATCGTTACTGTGAAAAATATTGTTTAGTTAGAAATATTTGTTTTTTACCTAGTTACTTATGACACATTTGGTAACACTGTCCAAATACATATGAACCGTCATATTTTATAATTTTTAATTAAAATGGTTTAGGCCTTTTTTACCTGTGCGGATATAATTGCCCATTCTCAATATTTATAATTATGAATTAAACTTCTTTCAAATTGTCTCCATTTCATAAATATTTCCATTTAAAGGTTCAAAATGACATGACAAACATGGCGTTCTTCGTCTTAAATTTTCAAGGAAAACTGTGATCGTTACTGTGAAAAATATTGTTTTTGTCCCAATTTTCAATCTTTAATAATTTTTTACTCGAAAACTATGCATCCTACAGAAATTCGTCCCATTAGTAGGGCCCTGAAGCCAATCATTTCCTACAATTTGATACAAATTTCATGAAAATCGGTCGCACCGTTTAAGCTGTAGCCTTGTCTAAAGTTTGGCGATCGTCTTGATTAAAATATATAACTATAGTGAGTGAATCTAATCGTTTAGTATATAGGACTAGCCTAAGCTCGGCTTCGCCGAGTTTACCCTAGGGCTCCGCCGATAGTGTTTTATAATAGTTTATACGTACATCCAATCTGTCTACGCACAATTTAAAACTAAAGTGGTAACGCCAACAGTCTTGTCAGATACCCAAGTTCCCCCTTCTATCAAACGAATTAACTTTTTGCATAAAACAAAAGCCAATCAACCTGTCATAAATTTCCACACTTGTGTCTAAAAGTTCGTAACCAGACCTCTCATTTGATTCCAAACACGACATATTTCTAGCACCTTTATACAAAAACAAAAGCCGACCGAGATGTGTATTTGTTGACACTTCTATGTTATAGCCCTTCAGAAAAAAATTCACTTGATCCTAATCACGACATGGTTCTGACAACTTTATGTAAAAAACAAAAGCCGGTCAAGTTGATGTCAAAATTTTGAAAGTTCTATAGTTTAGCCATGCAGAAAACTTTTCATTTAATACCAAACAGGATATACAGGTGTTTCATATAAGAGTGCAAGGCGTAGGAGTATGAATTCTGATACCAAAAGGGGGAAAAATCCCAATAAACATTGGTGCTATAACGCTTCTTAACAGAGATACCCAGGATTTTATTTTAAAAAAAAACAGGAAACAGGTTAGTTTTATTTATTATTATATTGGGTCATAAATAATTATTTATAAAAAGAATCCCAGAGCAAGTGTTCAAAATGAAAGACATTACATTCAATAAATAAATCAGTATTATTTAAAAATACTACTGTAAATTATTAAAATATTACATTTTCATTAATACAGAAGGCTTGGCAATACTTTTTTGTATTAGAAATATTATCAAAATATTAAATAACAGGTGTAATAATTAAATAATTATCGGATTGAAATGAGTGGAATTTTTAATTAATTAAATCTCATTTAAATTTTAAATGAATTAAATGCCATCAGCCAACTATTTTCTGCTATTTCAGTATTACGCTTCATTTAAGATAAATCCTCGGTATCTCTGTTATGAAGCGTTCTAGCACCAATGTTTATTGGGATTTTTTCATGTTGGTGTCTAGAATTCATACTCCGAAGCCTTACATGAAACACCCTGTATTTCTGACAAATTTATATGAAAAACAAGAAATGTTTTCTCATGGACTGTCATAGAGAATTGTCAAAAATACGACAGCTCGATCGGCTATTCTTTTTTGCATAAAATTGTCAATAATATTTCGGAAGTGTAGTAGCTATAGCTGAGTGCACGATGTATAATGTATTACAAAGAATGGCTAAATAACCGGGTTAGTTCATACAGTATGCCGCTAGATGTCAGGTTTTTTGCGACCCGGTTTTTACAAAAATATTTGAAATAGTAAATTATTCCTATATAACGCACAATATTTTATATTTTCAATACATTACCTTTTATCTTTTGTCAGTTCTATGTATGTATTTTATACAAATTCCATACAACAGGCTTCTATAATTTCAGTAAAATTATAAAATAAACATTGTCATGTACTTGACACTGACATCTTTCAATCTGAATTTTCTTAATCGTAGTACCTGTTTCTATGGTTATAGCATGGCTGGCTGCTACATAAAATTATATAAATAAAAAATCGAAATAGCGCTACTTCCGAAGTAACGTTACTTCAAGAGGTGAAAATTCGGGTCTATATCTCTTTATTTGATCCATACCCTGTTGTGCATCCTATAGCACAACATTTTCTATTTAAACGCGAACTTATTTTGACCGCAACCGACACACTGCGGCACACCAACTGCCAAACGCCTGTCAAATGGTAACGGGTCGCGTTAGCTTCTTTTGTACCAGCTAGTTATGTCAACGCATCTCGTACTCTCACCTATAGATACTACACCGTGGTAGGAACTGATGAAAACATATAATGAAATGAACAAATGCTGCGCATTTTATGCGAGCAAACAGGAAGAAATTACAGGATAAATATAAACATAATACAAGGTGACCATTTTACATGTTCCGGCCTGAAATTTTAAGAATAAGCAAAACCAAATATATTTTATAAGCCACTTGGTGAATATTAGTACTTTAAATCGAATAATCACAGTAGGTATAAGAGCAAAACAAAATTTTAAAAACCAAGTCACTTATGAAATGTATCATGGATTGCCTAATCATGAATTTTCAGGCGGGAACTTTTAAAATGCGGACCCTGTATTAGTAACATGTATATGAGTACACAATACTAAATTTAAAGATAAAAATAAATCAAACAAAACTAAAAGATGTGATATTTTAATTCTAGAATAAACAGTTAGTTACAAACTGCAGAAAAGTAAGTACTTACATTACATTAGATCTGAACTTTTACAACGAATTTGAAAATATATCAATAAAGTTTGGATTGTTAAAAATGATAGGTATTAAAGATTACTTTTCTGGCTCATGCTGTATGATTATGTAATTTAAAATATTTTTTATTAGTACGATACAATAATTGGGAATAAAAGAATTTTAATATAGATAATTTTAACGTAATATAAGAAAATAAAATACAGACTAAATTCTATACCGTTTTAAAATAGATATCGAATTATGTATAATCTGAAATAATTTTAAACGTAATGTAAGAAAATGAATTACAAAAAAAGAACAGATTAAAACATACTATCTAAAATTATTGAATTGTCTTGTTCCAGACTATGATTTTCCTGTACACGTCTTAAAATCATTACATATACCTATATATACAATCGGTTTATAACGTTGTACTATGTCTTCCGATGCGAATTCTCCACTGGTCTTGCCATAGATCTTCATTCTCTCTTATTTCTTCTTGGATTCCTGCTACCCAATTCCTTCTTGGTCTCCCTCTTTTCTTTTTGCCGCTAGGAGTTTACTGTGGTATGTGTTTTGCCATTACTCATTTGCTGTACGTGATCGTACCATCTTAATTGACTTGTTTTTATATCATCGGTTATAGTAATTGATACATGCATAATTTGTCATTAACATATCAAATATGACATGACAATGTTTATCTTTTTAATTTTGTACATCGATTGTGATATTATTCCTACCTTTCTGATCCTTTTCGACGTGTTTCCTTATACATTTTCCAAAATTCTATTTACAAAATAAAATATGTAACATAATAATAAACATGGCTTAAAATCATTACATATACCTACCTTGTTAAATTCATCATCTTTTCTTTAATTATTACATATTATTTACACATTTTATTGCATTTAAAAGGAAGAAAACTGATAATTTGTCATCATTGACATTGACATAACAGCGTTTATCGTCTTAAATTTTCAAGGAAAACTGTGATCGTTACTGTGAAAAATATTGTTTAGTTAGAAATATTTGTTTTTTACCTAGTTACTTATGACACATTTGGTAACACTGTCCAAGTACATATGAACCATCAAATTTTATAATTTTTAATTAAAATGGTTTAGGCCTTTTTTACCTGTGCGGATATAATTGCCCATTCTCAAAATTTATAATTATGAATTAAACTTCTTTCAAATTGTCTCCATTTCATAAATATCTCCATTTAAAGGTTCAAAATGACATGACAAACATGGCGTTCTTCGTCTTAAAATTTTCACGGAGAACTGTGATCATTACAGTGACCTATTGTTTCTGTCCCAATTTTCAATCTTTAATAATGTTTTACACAAAAACTATGCATCCTACAGAAATTTGATCCATTAGAAGGGAGCTGAAGCCAATCATTTCCTACAACTTGGTACAAATTTTATGAAAATCGGTTGCTCCGTTTAACCTGTAGCCTTGTCTAAAGTTTAGCGATCGGCTTTTTGATTAATATATATAACTATAGTGAATCTGATCGTTTAGTATTAAGGATGTAAAACGGCTTTTTAAGTCACAAATGCGTGATTTAAAAAATATGATAATCGTTTCAAGTCATAGATAGGTAAAAAGCAGTCCGTTTTGATGTATAATAAGTCATATTGGCGATATATTCCAAAATGTGTGGAACAGTTTAAATTTTATTCATACAAAATTGTATAATATTGTTTAAAACTATGTAATATACTAAATAGAGATAAAAAATAATAATAAAAAATTAATTTTATTGTTAAAACAATGTAATTTTGTTATGAAATACGTAATTAATATGAAATGAATGAAGTCAGATATAGGTAAATATTTATTAAAATAATAATAATAATAAAAGAACATAAAAAATTATATCTGATAATAATAATAATAATAATAATAATAATAATAATAATAATAATAATAAATAATAATAATAAATAATAATAATAATAAGCAGAGAGGTACAAAAATAAATAATTTTTATTTAAAATAATCAAATACAATAAATTTAATGTATTTAAAATGGATTCAAAATGACACATAACTTTTTAGACTGTCTTCTTAAAAATTTTCACGCGTACTCAATTCAAATAATTAGCCTGTATTCTCTGATTTTGTACATTTGACATCAGTACAGAGAACTTTGATCTATTGTTTTAATGTAAGAATTTTGACCAGTTAATAATTTTTTCCACAAAAACTATGCACAGTAAAAATAAGAGACATATCAAAGGCCCTAAGTTGATTTATTCTCTACTATTTAAAGCAAATTCCATCCAAATCGCTGAAACCGTTTCAGTTGTAGCTTTGTCTAAAAATTTCCCGATCGTCGTGATGAATTTTGGGGGGCTTGACCTTTTAGTATTATAGATGTAAAACGGCTTTTTAAGTCACAAATGCGTGATTTAAAAAATATGATAATCGTTTCAAGTCATAGATAGGTAAAAAGCAGTCCGTTTTGATGTATAATAAGTCATATTGGCGATATATTCCAAAATGTGTGGAACAGTTTAAATTTTATTCATACAAAATTGTATAATATTGTTTAAAACTATGTAATATACTAAATAGAGATAAAAAATAATAATAAAAAATTAATTTTATTGTTAAAACAATGTAATTTTGTTATGAAATACGTAATTAATATGAAATGAATGAAGTCAGATATAGGTAAATATTTATTAAAATAATAATAATAATAAAAGAACATAAAAAATTATATCTGATAATAATAATAATAATAATAATAATAATAATAATAATAATAATAATAATAATAATAATAATAATAATAATAATAATAATAATAATAATAATAATAATAATAATAATAATAATAATAATAATAATAATAATAATAATAATAATAATAATAATAATAAATAATAATAATAAATAATAATAATAAGCAGAGAGGTACAAAAATAAATAATTTTTATTTAAAATAATCAAATACAATAAATTTAATGTATTTAAAATGGATTCAAAATGACACATAACTTTTTAGACTGTCTTCTTAAAAATTTTCACGCATACTCAATTCAAATAATTAGCCTGTATTCTCTGATTTTGTACATTTGACATCAGTACAGAGAACTTTGATCTATTGTTTTAATGTAATAATTTTGACCAGTTAATAATTTTTTCCACAAAAACTATGCACAGTAAAAATAAGAGACATATCAAAGGCCCTAAGTTGATTTATTCTCTACTATTTAAAGCAAATTCCATCCAAATCGCTGAAACCGTTTCAGTTGTAGCTTTGTCTAAAAATTTCTCGATCGTCGTGATGAATTTTGGGGGGCTTGACCTTTTAGTATTATAGATGTAAAACGGCTTTTTAAGTCACAAATGCGTGATTTAAAAAATATGATAATCGTTTCAAGTCATAGATAGGTAAAAAGCAGTCCGTTTTGATGTATAATAAGTCATATTGGCGATATATTCCAAAATGTGTGGAACAGTTTAAATTTTATTCATACAAAATTGTATAATATTGTTTAAAACTATGTAATATACTAAATAGAGATAAAAAATAATAATAAATTAATTTTATTGTTAAAACAATGTAATTTTGTTATGAAATACGTAATTAATATGAAATGAATGAAGTCAGATATAGGTAAATATTTATTAAAATAATAATAATAATAAAAGAACATAAAAAATTATATCTGATAATAATAATAATAATAATAATAATAATAATAATAATAATAATAATAATAATAATAATAATAATAATAATAATAATAATAATAATAATAATAATAATAATAATAATAATAATAATAATAATAATAATAATAATAATAATAATAATAATAATAATAATAAATAATAATAATAATAAATAATAATAATAAGCAGAGAGGTACAAAAATAAATAATTTTTATTTAAAATAATCAAATACAATAAATTTAATGTATTTAAAATGGATTCAAAATGACACATAACTTTTTAGACTGTCTTCTTAAAAATTTTCACGCATACTCAATTCAAATAATTAGCCTGTATTCTCTGATTTTGTACATTTGACATCAGTACAGAGAACTTTGATCTATTGTTTTAATGTAAGAATTTTGACCAGTTAATAATTTTTTCCACAAAAACTATGCACAGTAAAAATAAGAGACATATCAAAGGCCCTAAGTTGATTTATTCTCTACTATTTAAAGCAAATTCCATCCAAATCGCTGAAACCGTTTCAGTTGTAGCTTTGTCTAAAAATTTCCCGATCGTCGTGATGAATTTTGGGGGGCTTGACCTTTTAGTATTATAGATGTAAAACGGCTTTTTAAGTCACAAATGCGTGATTTAAAAAATATGATAATCGTTTCAAGTCATAGATAGGTAAAAAGCAGTCCGTTTTGATGTATAATAAGTCATATTGGCGATATATTCCAAAATGTGTGGAACAGTTTAAATTTTATTCATACAAAATTGTATAATATTGTTTAAAACTATGTAATATACTAAATAGAGATAAAAAATAATAATAAAAAATTAATTTTATTGTTAAAACAATGTAATTTTGTTATGAAATACGTAATTAATATGAAATGAATGAAGTCAGATATAGGTAAATATTTATTAAAATAATAATAATAATAAAAGAACATTAAAAATTATATCTGATAATAATAATAATAATAATAATAATAATAATAATAATAATAATAATAATAATAATAATAATAATAATAATAATAATAATAATAATAATAATAAATAATAATAATAATAATAAATAATAATAATAATAAGCAGAGAGGTACAAAAATAAATAATTTTTATTTAAAATAATCAAATACAATAAATTTAATGTATTTAAAATGGATTCAAAATGACACATAACTTTTTAGACTGTCTTCTTAAAAATTTTCACGCATACTCAATTCAAATAATTAGCCTGTATTCTATGATTTTGTACATTTGACATCAGTACAGAGAACTTTGATCTATTGTTTTAATGTAAGAATTTTGACCAGTTAATAAATTTTTCCACAAAAACTATGCACAGTAAAAATAAGAGACATATCAAAGGCCCTAAGTTGATTTATTCTCTACTATTTAAAGCAAATTCCATCCAAATCGCTGAAACCGTTTCAGTTGTAGCTTTGTCTAAAAATTTCCCGATCGTCGTGATGAATTTTGGGGGGCTTGACCTTTTAGTATTATAGATGTAAAACGGCTTTTTAAGTCACAAATGCGTGATTTAAAAAATATGATAATCGTTTCAAGTCATATATAGGTAAAAAGCAGTCCGTTTTGATGTATAATAAGTCATATTGGCGATATATTCCAAAATGTGTGGAACAGTTTAAATTTTATTCATACAAAATTGTATAATATTGTTTAAAACTATGTAATATACTAAATAGAGATAAAAAATAATAATAAATTAATTTTATTGTTAAAACAATGTAATTTTGTTATGAAATACGTAATTAATATGAAATGAATGAAGTCAGATATAGGTAAATATTTATTAAAATAATAATAATAATAAAAGAACATAAAAAATTATATCTGATAATAATAATAATAATAATAATAATAATAATAATAATAATAATAATAATAATAATAATAATAATAATAATAATAATAATAATAATAATAATAATAATAATAATAATAATAATAATAATAATAATAATAATAATAAATAATAATAATAAATAATAATAATAAGCAGAGAGGTACAAAAATAAATAATTTTTATTTAAAATAATCAAATACAATAAATTTAATGTATTTAAAATGGATTCAAAATGACACATAACTTTTTAGACTGTCTTCTTAAAAATTTTCACGCATACTCAATTCAAATAATTAGCCTGTATTCTCTGATTTTGTACATTTGACATCAGTACAGAGAACTTTGATCTATTGTTTTAATGTAAGAATTTTGACCAGTTAATAATTTTTTCCACAAAAACTATGCACAGTAAAAATAAGAGACATATCAAAGGCCCTAAGTTGATTTATTCTCTACTATTTAAAGCAAATTCCATCCAAATCGCTGAAACCGTTTCAGTTGTAGCTTTGTCTAAAAATTTCCCGATCGTCGTGATGAATTTTGGGGGGCTTGACCTTTTAGTATTATAGATACACTTGTTTGACCTAAATGGTAAACAATTTACTTCATATCTCTGACTTTTTTAACAAACATAAGATATTTTCTAAATTACTATTCTATTGATAATATAACAATATAACATTTGATAGATAACAGTTGCCAGTAATAGTTTAGATACAATTTTATAATCCTCTATAATAAAATGAGGATGTAATATTTAGTTCTTTTAAAGTTTAAAGGACGCGTAATTTCCATTAAGTTTTTACGTTAAGAAAATACTTGTTATGAACTCATTTGGAGTACTTAGCACTTAGATATAGCACCTAAAACAAGTAATTTGACATTTTACAATAACTGTTCTTGGTATAAAAATTTGGAAAGAATATTTTCGACGGGTACAGCGATTCCGTTTACCCAGGTTAAGACAACTTTGTCTAGCGTATGAGTCTGCCTATTACAAAATTAGATAGGGAACCGGCATAGTTTCTCTCTTAATTATTATTGTCGTCTGTTGTAAGGTTTTTCATGTGTATTTTGTCTTTTCATTACCCTGTCTTTAACGCCTTTCTCCTCTCTTTCAGCCTGCTTGTATTTCGATGGCGCTGTTGGTTTAAACGGTTTTGAAATTTGTTTAGAGTGTTCGCTTTTTCCTTTTTCACAAATATTTTTGCTGAACAAATATTATAGTGCGGAGAGAAAAAATATTTTCTATGGACTGAGATCGCGTTATGTACAGTAGTCATAATATGAGAAGCGTCTGCCAAGTTTGGCAAAGAATCTGTTACACCAGTTAGAGCTCGATCGTATGCTTTCATGTTGCTCATTAAGAAAACCAAAGCCGAAAGACTCTGAGCAGGCTGTTCTAAGGAAAATAAGAATTTGTCTAGTTTTACCACTGTTCCCGGTATGTACGCTTCAATTTCACCTTTTAGTTGTGGATGTAGGGCTTTTGGCTACTGACGAGTACTTGTCAGCCATTTCTTTCTTTATATCCTTGTTAATTTCATTTTGAAAGAAGTTAGTCCAGCATACATCAATTTCATCGTGCATATTACGCCTTGATTATTGATAATTGGTTGGATTTATCCCCGAGCCAAGAAGTAAATCTTCGCTTAAAGAAAAAAGGCTAGTCTCTGGAACCATGTACCTGGGTATGGTCTCGTTACCGAACGAGTATGTATAAACTCCTTGTGTGGCAAGTATAAGACATATGTATGTTTTGTAAATCACGTGACTAACTAGCTAATTCAAAGAAGGTGATAATTACATAAAAATGTAACACTTAACGTATATAACATTGTTACTAATAGAAATACGATTCTGTCACTAGCTAACACTAAACCTGGCCTATCGAAGGGTATAATAAAAAGTACTTGCCTTCATTACAAAAAATTGGATAAACACATGTTTATCAGGAACTCAGCGGTAAAACGTGACTACCTTTTTAGCCTATTTAATTCTTCCTCCCTCCAACGCAGCGTAACGGTAACTTGATGGTGATGAGTGCCTTCTTTTTCCTCATATCACTTCATTTTATTTAAAACACACCACAACCACGTGTTGAACGTTCGTATCCGATAGGTACAAATACCGGAATGAATAAATGAGCTCCGTCGGGTGCTTTTTGATTACATAGCTTTCAAATGTACCGATGGGTGTGACATAACGCGATACTACATATTAATTATATTGGTGGAGAGGCGAAGGAAAATTTATTTATATTTTGTTATTTTGTGTATACAGGAGACCCTGCCTAAGATGAGAGAAGGCTATGAGAAAGAAGAAAGAAGAAGAGACCCCAGGGTGATAGTATCCAGACAAGACCAAAGGTCCAAGAAAAGCGTTTGGTAGCTGAGACACCCATTGAAGGTTTACTTATGAAGATCTAATAAAGGCCACTCCAAACGCAATCGATTATGTCCTACGTGTTTTTTATTTTTATTTTGTGTACTAAATTATGATGTATTGCTTTTGACACGAATAAATAATTTAAAATGATGAAGTTATAAAAATTTCATAAAAATATACAGCTACGCCCAAGACAACATTTTTGAACCCAACGCATCAACATCTTAAAACTTAATTACGTTTCGAGATGTTGAACTCAATTATTTATTTCGATAATATTGATTTAAAAAATTACTGAGTTTACATGCAGCTTTCAAAACTAAAAACGGTTTGAAAGCTGCTTGTAAACTCAGTAATTTTTTAAATCAATATTATCGAAATAAATAATTGTGTTCAACATCTCGAAACGTAATTAAGTTTTAAGATGTTGATGCGTTGGGTTCAAAAATGTTGTCTTGGGCGTAGCTGTATATTTTTATGAAATTTTTATAACTTCATCATTTATATTATTTACTCGTGTCAAAACGGTTTTGAGTTATCTCAAACCAAAACTAAAATGTATAAGTTTGACTTAAAAACTAGTTTCAAAACTACTCATGTAAACATTTAAAATTTAGTTTCGAGATTGCGCATGCGTATATAGCATGACTTTTCTGTCGCCTTGTGTTACTTGGTGTTACTAACCTAGAAATAAACTGACAGCTGTGTAGTTTTAGTGCGTAGTGCTACAAAGAAGAAAAAATGGATGTAATATACCAGTATACACACACACATATATATATATATATATATATATATATATATATATTATATTGTAGTTTGAACGTTATAAGACCGTCGAATGTGATTATTGCTTTTTTTAGATACACACACTCTTACTTGGTTGGTAAAACGTAGCTTAACTCCGATTGTAGTAAGCAGAATCCTACCTCTTTAATACGCTATTCTAAATTTATCATGCACATACATATGTCACATTTTCTGAGAAATTACTTCTATTCAAATTTGCATGTTAGATAATCGAGGAGTTTTACAAATGATGTGCGTGGAAAATATTTAGCGCATACCGCAGTTAAACCTTAAACCGAATTTCGGAGTCCTGGTCCGGAGTCGCCCAGAGTTATCCGGAGGCGTCTCACGTCTGCGGCGCGTCTTGAATCCTATTATCTGGACGGCATTCGACAATTCTACGCTCCGATTCCCGGACCAAGCGGTCACCGATCAAAAAATGTCACCAACAACATAGATATTAATGCTACGGATGTCACATTACAATCCCTTCAATTCTGCAGTCAATGAACTGACAAAAATCATAAAAAGTTATTTATATTTGAGTATTAGACAAAATATACAGGGTACAGACTTCTGTTTTTAATTTAATGAGTAATACTACAGGCTAAATAAGGCGATAAATTTTAAAACACCTTTGTAAAAATTGGGTTAAATAATTTATATGAAATTTGGGCAGGCGTATGGTGTACAATAGTAAATTTGTTCGTAAAATGATAAAAAAAATATGTGCAAGAAGGAGGAAATACATAATTCGGACGAAGAGGTTTGAGATAAAACCAATAATTTTGAGTGTTCTTTATAATAACTTTAATATCCAAGATTAGCAACATTGAGTGTCACACTAACAGATATGTAAACATAACTTATATAAATAAATATTCCTTTCATTTTTACAATTTTTTTTATTTCAAATAAAATTTAATATGCACGCGTCGGCGCTAAAGTTTTTTTTTATCATTTTATCACTCATGGTTTATTTTCCTCAGCCCTATGGACCTCGCTACGTTCGTGATAAAAAATATAATTTCAATGCCTGGATATATATATAACAATTCTATAGATTTTAATGGGTATTGGGTACATGATTAAATAATAGACATGAGTTTTTTTTCCTGATAGAGGCGCTACGGCAAAATGTTTAATACAATTTGACTTGTCAAAATAACTGTGACATTTTAGCATTCCAACTAAAAATTATTATATCGTTGGAATCAATATCATTTCAACAAACCGTGTGGAATAATTACACACGCCGTTTGAAATAATTCTGCACGGCTTTCGACAAATCAGAATCTATTTAGCTGCATATTAGAGTGGTATATCAAATATGCTATGGTTACGTCCCCTTGTTTTATTTTATTTCTGAATTCGCGTTTGGAGTTTAGAGTCTTCTGGTAACTTTTACAGGTATTTTCGAGATCTTCAGAGCAAAAAGTTTAGCTAAATATAAATATACGTATTATTCAGAAAATTAACTAAGGTCCGTTCTTTCCACCTGTAGTAAAAGTGACAGTTAGTGATAACCAACGGTAATGTTGCAAATTTGTTCTTACCACATTTGGTTAGAGCTAACTGGATGTTAAAACTGTTGTTTGCATCGCTTCTAACCTTCAGTTTATTTTTTAATTAATGATTAATAAACTGTCACTTTAACAATAGATGGTAGGTTCAGGTATGAATAAAAAAGATTCTTTAAATAAGCAGCATTTTTTGTATACTTTCTTAAATCTTGCTTGAGAAAGTATTGTCTACGTCTGCGATATGTTTCGAATGACATATTTTACACTCGCAAACCGTAGTCCTCGTCTTCTGCTCGAACCACAAACTTTATGCTCGTGTAGAATATGAGCCATTCCATTACTTGTAGAATATATTATTCCAGCTGGCTGGAACGTGAAGTAAACAATGTCACATACCAACTGTTTGGTAGGTTAGAAATTTACATTACTAATTTATTGTGAATAAATATATGTATTTAATTTACTCAGGTTTTTTACTATTTGATTCGCTAAAAAATTTAAATGGCATTTAAACACATCATGAAGTTTAAAACGTTTGTTAGAATATTCTGTATCTTAAGATTATTAAACATAACATATGTACATTTTATAAACAGGCTAGGCTAAATTCATGTCCTGTGAACTATTTAAGAATAAAGTAAACTTATAGGATTATTCTGAATGTAAATTCTTTACATATAGGCTGTTAGCCTGACAATCAGAATCATTATGTTGTCTCTAAAATAAATGGAGTTCGTATTATGGTCATATTCTACATAGGGAGAAGGAAAATACGACTATTTATTTTTGCAGTGATCCCTCCATTTACGAGGGTAGTTGGATTCATGTAAATACTGCGCAAATTAATACCGTACAAATGAAACCATGAAAAGTAATTTAAAATATGGATCTGTTCCATATTCTCAAATATTTCTTAATCATCTTATTTGAAGTACCTCTTGAAGCTGCCATTCTCTACGAATCTATAGCGTACATAAGTTGGTGCATCGGAAAACGCACCATAGCGATGTTAATTTTGAAATGTTTCAAGTATTTTTTTGTAAAGACAAAAATGATATCCTATATCAAAATTTTCTATTAAGATGTTCCTACAATGGAAGGCAGTTTTAAATGAAATTTAAACATTATTTTTTTGAGTTTTTACATATGTATGTAAATTTTTAAGAAAGGTTTACCATCCGTGAGCTGATATATTTGAAATTAAAATAGTGCGAAAATACATTGGCAATATAGGAATAGTGCCACAACTAAAAGAAAGTTTTTTTTAATAAACGATAGATTTGTACAAAAAAACTACCTAACTACAGTTCAAGTGACATCAGGGTAAAAAAAAAAACGTTTAGTTACCAGCTACTTTTATAGTTATTCTTGTCGAAAGTTGTAAAATATGGGATTTTCGATGGAATTTTCGCATTCATTAAAACAAATATATTTGTTGAATACACTTACACTAGTATTCATAGCCGTTCGCCAATGGTTCGCCAGCGTTTCGCCACTGGATATTCTCTGTTTTAAGTTTCATAGACACGCGCTCGCCAGCGCGGGCATGCGTGTCTAGTGACTCGACAGAAACACGGGAGCAGGCATATAGATTCTCCAGCCGTACGCCAATAAGTTTTTTCAATAAAATAAAAACTAAAAATGAACGAAATTAATATTTGTTTTGAATATCAATTTTTAGCTGAAATATGAAGAAATATATAGGCGTGTACCAAGGCGCTATATACGAGATATGGAAAATCCATTGCAGTTTTATACTAATAAACAATTTAAAGCTAGATGTAGATTTTCCAAGCACATTATAAATACTTTTTTATATTTTGCGTTCATAATGAAGTCATTACGATACGCAATTTTTTGTTTTAGACGGTTGGTACTAGATGACGTTTCTTTAACCCATTTTTACCTAATTTATTTTTAGTTAATTGACAATTCATTTTAATAATATAATGTCCAAATTATTATTTTTTTTTATTTAGGGAAGATTATTTACATGAAAATGTACAAATGGTTACAAATATAATCACAAATTGAGTAAGTAAATGTTATTGTAGAAGACGCAAAATATAAAAAATAGTATAAAGAACTCATTTTATAAGACTTTCTTTCGCACTTGTCAATTAGAAAACTCGCTAACGCTCGTTTTCTAAATTTTGACGCGTGCGAAAAAAACATGTCTTATAAAACATGTTCTTTAATATACTATTATATTACCAAATATTATACATCAAATTGTAAAACCTATAAAGAGAGGACTACCAATTCCACCTATATTGAGTCTATAATTTACACTACGATTCTATGCAACGGGCAATTATCAGGTACCAGAATTATATTATTAATAATGAAATGGATAGGTTGAGATTTTATTTATTTAATTATAGATAAAGATTTGCGCGGAATTTCGCAACCCACAGTATCTCGATGCATTGAAAATGTTTCACATACTATTGCTTCATCGGCCCGCCAAGAAATCAAATTTCCTGAAAATGAAGATTTGCAAAGAACTATGCAACAATTTTACGATATTGCGAACTTTCCTCAAGTCTCAGGTTGTATAGAGTGCACTCACGTTCCGATAAAAAGTCCAGGCGGTAATTTGGCAGAAGTATATCGTAATAGAAAACGTACTTTTGTCAATTGTTCCCAACATTCGTTTTTCTTTTTGATGTTACTGGCATTAGTTTCCTTGCTTTCAGTAACCGGATATTTTTTAATTAATTGAATTAAAATTTCCTTATCCTCCATCGTATATTACACTGCCATATTTTTTGTCTTGATTGACACTTTGATTCGCTGTGACAGCCGATTAGTGTACGCACTACTATTATAGACGATTTTACACTGTATTAGACGGTATAGTCAGCTACAATTTGGTTAAGTGAATAAAAATCGCCGAATGTTTTTATAAAGAATAGTAGGTACAATATCTGTATCTGCCGCCCGCTGGCGATCCGCTGGCTATTTACTATGAAAGTAAATTCGTCGGCGATTCGCCAGCGAAGCGCTGGCGGGCGGCTCGCCAGCGATTCGCTGGACGAAGGACTATGAATACCAGTGTTAATGTCTTTTATCCAACACTGACTCATAATATACTTGTTATTATGGTTATTTAAAATAACTAATGTACAATATTACTCACACAGTGAGAGAATAATTGAGAAGTCGCGGAGAAATTATCACTAATTTTGCGTTTAAATATAAAGCAAGTTACAAAATTACTTTACCATTGAAATAATTTAACATTATGAAACTTAGTTACTTAAATTTATATTAACATCAAGGTAAAATATACTAAGGTTACCTAATTATTTTTACAAAATGATAACTCATGTCATCTACAGCTGATGACTGGTAGTTTCGGAATTAAATGCAGATATGTTATTTGTACTTCTAATTGGATTTGTAGGAAGATCCTTATTTAATGTATTTTCCTTTCACACAATTCTCAATGACAGACCATAATTATTCAAGAAAATTTTGAGAAATTTTAAAGAGAGTGTTGGATAAACCAACGTATTACACTCGTGTGGAATGTATATTAGTCACTAAAGAAAATTAGCCACTCGTCCTGCGGGCATCGTAACTAAACTTTTCTATAGTGACTAATATATTACATTCCTCACTTATATAATAAATAAGTTTTATTTTTATATGATATATACAACAATAATTTAATTCTCTTAATAACAATAAACTATTAAAAATTTTAAATATCTATTTTTATAAATCCTTTTACTTAAAGAAACTTTTGTATGAGTCTATCGATAGATCCAGCTTAACCCGATCAGAAAATATCGAAGAAATATGACTGTTAATATTAATTTATTCAGTAATTCCATGGAATTATAAATTTCATAATATATTAAAACATAATATACAGAAGGCAACCTATTTTTAAGTACGAAATTCGAAAACGAGCCGCGTTCTGGCGAGTGGCCAAACGAACGAGTGCTTAAATAGCCTTTTGTAACGATTGTCTTACACCATTTTCTCTGTACCGGCTTTCATTTACATTATTTAAAAGTAAAATATAAATAAATAGTTTTCATTAGGGAAAATTTTTGCTAGAAAAGGTTAATGACACTGATTTGTTGTTAGACAACTAGATTTTAATATTAACAATGAGTTAACAGTTTGTATATTTGAAATAAATTGTGAAAAATTGTCAGCCACCGGGATTCGAACCCGAGACCCCTATCTTGCTGGGACAGTGCTCTTACCAACTAAGCTATTGGCTGCTCTCCTCTCGATGGCTGAACAATCCTTCACTTTTTTTAAAGTCGTATAACTGCTGAGGATATTATTAATCGTCACATGATTAGATGTGGGGTTGCCAAGCTACCACTGCATTTAAACATCTAGTGAACGATGTCATAATTTACTCAAGGCCCTACCAGACCAAATTCTAATATTAACAATGAGTTAACAGTTTGTATATTTGAAATAAATTGTGAAAAATTGTCAGCCACCGGGATTCGAACCCGAGACCCCTATCTTGCCGGGACAGTGCTCTTACCAACTAAGCTATTGGCTGCTCTCCTCTCGATGGCTGAACAATCCTTCACTTTTTTTAAAGTCGTATAACTGCTGAGGATATTATTAATCGTCACATGATTAGATGTGGGGTTGCCAAGCTACCACTGCATTTAAACATCTAGTGAACGATGTCATAATTTACTCAAGGCCCTACCAGACCAAATTCTAATATTAACAATGAGTTAACAGTTTGTATATTTGAAATAAATTGTGAAAAATTGTCAGCCACCGGGATTCGAACCCGAGACCCCTATCTTGCCGGGACAGTGCTCTTACCAACTAAGCTATTGGCTGCTCTCCTCTCGACTTTAAAAAAGTGAAGGATTGTTCAGCCATCGAGAGGAGAGCAGCCAATAGCTTAGTTGGTAAGAGCACTGTCCCGGCAAGATAGGGGTCTCGGGTTCGAATCCCGGTGGCTGACAATTTTTCACAATTTATTTCAAATATACAAACTGTTAACTCATTGTTAATATTAGAATTTGGTCTGGTAGGGCCTTGAGTAAATTATGACATCGTTCACTAGATGTTTAAATGCAGTGGTAGCTTGGCAACCCCACATCTAATCATGTGACGATTAATAATATCCTCAGCAGTTATACGACTTTAAAAAAAGTGAAGGATTGTTCAGCCATCGAGAGGAGAGCAGCCAATAGCTTAGTTGGTAAGAGCACTGTCCCGGCAAGATAGGGGTCTCGGGTTCGAATCCCGGTGGCTGACAATTTTCACAATTTATTTCAAACTAGATTTTAAATGTTATAAAAAGTTGTTACTATAGTTACATAGAAATAAAAATAGAATTTGAAATGTATAATATTATATTCTGACAAGTAAATAAAGATTGTAATAAATTATCATACATTTATAATTCGTAACGATTACACTGCATATTTAACAGGTTATGGGCCCAGGGCCGCGTTCGTTACAGTAAAAGTACAAAAATCTAATCAATTTCAGAAAGAAAAATTAAAATTACAGAATTTAGTCACAGAATCGAAAATCTGCAGGGTAGTGAAAACTATAGAACTTGGAAGCTGAACATGCGATCATTATTAGTAACGGGTTATGGAAAGTTGTTGATCCAGAATTATCAGAAACCGTTACCGTTGCCGGCGATTTGGATGCACGAGCGCTAGCAGAATAGCTATTTGTGTATTAAGAGCGCAAAATGGGACATTGTCGATTGAGAGGTTGTTGCCGCGCGACGCAGGAGCGAGGCATTCTCTCGAAATCGACAATGTCCATTTGCGCTCAAAACACACACAAGATTTTTTCTACAGTCGCCACAATGTGGTCCTCCACCATAACAAAAATTTATTTTTTATTTAATTTTACTTATCGGTATTTTCCATTCTTCTTGAGCTATTGCTTCAATCTAATCTAAGCATTTTATACTTTCGTTTTTGTAAATGAATGCCCTATTTTATTTTCACAGCAGTGCGGCATTTTGTTTGGTTATGTAAGTGGGTAATGTGTAACTACAGTGTCATTAATTCCTAACTAAACGTTTCCATTAAGAATGTAGCCAAGTAACATTTCTCAACATTGTATAGTTAGAAATTTGAGGAGCGAGCGTTTTTTCTACTTTGTCGCTCTAGAGCGGCAAAGTGACATTTTGCGTTGACAAAAGAGAGCGCAAATGGCTACTTTGTATATAGACTGTAGAAAAATAATATTGTTTAGCAGTAGTCTCGTACAACCGTTCCTGGAAGACTCAACATCAGCGAAAGCCGCTTGGAAGACTGCAGGAAAATTTTGAAGATAAAACAGTAATGCGTCAAGTTCAAATTCAAAATGAAATTTCAACACTGAAACTAGAAGAAAACGGCAATGTTGAAGAATACATAGCGAAAATCACATGCTTAACAAAAGAATCAACACGCGCAGGGCACACAATGTCAGAACAGTTAGAAGCAATGTTTATGTTAGCTGGATTACCACCGTCCTGGTCAAGTTTAGTTATGTCAATTCGTGCGCCACATGATATGAAAATTGATGTAGTGAAGGGGAGAATTTTACAAGAAGCGATGAGAAGGCGTAGAACACAAGAAAATAACACTTCTCAATCAGCGTTCGTTGGAAAATACAAAATGAAGTATACGAAAAATTCAGAGAAGAAATATGAATACAAGCCAGAATTCAAATATGATAAAAGTAATATTCAATGCTTTTAATGTAACAAATTTGGACATTATAAATCTGAATGTGGTTTTAATAAGTACAGACAGAATCGAGGACAGAATGCTCGAGTTGTAGTTCATTCGACAAAAAATAAGGAAGAAACCTCATTCTTCGTTACAAACCAGACAAATGATGAAGATAATAAGAGCTCGCCGTCTAATGAAGAGAATGAGACTTCGAAAGAAGAAAAGAAAAGTTTGAAAGAAGACATAAAACAAACTATTTAAAGTAAAATTAACAGGAAGAAAAATTTCTGAAAGAAATAAGAAACCGTGGATAATCGATTTAGGTGCCACACGCCATATGTCGTCAGATAAAGAAGAATTTAACATTTTAAATACATTAGATGGCCAAATAATTAAATTAGCTGATCTAAGTCAAACTACAGCGAAAGGACAAGGAAATGTTGACATGTATCTGTCAATCAATCAAAAAATTAGGAAATGTCAAATAAATGACGTTTTATATGTACCCACACTAGCAGCTAACTTATTGTCTGTTAAGAAACTATTAGAAAAAGGACACAAAGATTACCTTTTCCGAAGAGTAAAACAACACGACAAAAATGTTTAGAACTTGTACATTCCGATGTTTGTGGTTCAATCACACCGTCATCATTAGGAGGTAATAAATATTTTTTGACATTCACCGATGACTTTTCAAGAAAATCATTGATCTACTTTTTGAAAAACAAGACAGAAGTACTAAACAAATTCGTCGAATTCAAGAATGAAGTAGAAACTTTTGCAGAACAAAGAATAAAAACATTACGCACAGATAATGGCATAGAGTACGTGAGTAAAGAATTCAAGAAATATTTAATAGAAAATGAAGTTAGACATGAAACCACAACTCCTGGTTCACCACAACAAAATGGGATTGCCGAGCGTCTAAATAGAATCCTCGTAGAAAAAGCAAGATGTCTAATTTATGAAGCTTGCACACCGAAAGAATTATGGGCAGAAACAATTTACGCATCGAATTATCTGAAAAATCGAACACCTACAAGAATATTAAATGATCGAATTGCTAAAGAAATATGGACTAAAAGGAAATTCAGTTTCAAACACTTAAAAATATGGGGATGTAAAACAATTGTTTATATTCCAAAAGAAAGAAGAGAGAAGTTTGATTCAGAAATGAAAAAATATTCATTAGTTGGATACTGCGAATTATCTAAAGCATATAGCCTTTACGATTTAACAAATAAGAAAGTATTCAAAAGCAGAGATGTCAAATTTATTGAAGAAAATTTTGGCCCATTTGAAGAAACAAAATCAACTGAAAATAAATTTATTTTGGTTGAAAAACAATTAATCAATAATGAAATATACCTGAAAATACAGCAATAATCGTACAAAATGAAACAGAAGCAAGTATAGAAGATAATCATTCAAGAATAGAAAAAAAGAAAGAAATTATAAAACAAAATATGGTCGACTAATAAAACCACCAGAGAGATTTGAAGTTGCAGATATTTGTACAGAAGATAACGTTTCAATGGATGAAGCACTGAAAAGTCCAAATGCTTCAAAATGGTAAGAAGCCATGGAAGAAGAATTGAAGAGTTTAGAAGAAAACCAAACTTGGAACGTCGTAGATTTACCCCCTGGAAAAACGATGATTGGTTGTAAATGGGTGTTAAAAATAAAACGCAATGCAGATGGCAGTATAGAACGTTACAAAGCTCGATTAGTAGCTAAAGGTTTCGCACAAGAACATGGAATTAATTTCGATAAAACCTTTTCTCCCGTTGTGGGAACGACTACACTGAAAATACTTTTAGCATTAGCAACAGAATTTGATTTGGAAATTCATCAGCTTGATATTAAAAACTCATACTTGAACGGAAAAATTGATGAAGAAATTTACATGAAACAACCTAAGGAATTTATTATTCCTGGATATGAAAACAAAGTTTGTAAACTAAATAAAAGCCTATATGGTTTACGTCAATCAGGCCGAATGTGGAATAAACGACTAGATGAAGAGTTAATAAAACTTGGTTGCAATCGATTGAGAACTGATACTTGCGTATATTTGAAAAAGGAAAATAATAAAATATTAATCATTGCAGTATATGTGGATGATCTATTAATAATATCAAACGATATTAAAGAAATTGATAATTTCAAGAAGAAATTAGAAAAAAAATATAAGATGAGATATCTAGGGCCAGTAAGTTTTATACTTGGAATGAAAATAGGACGAAATAGAGAAGTGGGAACCTTGATTTTACATCAAAAGAAGTATATTAAGTACATTTTACAACAATTCAATATGGAAAATTGCAAATCAGTATTTACGCCCATGAACTTACCAAAGAAAAACGAAGAAAAAGAAAATAAAAATGATATTAAAATGGAACACCAAAATATTCCATACAGAGAAGCTGTTGGAAGCATTTTGTATGCAGCAAAATCCAGTCGTCCAGATTTATCCTTTCAAACAAATTATATTTTACGTTTTTGCACAAATTGTATTAAAAAAAGCATGGATGACAGTAAAAAGAATTCTTAGATATTTGAGAGGAACTACAAATTATGCACTAAAATTTCAAATAACAGGGAAACCGTTAAAGGCCTACGTGGATTCAGATTGGGCCGCAAATGAAGAAGACAGAAAATCAACATCAGGCTTTGCAATAATGATGGCAGGAACAGCAGTCAGTTGGAAGACAAAACGCCAACAAACAGTTGCTTTAAGCAGTTGCGAAGCAGAGTATGTGAGTTTAACAGAAGTTCTCAAAGAAATCATTTATATACGAAAACTGATAGAAGAAATGAACGTTCTTGACTTCACAAGATTGATGATCCAAGAACCAACCGAAATTTACTGCGACAACCAATCAGCAATCAAGCTTGTGAACGAATCTGCTCTGCAAGAAAGAACCAAACATATTGACATAAGATACCATTTTATTCGGGACAACGTAAATAATAATATCGTTAAGGCCGTAATGTAGGTACCTAAATGTAACAAATATGGTACTATAGAATTTGCATTGCCCTAATTGTAGTATTAATATAAGAGCATTCGTATTTTTTTACAACAATATATAATATTATTGCTACACGGCAACGCATAGATATTGCTAAATTTTTTCATAGTATTGTCTAAAAAAATATTGGAAAACAATGAAAAGTACTACTTTTAAATGTTTAATTTTGTATAGTTTAAAAATAAAATATATATATTAAAATTCATGCGTTGCATTGTAGATATAGTTGTAAACAATATATAAATGCTATTTTTTTAACAGATTGCCAATTGTTAGTGAAATATGATGAAAATAAAATGATTCAATTATAGTTCATATATACGATCTTAGATGTCGCTACTAGCGACAAGAGAGCTGAATTATTTGTCGTACCACCAACAAAGTGTTTGGGACGGGGAAAGGGGCATCACAACTCGAAAGCCAGACATATTGGCCCGTATTCTCGCCTCTTGAACTAGCGCTACTTCCGAAGTAACGCTATTTCGATTTTTTAAATTTTATTTTATTTTATGAATAGATAAGAATGAGTTTCAAATGTTTGTAAATGAAACCTATATTTGAAATAAGTGGTATTTATAATTCAATTTACTTTTATTTCTCTAATTTTTAATATTACATTTGACAGTTGAAGTATCGATTTTTCGGAAGTAGCGCTACTTCAAGAGGTGAGAATACGAGCCACAGTGTTTTTTTTTAGTTCTGTGATATCGACCGCTCTCTTCAATTCCAGAACCACTCTGTATTATTTATATTACATATTTATTTATAAAGTTAGATATTTTTATTGTCTATCCAGTGACATCATACGAAAATAATTTTTCTATTGATAATTTTTCGAGGTATAACACAAACTTACATTTTTTAAGTGGAACCGATATTCGATTTTTGCTACAAAAAATGCTTATTTTTTTCTCTTTTGATTGGTGTAAGGGTTTTGTGTTTTAAATCATCTTTTAGATGATACCTGGTATACCCACTTTTGTGAATTTGAAAATACAGAGTTAAAATTAAATTATGAAACAAGATAGTTATGAAATAAGTTTTTAAGTAGAATAAAATACTATTTTAAAAAACTAATGAAATTGCTGACAAAAAAATAAGAAATTTCATTAAAAATAATGAAAAATCGAAGATTTTAAGGGTTAAATAAATTTAAAAGACAAAAACTTATACCAGTCAAAAGAGAAAAAAATAAGTATATGCAAAAATCATTCATGTATATTATAAAGATGTTTTAGTATAACCTTACACTGGCTCATTTGAAACATATATTAATTTTTAAACACAACTATCTAACGTATTTCTAAAATTACTGATATTACATTCAAAAGAATAATGCCTACTCGTAACTAAATGCAAAACCAATATTTAGTAGATATGTAAAAATAGCATGTGGTTGTATTTATAATATCAAAATATTTTATTTTCGCTTGTCACCTCTGCGATCATATACCTAGCGAACTCTGTTCAAAGTTCAAAGCATAATATTATCCCTAATTCGTAGAAACTCAAACTGTGGGGGAAACGTTACGGCTCCGCCTACTTCTTACCTCACCTCTTACACTTGCAAAACCGTAGATGGTTAGGGATTGATACATTCCGGCCTTAAGATTTCTTATTGCCGAACAGATAAAATGGTAGCTGACTTCCTCACAAACGTTGTATCTGCCAATAAATTAGAATTTTGTTGCAAACATATAAATTTGGCAAACTTCTTTTGAGGGGGGAGTGTTAGACAACTAGATTTTAAATGTTATAAAAAGTTGTTACTATAGGTACATAGAAATAAAAATAGAATTTGAAATGTATAATATAATATTCTGACATGTAAAGATTATAATAAATTATCATACATTTATAATTCGTAACGATTACACTGCATATTTAACATTTGTGTATTTTATTTTGTCCGTTGTCTACTGTGTTCAAAAAAACCTAACTCGGAGTAGGCTATGCATATGAACAGAAAAACGTGTCTGATCGATCATTATTCAATTCAAAAGCCAAGTTGCCAAAATTGATTGAAATGTAATTTGAAGGAGAAAAGATAATAAAAAAGGATACAGTATACTGCCATTCGCGGTTAATTTTTTCCATTTATAAAATAAGATTCAAAAAATAAAGATATTCTTCTCCCGAAACTGAAAAATCAATTTATAATTTTAACATTTCTTTTGAATAATATATATATACCGGGTGGTGAATTGATTTATGAAATATAAGAAATTCAATGCAAATTTTTTCATAGGGCGATATTTCGTTCCCTATTTGTTTTAGAGCAAAATGTTTCAAATAAAAGTTGTAGATAATTGAATTCTGCATCCACTCATCACATTTTATTTTACACTTTTTCTAACGTAAAATTAGGATTTATATTTTTATAAAATGCTCATTTATAGCGATAGCTATGAAATTTAAATCAACTTGTTCGAAAATATATTCCCCTAATTTTATTTGTTTGTTATGCACTTCTTTTCCTATTGTCATTATTTTTGTCTTTGTTTCATTTATTTCTAATCCTATTGCTTTCCCCTCTTTTATTATTTGTTCCAGTATTTCTTTCATTATATATCTGGTTTTTGTTATGATAGCCAAATCATCCGCGTATGCTACTATTTGCCCTCCTCCTGATCTAATTTTCCCTTCTCTATGTTTCTCATTACGTATTCTAATGCTAAATTGAATAGTGTAGCAGATAGTGCGTCACCTTGTCTTACTCCTTTATTTATTACTGCGTCTTCTGTTTCTCCTTTTTGTGTCTTGATATAGGCCGATCGTAATATACAGCACTAAATAAGTCTCTTACTTCAGCTTGGGAGTTTCCTTCATAAAACCATTTTATGCACTGAATTTTTTCTTGAATGTTGTACATATTTATTTATATTAAACAAAATTACCATAAATGAATTAATAAACTTATAGTAATTACTTGCGCGAACTGTCAAACTACTGGATATTTTTTTGCATTTGTTTGTACATTTGTTTTCCCGAAAACTAATGCCTTGGAGCCCTTGTTGCAACCGCAACGGCCACCAGAGGTACCCAAAATATTTATACTGCTTATGCAAATTATATTACCTGAGAGGTGCTTAGCACCACCACTTGAATATTTCATTGCTGTTTAAGCACAGTTTATGATGACGGAAACAAAAAAAAAATGTGCCCAGATTATAAAAATTTGATGTGGCTAGCACATAACCTCTCGCCAGATATTTTACCTGGTTGTATGCATAAAACAAAAAATATTTTTAAATACAAATACATATATTCATGTCTCACTACAAAATAATTCTCGCATATATTTGCAAAATCTATGGGATATTTTAATATAAATTATGTACAATACATACATTTTCTTTATGTTCAATATCCTGAAATTTTCATAATCTTCATAATGATGTACAATTATTTGTAACAGTGGCATACAAATATTTTTGACAGTGACATTTATGTGTCAATTACAAACATTTGAATTTCTTGCTTTGAAGTAGTTTGATCTGAGATTTTTTACATCAAATTATTTTATATGCATTTTTTTATCTCTAAATCTATAGAAGATATAATAATGAATTTATATTTATCGAATAAAGAATTTAACGTTCTTTATATAAGTATTTACATAAATTTTCGATAAATAATATTTAGATGAATTTTTTTCGTAACTACTACTTTCGGTTGTCCAACTGTTACCAACACTTAATCAACTCTTCCCATTATTGTAAGATTGAGGAATCCGTAGTTAAAAATGTCTTTAGTCGTATAGTATTTGAGAAATCGTGGATCCAACATCCACACACACACACATCCACACATACATCCATACACACATCCTCACACACTTAAACACGCACACAGACGCACTCAAACATCTTAAAAAAGTTATAATCGGATTCTAGGGACCTTAAAACGTGCTTATTCACTAAAATCTGGATATGCGATTTTTAGCATGAATTCAATACCCTTCTTAGCGAGAGTTAAAAAAGTAGATGAGGTTACTAATAACAAAATTTCAAAGTCGTTTCATTCGTTTTAAACGCATATGAAGTTGTAATGGTTTAATCTTAGTCTAATATTTATGAGTACTAGTGACTTTGTAAATGATATTTGCTATCAGATGAGTCAGTTTTGTGCCATTTCAAATTCGATATACCTACATAATTTTGGCGTCGGTCGACATCGGGTAATCAAATACGCGAATTTCATATGTCAAATTTGCCCACATGTAGCATAAAGATATATAGTTTTTATTTTTTTTTTTTTCAGAAAGTCGTAAAATTATATAACAATATAGGTATTTTATTCAGGCATTTTTTTATTTAACTGCACATTGCTGATGAAATATGAATTACATACTTACGAGTATGAATACATATATTTTTAGTAGGTATAGATTCGTAGGAGATTCCTATCTCAAATTTCTTTGGCGATGAGGTTTTTATTATAAATTCTTGCATTTCTTTTCATATGACTTAAATTTAAACATGAACAGTAGCATTTACGTGTTTGCAAGCTCAAACTGTTAAAGTTTTAACTTCAATTTGGCAAAACTTTTCTTTAATATTGCGCATACGTGAACAATATACTCGTATTTAGTATTAATCTCGAATAGAAATATATAGTATATATAATATATAATAAGTAACATTTAGTGACATTATTTCTACTGCCATGAAAACAACCATACTTTTTTGACGCAGCAGTACCTAAACCATTAACGCAAATAAATGAAAAGCACAAACCTAATTGATTTTTCTTTACTTCAACATTTTAATTTATAAATTCGGCCATGAAACGTTCATTTTACAAATTCATTCTTTTTTGTGAAATATCCTTTTGCCTTCTAAATTCATTTTTACATTTTAATGTAAATTCTGTATATAGACAATTCACTCTTTATTCAGAAAAATAGAATTTGAAGAATATAAAAAGTTCATTACCTACTTATATAAAATTAATACTAAAACAGTGGTATATATGTATGTATATTGTAACAGATGTATGCATAATACATATAACTATCTTTCTCTTTTTCTGTTGTTTTCATGCTTTAAATGTTTTATCTTGCAATTTATTGTACATCTCTTCACAATGTTAAATTATTGTTATTTCAATGAAAAATAGTAACAGAAACATTTACGTATCGCACAGAAATATTACGGCTCGTATTTGTTTACGGTCTGTGTTTTGTCGATGAACTCGTATACACCAGAAATTTATTGCATTAAAAAATAAATAATTTGTTTGCATAAAACAATTAATACAGATTAGCTAGCACACTCAATAATAAAAAGCCGTAATTACATATTTATTTATATGAGTAAATTTGCACATACATTTTAAAATATAGTATTATCAATATCAAATATATGCGCGACTGATAGGACTACATTATCAGTTATAGTTCCAAAATTAAAAGTTGAAATTCATCTCAATACATTTTATACTTTAATTTCAACAATATTCTTTTCACTATTTCGTTGTTCTTATTCATCTTCTTTTAATAAACATAATATGCTCAATTTCCTATTCTACAGGAGTAAACCTCTTTAAGATGATGCTAGAGGTGTATATTGGAGTCTCGAATTTAAAAACGATTATATATATATATATATATATATATATATATATATATATATATATATATATATATATATATATATATATATATATATATATATATATATATATGATACTTGGTGGATATTTGGTATAAGAACTTCATTTTGTATTTTTTTCAGATTATTCACTGATTGGTTACTAAAGAATGGCGTGGGTAAAAATAATGAATTTTTAACTATTTAAAGTCGATTAATATTAAAGGAATAAAGCACATTCAATGAAATATAACTGTTTCGAGACAATTGACCACAAACAAATTATTCGTTCACAATAGACATTTTTTTCTTACTCCTGTGGTTTAATATACCTATTATATATGTGTCATTTGTATATGAGTGACACTCATTAAGACACAGATATCCATTTCGGTACAGATTATCATTATGATACGGATTTTTTTTCTTCATTTTAATACAGAATATCATAATGATACACATTTTCTTTTCATTTCAGTACAGATTATCATAATGATACACATGTGTTTTACAACCAATTTATTGGTTTATAGATTTTTTCTATTATGATTAATCGTAGAAACAATAGTCTACGCAACTCATATGACTATTAATACACTCGTTGCATAATTACTATTTTTCAACGATAATTTGTAAAAATAGCAATAGCCTAGTCCATTATCCTTTTGAAAATTATATATTATTAATATAAGTTATAGATAAATAACCAACTACTTATATTTAATATTTTGATTTCGAATAAAACTCGAAATCATGGTTCTCTTGATAAACAATTTATGCTTATAAATTTTCTCATTAAATACACTTTTGTAGTTTGTTGACATTATTTAAGTTTAGTCTATATTATTTGTGGTCAATAAAAATTAATTATTATTGATTACATAAAATCGTATTTAAAAAAATTGACAAGACAACTACAAAATTTATTCAAATATTGGTAATTAATTACCTCTTTAAAAAACAATATACATATTTTATGGAATGACAATAAGAGTATATTTTTTTCTTTAACCGTTAACCGGACTACTATTTTCAAAACTACAAAAGAATTTATGAAAAATTTGTTTAACGTCAATTATATTATTTAGACTAGATCATTCTACATAAAGTGAATAAATACTATTTTGTATTTTGCATAAAAACAGTACAAAAAAAATTCAGTTACAGAATATTGTATTCGATTGTACCATTATCATAGTTTGCCAAGAAAGAAATACACAAAAATTACCTATTTTATAACAAATCCGTAAAAATAGTGTTATAGCAAAACATAATATACTTACCCAAGCAACCAAATGACGCGATATCGACGGATATATGACGCAATTTGTTGACGTCACAAAAACAATTATGCGTGGGTCGAATCGACGTGGTTTAACGACGAAAATTTGACGTCGTTTATAGACGTTACATAGACGAAGATTACATACGTGACACAATATTCAAGGAAGATTTAGTATATTTCACAATTTTTTTAAAACTTTTATCATTGCTTGGAGGTCCAAGAAACATAAATGTAATTATCAAATATACTCAAATCATTTTTTTTGCACACCCAGCAATAGGTAATATGCCGTGATGATATATCTATTTTATTTATATTTTCTGGATAAAACAGCTATACATATAATTTACAAATGACTGAGACGGTCGCTGAACGTTTCTATAACGTGAACATTGACAAATCAATATTAAACGTGTATCGAACGTTTCTTCAACGTCAAGATAATGACGTCAAGTAAAGACGTCGCATCGACCAGAAACGTCGAAAATTTTACGTTAAAAACACGTCGCCTAAACGTCATCCATCGACACGTCGATGTTGTGTTGGTTGGGTATTTTAAACATTAAAAATAAATTGGCATTTTACATGCACACATATGAATCCTGTAATGCACTCTTCACACCTGGAATTAGTGCTCATAAGGTAACGCCTGGTAAACGCCTACATGGTATTAATATACCATCATTATTATCGATATCTGTATTCGATGCACATTGGCACACCCAGTAATGGGTAATATGCCGTGAGTATATATTATTTTCTCACGACCACATACGAAACATATTGTTTCCACACGATTGCCTAGGTACGCAAATTAATAATATCGTTCATTTATCCTAACACACTTGTGTGTTATTATAACGCACATGAGTGTTATCAACTTACATGGAACTTGGGCTTGTGTTTTACGAGAAATGGCTGAATATCAAAGCATGAAAATAAATCATATGAGTGATAATCTACAAGTTTAACCCCATTTTTTTACAATAATTATGATTAGTACAATAATTTTACATTTATGATAAGGTAATAAGGTAATAAATAAACAGAATAGTTGGTAATACTGCCACACTCGACTATTCACTTCCATTTTATTTATTTGACATTTGTTTTTGAAGTTAGAATCGTTTGAACATATATAAAACAATGAATACGTAATTAAAATAACATTATAATACAATAAAACTTATTTGTACTATTGTAGAGACAACGTGAATGTGATCACAAAAATGGGGTGCAGTGGCAGTGATTCATCTACGCAATGTTTCAATGAAATGTATGCCACCGGATGTCGGGTAGGTGATAACTAATTTAAAGTTAAAACGTATTATGTTAATTGTGCCGTTTTTTGTGGTCGTAAAAATAATAGTGAACAAAACTCGCTAGAAAAGGTTCTCATACACTCATGTGATTACTTCGGTCTTCGGTCGACAGATATCTATACATAACTGAATTGCGTATGAGATAGGGCCACGGACTAATACCACTAGGATTGGGAACTCGCATTTTAAAACTGAATAATAAGTGTCACTAATATTGTGTTGGTTGTTGTCGATAGCTATGCTTTATCACTATGCCGATCATACATTGGGTAGTGGTTTTGTTAAATAACAAACTTTTAATCTATTTCTTGTGAAACACGCGTCACAAATAAAATATACAACCTTTTGTTTAAACTGTTCTTCTCTTAAACTCTATTTTATGAAACTTGACGCTTATAATAATTGTAAGTTAGATCATACTTGCTCTTGTGTTTATAGGGGCCATTTTATGTTATTGTTGTTTTACCAAAAATTCTCATAGCTTACTAGATAATAGAGGAAATCTGAATTTGGTCAATTTTTCTAATTTTGAAATTACTTCTAACAACCTATCAGTAATCCAGAAAAATGTTTCAAATATATTTTTAATGTAGCATATGAATTTTTTTTTATCGGTAAATTTTGGAGATATCACAAACTTACCTTTTTAAATAGAACCATATTTCATTTTTACTTTAAAAAAATACTTACTTTATTTCTCTTTCGATTGGTATAAAGGTTCTTGTATCTTAAATTTGTTTTACTCTTCAAATCTTAAATTTTCCTACATTTTTCATCAAATTTCCTATTTTTTGTTAAACCTTTCATTAGTTTTTCAAAATAGTATTTTATTTTACTTAAGTAACTTATTCCATACCATACCATAATTTAATTTTAATTTTGCATTCTTAAGTTAACGTAAGTGGGTATATCAGGTATGATTAAAAAAATTATTTAAAACACAATAACCTTTTTTTAAAATAAAAATCAAATTTGGGGTCCATTTAAAAGAGTGAAACTTTGTGATATTTCCAAAATTTACCGATAAAATTATTATTTTCGTACGCCGCTAGATAGACATTAAAAATATCTAACTTTTTTAACAAAAGCACATCTAGTCCGTGGATAAGGCGTTTTGTGACTATATGAAAGCCGCCATATTGGAAAAATGTGTAGTCTCTCAGCCTCACTGTGTGTTGTTGTCAGTTTAGCTGTTCAGCAAAGTGGTACTACAATGTGTAAATTGTGGCGAAAAGAAACATAAGAAAGTTAGTTTTCATAAGTAAATTAATTATTAAATATATTATTATGACATAGGAATCACACGTTATATTATATCTATAATAAGGTAAAGATAGACGTCATAACATTATTTTTTTTCTTTTATACAAATATAAATTTATACTTTAATAAATAATCATTTATAATTGTCATTGGGTATATATTACATTAACGAATCGTGATTTATTAGATCAATGGGTAAAGAACTGGGATGGGCGTGTAGATTACTTCACGTCGACAATGTAATAGTATACGTGTTGACAATGACGGAGATGTAGACATTTCCAGATCCATAGAAAATGAAGACAATAAAATTTGTATTTATTGACTGCGAAATATTACATTCATTTAAAAAAAAGCTTAAGATACCTATGTACCAGGAAATAAAACACACGAAATATCCCTAGATTATTCATACAAACCTACAATTAATAATAAAAATCGTAAAAGTATGGAACAGCATAAAATACGTTATCCTTAAAATGGTGCAAAATCCCCAATTTTAGAGATAAAATACCTATTATGGCAACATTGGATCGAACATAACCTTACTTCGCTGTCCTTTGTCCAATTATAACTTTATATTACATTGTCTACATTGTTTACGTGTAATTTTTTTCCAACGCATTGTCGACACGTAGACGTAGACAATTAAACTCTACGCGTAGACGCCCATCTCTTGTGAAGAATATGAATATTGGATTGTATTTTAAGCCAACTCCGTCAATGAAGAAATGCTGAACATTTCTCAACAGATTTCTTAAAGAAAGTCAACCCTGGCCGAAGGAGTTTTACTTCCTCGTACTGTACCCACAATTTTTTGAATTTACAAGTCTGCTTGTGTGTACCCACAATTTTTGGAATTTACAACTCTGCTTGTGTATCGTGTTACGCAAAGAAACTTGATGAAAAACAACGATCACTTCACGTGTAAGTGTATCATTATTGTTGCATTTATAATTTGATATGTTATTCTAAAAAAATTATCTTAAAATATTAACAAAATTAAAACTTTGTATGTAAGTAGCTGGCCTAAAAAAGATACTCAACTCCTTGACAAATGGATTAGAATCATGGAATTGAAAAATTTTAATCTTACGAAACAAATTTTATCATGTTCAGACTATTTTACAGACTATTATCGACCACATACAAAAGATAAATACAAACGGTTAAACGAAATGCTATTCCAACTACGGATGACAATTTAAAAAGTTTTTAGAAAATATGTTGCATTCGTTACCTACGTCTCTTCAGATATATTGATAAACACAAATGAATATTATGTAAATATTAATAAATTAATTATGCTGGAATTTAATATATAATTATTATAATTTTCTATAATTCATGTGTTGTATTTCTTCTACAAATTAATGTTGTACATAAAAGTGTTCATATTTATATATATATATATATATATATATATATATATATATATATATATATATATATATAAATAAAAATAAAATATTGCATTTTGTATATATCTTACGTTCCTGCTGAAAAAAGTACATATATTAATTCAAATCTGTTAAATAGTAATATGAATGTCCCGCCGAAAAAGTGCTGAGAGACTATATTTATTCAAAAATGTCGACATTCACAAGAATTTAACATTGGGAACGCGATCCAGCTATGTATAGACATCAGTGCTTGGTACCTATGTCTCGCGAACCAACTTTCACACTCGTTATGAAATTACTCTTTTTCGTAGCTCGTTTTGTAAATAACTAGACGATCATTACAGAAAATAATAAATATTGCGGGAGTAGCCTAATGAAAATATCGTACACTAGCATAGCGTGATACCTATGCATATTGTACTAGCACGGTATAGTTATATCGTAATGAAGAGACCAAATCAACATACCCTGGCAACTTTGCTTTGTTTGTTGCTGTGGTTGATTGTAAAAGACAGTAGGTATTATCATTTGAAACAAAATTATTGAAAATACACATGTTATTTTTTCTGACCGTCTAAAAATAGTGTTGATAGTTGTTGAAAGTATGGAATATTAAAATAAAAAAAATTGATGTGGCGAGCACATGACCTACCGACAATTCCATTTTTAAAATAGCAATGAGCTTTAAGTAAATTTTCACTTCCAGTTGATCGTTTGTATACAAAATCTAATTTGTTGTTCCAATTAATAGAAAAGTCTGTAATACGAAATTTTATATTATATTTTATTATGTTTTTCCTCGACATTCTGTTAAGAGCTCCAAATTAAATACCCCTTCTAGTTTATCATGTAGGTATAGTCAAAATCTAATGTTATTAATTATACACGATCTTTTTCTGAGTGTCTAGTCGTGAATCTGGGGAACCGGATTCGATCCCGAGCGACACAAAATATTACAAATTTTAAATGCCACAAAATTAACCCTGTGGTGCACTCTCCACGCCAGCAATGAGTGCCCGTGAGATGACGCCTGCTAAACGCCCGCACGGTACAAATATATCATCATTACCGAAATCTGTTTACAAAGTAGATTAGCACACCCCATATGTGTGTGATATATTCGTCTATTCGTTTATTCTTAATTTATTCATTTATTCATTTACTCATTTACACATCTATTCATCTATTCATCTATTCATCTATTCATCTATTCATCTATTCATCTATTCATCTATTCACCTATTCACCTATTCACCTATTCAACTATTCACCTATTCACCTATTCGCCTATTCACCTATTCACCTATTCATCTACTCATCTACTCATCTACTCATCTTCCCTATCTACTCATCTACTCATCTACTCATCTACTCATCTACTCATCTACTTATCTACTCATCTACTCATCTACTCATCTACTCATCGACTCATCGACTCATCGACTCATCGACTCATCTACTCATCTACTCATCTACTCATCGACTCATCTACTAATCTACTCATCTACTAATTTATTCATTTATTCATTTATTCATTTATTCCTTTATTCCTTTATTCCTTTATTCTTTTATTCCTTTATTCCTTTATTCCTTTATTCCTTTATTCATTTATTCATTTTATTCATTTTATTCATTTTATTCATTTTATTCATTTTATTCATTTTATTCATTTTATTCATTTTATCCGTTTTATTCGTTTTATTCGTTTTATTCGTTTTATTCGTTTTATTCGTTTTATTCGTTTTATTCATTTTATTAATTTTATTCATTTTATTCATTTATTCATTTTATTCATTTTATTCATTTTATTCATTTTATTCATTTTATTCATTTTATTCATTTTATTCATTTTATTCATTTTATTCATTTCATTCATTTCATTCATTTTATTCATTTTATTCATTTTATTCATTTTATTCATTTTATTCATTTTATTCATTTTATTCATTTTATTCATTTTATTCATTTTATTCATTTTATTCATTTTATTCATTTTATTCATTTTATTCATTTTATTCATTTTATTCATTTTATTCATTTTATTCATTTTATTCATTTTATTCATTTTATTCATTTTATTCATTTTATTCATTTTATTCATTTTATTCATTTTATTCATTTTATTCATTTTATTCATTTTATTCATTTTATTCATTTTATTCATTTTATTCATTTTATTCATTTTATTTATTTTATTCATTTTATTCATTTTATTCATTTTATTCATTTTATTCATTTTATTCATTTTATTCATTTTATTCATTTTATTCATTTTATTCATTTTATTCATTTTATTCATTTATTCATTTATTCATTTATTAATTTATTCATTTATTCATTTATTCATTTATTCATTTATTCGTTTATTCGTTTATTCGTTTATTCGTTTGTTCGTTTGTTCGTTTGTTCGTTTGTTCGTTTATTCATTTATTCAAGGAGGGGAGTTAGGGGGGTTCTAGCGCAGATAACGATCTAAGATTGACGTCACAGATAAGAGATTTTAAAGATAAGGATTGGTGACGTTATATGACGTCATAGATAAGAGTGACGTTAATAAGAGAAACGTCAGAGATAAGAGTGACGTCACAGATAAGAGTGATGACGTCATATAACGTCACAGATAGGTTAAACATCTTGAGGGTTTGATAAGGAACATCTTAAGATTTGATAAGAACGTCTTGAAACATCTTGAGAGTTTGATAAAGAACATCTTAAGATTTGATAAGAACGTCTTGGAACATCTTGAGAGTTTGATGAGGAACATCTTAAGATTTGATAAGAACGTCTTGGAATATCTTGAGATTTGATAAGGAACATCTTAAGATTTGATAAGAACGTCTTGGAACATCTTAAGATTTGATAAGAACGTATATTTCGAGAGGGGTGATATATTTCGAGTGGGGTGTCTTTTTCAACTAAATTAAACACGTAGAATACAATGGTGGTGTTATTTTTACAATTAATTTAATATATATAATCATTAATTTTATATTATTGCAAAAAAAAGATAACACTTCCTGTTAGAGATAAGTTTTTCTTACAAAGTAACGTAATGGTGTTATATGATGCAGGTATATGCCTTTTCCTACTAAATTAAACACGTAGAATACAATGGTGGTGTTATTTTTACGATTTATTTAATATTTATAAATATTATTGCAAAAAAGATAACACATCCTGTTAGATTTTTTTTATTTAATCTTAAGATGTTTGATATTAAATTTTTAAGATGTTGTTCTTATTTCTTAAGATTTGATAAAGAAGTCTGAAGATGTTAAAAATTTTAAAACTTTTTTTATTAAATTTTAATATGTTGTTATTATTTCTTAAAATTTTATAAAGAAGTCTTAAGATAATTTTTAATTTTTTATTTCACCTGTGGTTTGGTATTAATTTGGCTATTTGTTTTTTTTAAAACTTTTTTATGTTACATACTAAAATTTATAAATGAACAATTTATCATGAAGACACTTCCGCATTTAATTTGATAATATTTTTTTATCTATTTATGCGAACATTGTTTGTTAGAATTTTAATTGTAAATAATAAGTAATATGGCGAAAATGGTGCCAACAACTGCCAGTTGGGCAGTCAAACGAAACGTTAAAAATAATGCAATCATTAAAATATCTGTAATCTCGGTGAAAATTTGCATCGTTAGACATTTTAGCTTTAATATAAAAGCTTTTGTAACTTCTTTCAAGAAGTTTTTTAATTTGTCTGAGGCTTTTATTGCATTTTACATCCAATTTTTTTAGAAACAAACGCCATGGATCTCAGTTGTGCTTATTATGCGCAGATTCCCATTGCGCATATCTTTTATTTCTTTAAATTGAAAAGGTCTATTGTTTGTGTCCAATATTTTTTTGTATAATTGTATAGCTGCGCCATCTGTTGGATGATAGTAAAAAGCTTCTTGTTGATTTATATGTTTTAAACCAATAATTTGGTTTTTTTTAAATGAGAAATGCTGAATTATTTTAAAACATTTATTGTACATTTAAAAAAAACGAAATACATTTACATATTACTAACAATATTTGTTAATGGATTATAATGAATTATTTTATCGTGTATAATTAAACAGTATGCAGTTGTATTTTCAGATACATTCTCATTTGTCTCAAATTCCAATCTTATATCAACATTACCCGATTTCAATGTCTCACTTTGATGCGAACAATCTATGACTACCAGGGGTGCTGTATTAATAAATTCGTGAGGTGTCAATGATGGCTCACATGGTTGTTCATAGTAAGACAATTGAAATTGAGTGTACATTTCATATAACATAGCCCAATGATTATTCTTAATATTTAAATTTAAATTATCATATGGATACATATCAGAATTTAAATACAGCTTAATATTACTTAAATTACAGTGATCAAATTTACTCATATCCTTATTAATTTTATTCTTGCGATCTGTCTGAAATCCCACGATGACAAAACGCGGTGTTTCCAACTGTGATGTAGTTTTGATAGCCCATGAGTGACGTTGTGTTTTTTGCAGGAGCGGATACTCATGAAGTTCCCAGCTACGAAACGCTATCTCCAAATTAATGCTATTCTCTATATACTTCATAAGCATCAATCGCTCGGCATCGGCTACTGATATATGTGGAATTTTCCAGTGAACATTACTTAATTCAATTTTCATATTTTCTTTGGCGTCACTGCTTTCAATTGCATTCAAATCAGTACTGCTTCGTATTAAAACTAATTCTTGTTGTACATTTAGAACAATTTTTTAAAAATCTTCACAAAATCCCAATAGCATATTGAGGGGGATGCCTACATTGAAATTACCGTGATCATCAACTAGTTGTTTTGTTTCAGCCACAGGCAACCAACCAGCATTTTGTAAACGTTTACTTACATTTGTATTGTAAGAAACATAATTCTTTATAGTTGAAGTTATTCCAGGATTCCGAACTCTATCTATTACTATTCCTCCAAATTCATATCGAATTTCACTAAATAAGAATGCAAATGCATTGTTAACCAATTTAGCTGTGGTCGACACTTTATTATCATGCGTGAGAAGCTTACCCTCAATATAAAGTAAACTATTCCATGGTAGAGTGTACAAGTCTTGTTGTTGTATTGGAATGCGAATTTCATCATTATTGTCGAAAGTTGTGGAAGCATACGGTTTGTGTGTGTGTTTTTCCGCATGACTGATTGAATTATCAAATAATGCGTTTTCTGACACATTCAATATATTAGCATTCATTTTGGCGAAAGCAAAGAATAAAATTTCTTGATTTTTTAAACTGAACTCCAATTCAAATAACTATTAATTTTATTCGCTTTCTTCGTTTATCCAGATTGAACTTTAAACCCAAGTGATTTTAAAAACTGGTAATTAATGGGTGTTAACCCTTCAACAGTTTTCTTACTATTGATGCAATTGCAGTTTCGAGCAGTATTTATATTCTTGCGAGCAGGAAGATTAAAGTTAATTCCCATTTTGTTTTTTAAGATGTAGTCTTACCGTGATGAGTTCTTCTCCAAAACTAAGTAATTTCCCCTTATGATTTCCTATTTTAAGGGTTAAGGTAGTTATTACTCGCGTGTTAATTGGTAAATAGATTATTTCATTTGGAGCCTCTATAATTTTATATCCCGGTGGGACGCGCGGGAAAAATTCATGAATTATGTGCACTTTTTTATTATTTGAATAAGAATTTGTGGTTATGTTACACTCAATACATATTGAATTTTCTTTAATTATAGAAACAGGATTATCTGATTCCTATAATTTATTAGCATCCAATCGACGAGGTTTAAACCCGAGAATATCACCAATTGAATCGTTTGGTGTAAAATTTATTTCCTTATTGCTTCTAACTTGACACTTAAGTGTATTATTATTTGCTACAATAATTAATTCAGTACCTGATTCTAAGTTTTTTTGTAAAAATTTATTTATATCATCTATTTCGTAAGAACCTTCTGGAATAGTAATTATATAATTTCCAATATAAAATTTATTATTTTTATTATCAATATTCTGCATAGAGTTATATACTCCAAAATGTATTAACCCGAGTACATATTCCGAATCCTCATCGAGTATAATCGGCGGATGAAAATTTTCAGTTATAACTGAATTAGTATCGAAGAGCGTAAATGTGTATGACATGATGGTTCAACCAATACTAAGGAGTAATAATGCTTATTTATATAAAAATGCTAAGCACCAGTGGCCACATTTTACACTATTATTAGGCTGATATTTATTGTAATTGTAGTCTATTGAACAACTGCTTCCAAAATAATCAACTAATTCTTTTGGTGGTGCTAGGTTTCCATAACTATCAAAATATATAACTAAATTATTACGTTTTTTATAAGCAACCCAATGCGACCCAGGCCCATCATTATTATCTAAATTAACAATGGCGCATTCGTTAGGATTTACTTTTGCGGGTAAATTATTTCTCATGAATACCCCTCTAAAAAATGGAATTTTCAGTACTTTAGCATATTTTCGAAGATCAATATTACTTAATGCCCTTGATGGCAATTCTATTGGCAGTTTTTTAAATGCAGTCCAAGTCCTTTTCGATATGGTTTTAAGTAGAGACCTTTACCCATTGCAATGGCCTCAATCATTTTATTATGACGTTTAGCTTCTTTTAATTGCTCGGTAGCAGCGTTTTTGTCGTTAACAGCCTTGGCAATACCTGCAGCACCACCCCCAAGTGCGCCTAAAGCGCTCAAGCCAGCAAAAAATGGAATTAATGGAAGGAATCCTCCGGTTTTCGGTACAGGTACCACTCTTGGATGTTTAATTTTTCGTTTTACTTTCTTAACCGTTCGTAAAGCTATTTTTGCAGACTTATTTAAATCAGAACCAGTACTATTTGTCTTCATTGCTTTCTGTGAGCTGTTGACTACATTGCGGAATGGCAAACTTCCGTCATATTTTTTCTTCTACACTTTTAGCATGTTTATTTAAGCAGCACACGTCTAACTTCTTCTGTAGTCATTGACGAACTGTGCTTGAGTAATGTTCGTGATTTAATTTATATCAAAATGCAAATTGTAAAGCAAATCCATGACTTTAAGGTTAAGAATTATGATTTCGATAGTGCTAGTAGTCAACCGCGCCATAGTACATTGTTACCGAATATAGTAAGGTGTATTATAGCAGGTCCATCCGGATGCGGTAAAACAAATGTTATGATTGCACTTATAGAGCACGAAAATGGTCTATGTTTTTCAAATGTATACATATACTCAAAATCATTATTTCAACCTAAATATAAGTATTTAAACATATTGCTAGAACCAATTGAAGGAATAAGTTATTTTGCATATAATGAAAATGTAGATATTGAAAAGCCATGCAATGCGCAATGCAATTCTGTCTTTATATTTGATGATGTAGCTTGCGATAAACAAGATGTAATTAGAGAATACTTTTGCATGGGTCGCCATAAGGCTATAGATTGTTTTTATTTATGTCAGACTTACACCAGAATTCCCAAACATCTTATACGGGATAATGTTAATCTATTAATATTATTTAAACAAGATGATATTAATTTAAAACATGTATATGCTGATCACGTAAATACAGATATGTCATATGAAAAGTTTAAGGATCTTTGTTCTTTTTGCTGGTCTAATAAGTACGAATTTATGGTTATTGACAAAGAAAGTGACTTAAGTAATGGGCGTTATCGTAAAGGCTTTGATCAGTATATTATAATAAATAACAGTACCATGAGTTAAAAGGCTTCAGTTACTGGTTAGCTGTCGTATGGTAAACACTTGAACAGGTTCAATAAAACAGCAACAGATTAAATTTAATCATATCTGTTTTTGAGTTGTTTATCTAGCTATCAGATCTGCTTTTTATCTGGTTATCAGCTAGTTATTTGCTACTGGGTCTGTTTTTTCCTGTTTCAACAAGTAACAGCCCTGTTAATTTAAACCTATTTTGTGACATTAAATCTATTCCACCAATTGTTTTACCTGTTTCAACTAGTTAACTTATACATTTATTCTGGACCTGGTGTTTGATCTTGGTTTTGTTTCACCACTTGTTTTAAATATTATCCCAAATAGCTGTTTAAAACTAGTTTATTAATTTTGGTAAAAAAATGAATGAAGAATTAACAAAAGATATAATTAGTACTCGGAATATTATTAAGCAAAAGCTTAAAAACCTTAGGCTTGGTGCATTACATAGAAAATTTGAATTAGAATCACAATATAAACCAATAATTAAATCTTTAAAAGATATTGCAGTTAATTTACCAATGACCAATATAAAAGAAGAACTTAAAAGTGAACCGAAAGAAGAAGTAAAAGACGAGGAAATATCTGAAAAAAATGAAACTTTATTAGGCCCCAAATTTTTAAAAACAAATGTAGTGGCACAATCAATGGACGAGGATGAGGGTGATAATGATGTATTTATTGAAAATCAATCACCCATGATTGAAGATCATCCATCAATAACTAGAGAGGATATTTTTAATTTAACTCAGGAACCCTCATTCAGGGAGTATTTAGACCAGTATGATCCATTACCACGGCAATATGTTGAAGAGATGGTAACAGATGACAAAAATTCATTTGATTTCAAATATGGCGTGCGTCATGATGTGGATACTGATAAATTTTTTATAGGTGATTCTGAGTTAAAAATTGTGGGTAAGGATTTAGTTATACAAAATATAAAATATATCGGAACACCTGGTTTATATGAGCTCTTATTTAAAAAAACACCATTGGGGTATACTGAAACCGATAGTAAAAATTATGTTGATATTGTGAAAAGAACGAATGCTGCCCGTCGACATTATAGTGATAGCGAGCAACTTTCAGGGAGCAGATCTCAGAAGTATACTTCCATTATTGCTCCAAACTTAGAGAGTCAGAGGAAAGTTACTCCAGCTTCTAAAAAAATAATTTCAATTCCTAAAAGACCAATTTCATACTCAGGTGCATGTTTAGCCTTAAAAAATATAACTTCAAAATCTAAAAACCCAAGTTCCGCGTTAGGTGAAACTTATTTTAAAAAATTAACTAAAAAACGAGTGGAGTATGTATAATGTAAATGAATTGGTTGATCGATTTCGGCTTTTAATTGCATCACGTGATGCCGGTCATACAGGACACAATAATGAAATTATATCCATAATTGAGGAGTTAAAAGAAGCTGGAGTTATAAAATAGCAACAGTTCAATAATGACTCTTGATAAGTTTGGACGTCATATAGAGCATCATAAAACTAAAATATATACTAATAAAATAATACCTCTTATTTCAAGACAAATTAAAAGTTTAGAATTATATTATATAAACAAAATAAATATACTAAAAAATAATTTCCAAACAGAATTGTCTAAAGTGAAAAATAATTTAAAATCCACCATTGTTATAAATTTAAAATTAAAACTAGAAGGTGATACTTATAATATAATAAACAGTTCTAATTTAACTTTTTACACTTTACCTTGTACAGGTAAAATTATTCAAATTAATATAAATAATCCAAAAGAGCGTCTAAACTACCGAATTAATAACGAAACCCGTAGTTCAATAATAGTTGGTAAACATGTTGTAAAGGGGAATAAATTAATAATATATCCCAGTCCTATGAGCTTAAAAACCAGTGAACTAGATATTGAAATTGTACTGGAAACACCTGTTAACTATGTCGAAAATTAACCGTGAAATTGTTGAAGAAATACATAAACCAGCACGAGTGCACTTTCAAAGAAGGCGTGTAATTACAAAAGGAATAGATGACTTATTCCAGGCTGATTTGGTGGAAATGATTCCTTATGCTAGAATAAATAAAGGCTACCGGTACATTTTAGTTGTAATTGATGTATTTTCCAAATTTTTGTGGACTAAGCCGGTAAAAAACAAAACAGGTTCTGAAATTTCAGCAGCTATGAAAAGTATTTTGCTTAGTAATAATCGAATTCCTCAAAATTTACAAACTGACCTAGGAAAAGAATTTTATAATAAAAATTTTCAAAATTTAATAAATAAATATAATATTAATCATTATTCAAGCTATAGTACAAAAAAAGCATCTGTTGTTGAGCGAGTTAATCGTACCTTAAAATCGATGATGTGGAAAGAGTTTAGCTTACAAGGAACATATAAGTGGTTAAGTTTATTACCTAAACTTACGGAAAAGTATAATAATACAAAACACAGAACCATTAAAATGAAACCTATTAATGTCAGTAAACAGAATGAAAAATTACTTCTTGATAGTGTGTACAGTAATATTAAAATTGTTGGAAAAGCAAAACTAAAAGTGGGTGATTTTGTACGTGTAAGCAAATATAGAGGGGCTTTTGTGAAAGGTTATACTCCTAATTGGTCTAATGAAATTTTTACTATACATTCGCTGCAATTAACAAATCCTATTACATATATTCTTAAAGATCAGTCGGGGCAAATTATAAAAGGAGGATTTTATGAATATGAAGTACAAAAAGTAAAGTATCCTAATATATATCTTGTTGAAAAAATTTTAAAAAGGAAGGGCGATATGGTATTTATTAAATGGCTTGGGTTTGATAATAAACATAATAGCTGGATAAGTAAAAGTAATGTTGAATGAGAATTAAAAACGGGAGCGACTTATTTTTTCACCAATTAAACAAAAGTATAACACTAATAAATATAACTCTTGTATAAGATTCTACAGAGGTATTTAATTTCTAAACGTCAAAGAGCATAAATCACCCTAAATGCTAACCAAGTCGGGAAATGTAAAAGTATTTAGTATTTAATTTTTAATATAATAAATAACATTAAAAAATATATGTAGTTAAAAAATCATTATCTATATTTATTATTTCAAAATAATTATGAAATAAAAATATAAAATAGTTCTGACAATAATATTCCTTCTCTAAACTTCCTCTAATATATAAAAATAATTTTAATATTATAAAAAATTATCACGTGTGGAACATTGGAATTTACCAACTGATAAAAGTCATATTGATGATCAGCTCCAAATATTGAACAATGTCAGTTATGCAATAAAAATAAAATAGCAGGTACAAATTTATATATAATTTATTTATTTTTTAGCATTTTATAATGTAAGCACATATTTTTTAGATTTAATGTACATAAAAGTGAGTGCAACCGACTATTCACTTTTAAAGAAAAATATGTGGCCAAAAAGCTTTATCAACTTAGACGACTTAGCACGAGCTAGGAAGATGGTGTTTCATAGTTGGGAACTTTATAAATATCCGCTCCTGCAAAAAACACAACGTCACTCTTGGGCTATCAAAACTACATCACAGTTGGAAACACCGCGTTTTATCATCGTGGGATTTCAGACAGATCGCAAGATAAAATTAATAAGGATATGAGTAAATTTGATCAATGTAATTTAAGTAATAATAATGTATCCATATGATAATTTAAATATTGAGAATAATCATTGGGCTGTGTTATATGAAATGTACACTTAATTTCAATTATCTTGCTTTGAATGACCATGTGAGCCTTCATTGACACCTTACGAATTTATTAATACAGCACCCCTGGTAGTCATAGATTGTTCGCATCAAAGTGAGACATTGAAATCGGGTAATGTTGATATAAGATTGGAATTTGAGACAAATGAAAATGTATCTGAAAATACGACTGCATACTGTTTAATTATACACGATAAAATAATTTATTATAATCCATTAACAAATATTGTTAGTAATATGTAAATGTATTTCGTTTTTTTTTTAAATGTACAATAAATGTTTTACAATAATTCAGCATTACTCATTTTAAAAAAAAAAACCAAACTATTGCTTTAAAACATATAAATAAACAAAATAAATAAATAAGTAAATAAACAAAAAAATAAAGTATTAAATGCAACTAGTACTACATTCATGTAAAACGTATTCTAGGTGTTTAATTTAGTAGGAAAAGACACCTTACTTGCATATGCCTACATCATATAATACCATTACATTACTTTATAAGAAAAATTCTTATCCTTATCTGTGACGTCATTACTCTTATCTGTGATTTAGCATCAATTCTTAACCTAGGCCATGGTTCATTAACCTAGGTTATGATACATTAACCTAGGTTATGGTTTATTACTAACGTCACACTTATCTGTGACGCTATATAACGTCACCAATCCTTATCTTTACAATCTTTTATCTGTGACGTAATTCTTAACCTAGGTTATGGTTCATTATCCTAGGTTATGATTCACTAACCTAGGTTATGGCTTATCACTAACGTCACTCTTATCTATGACGTCATATAACGTCACCAATCCTTATCTTTAAAATCTCTTATCTGTGACGTCAATCTTAGATCGTTATCTGCGCTAGAACCCCCCTAACTCCCCTACTTATTCATTTATTCATTTATTCATTTATTCATTTATTCATTTATTCATTTATTCATTTATTCATTTATTCATTTATTCATTTATTCATTTATTCATTTATTTATTTATTCATTTATTCATTTATTCATTTATTCATTTATTCATTTATTCATTTATTCATTTATTCATTTATTCATTTATTCATTTATTCATTTATTCATTTATTCATTTATTCATTTATTCATTTATTCATTTATTCATTTATTCATTTATTCATTTATTCATTTATTCATTTATTCATTTATTCATTTATTCATTTATTCATTTATTCATTTATTCATTTATTCATTTATTCATTTATTCATTTATTCATTTATTCATTTATTCATTTATTCATTTATTCATTTATTCATTTATTCATTTATTCATTTATTCATTTATTCATTTATTCATTTATTCATTTATTCATTTATTCATTTATTCATTTATTCATTTATTCATTTATTCATTTATTCATTTATTCATTTATTCATTTATTCATTTATTCATTTATTCATTTATTCATTTATTCATTTATTCATTTATTCATTTATTCATTTATTCATTTATTCATTTATTCATTTATTCATTTATTCATTTATTCATTTATTCATTTATTCATTTATTCATTTATTCTGATTAATAATACTTGACTTGTATAATTGCCTTTATTTTCCTTTGAAATCACTCAATTACACAAATGCTATAACTCACATGCACATTTCGTGTCGACTCTCGACTCTGACCTTCACTTACATTCTTGCCAATTGTCTCTTACTAAAGTAACTAAAATATCAGTTCTTCTTCTTTTCACCGTCTTACATAAATTAATTTAAAATTATATTACACTATTAAACATCCCGCCCGCCTTGAAAGGGCAAAGCACTTTCAATATCTGGAGGGAGGAAACACACTTTAGTTAAGGCGCGTTTCACGAGACTGTTAGATGTTTTTATTGTAACCACTCGCACTGCACCGTCTTGCCCAGGATGCAGTTCTGTGATTCGGCCCAGTTTCCAGGCTAATGGTGGAAGATTATCCTCGATGATGACCACCAAATCACCCTTCTTTGGATTGCTTCCCTTGGTGTTCCATTTATATCGCATTTGGAGTTGATGCAGATACTCCTTCTGCCATCTTTGCCAGAAGTGCTTGATCATGGTTTGTACATGTGCAAAGAGAGACATGTTACTAATCCGGTCAGGTATTTGTGGTTGGAAAATTGTGGTCAATGGTCTGCCAATGAGGAAGTGGCAGAGGATTTAAATCGTTTGGGTTGTCACTAAGTGAGGATATAGGTCGGGAATTCAAAATTGCTTCGACTTGTACCAACAATGTGTTCATTTGTTCTAAAGTAAGTATTGTGTTACCAACAACGCGTTTCATGTGTGTTTTTACCGACCGAACACCCGATTCCCACAAACCTCCCATGTGAGGGCTTCTAGGTGGAATGAACTTCCACTGAATAAAATCTTCTGCTAAGGTTTTTTCAACATTCGATGATTTTATTACATTGTGTAATTCTCTGTTAGCGCCCGTAAAGTTGGTCGCATTGTCGCTATAAATGATGGAAGGTTTACCACGTCTCGCACAAAATCGTCTTAACGCGCCCAGAAAACATTCCGTGGTCAAGTCGCTAACCAACTCAATATGAATTGCCCTTGTAACAAAACATATGAAAATAGCTACGTAAGTTTTATACCTTTTTGGATTTCTCATTTTACGTTCCTTGACAAAAAAAGGACCGGCATAATCTACACCCGTTATTGAGAAAACTGGAGCTGGATTAACTCTATTATTAGGTAAGTCTCCCATAAGAAATTTCGACTTTTTGGGATTAACTCTGAAACATTTTACGCACGATCTAAAAACGTGTTTCGCTAGATTTTTACCGTTTAATGGCCAATAGGTTTGACGCAAATTATTTAACAAATTTTGTGGACCGCTATGCAATCCGATTTCATGTTCATGTTGTGCTATCATTTTAGTAAGATTGTCATATGCAGGTAATAAGATTTGATGCTGCTGATTAAAACCTATGTTTGCATTTTTCAATCTACCGCCCACTCGTAGAAGACCGGTGTCATCTAGAAATGGATTAAGAACCAATAATTTTGAATTGCGTGATATCGTCTTTGTTTTTTTAAGAGATTGAATTTCTTCACAGAAATAGTGATTCTGAACAACCTTTATTAATTTGTTTAATGTATTCTGTTTCTCTTCTACTGTGATAGGACCCTTTTCTTTGTTAGTTTTTATATTGCGAAAACGATAACAATAAGATATTACATTTAATAACTTGTGAAGTTTAGAATATCTCTGAAATATGGTCATATCGCATTCTGTCTTCGTAACTGTATTTGTACATGTTCTCAATTCTGGTATTTCATCTGGATATTCTATTTCATTGATCTGTACTCCACTCAGATCTTCTGCTAGCCAATGCGGCCCTATCCACCATAACTTGTTGTCTCTTAGTAGATTTGCGGTTGTGCCGCGTGATATCAAATCTGCAGGGTTTTCTTCTGATTTAACGTGATGCCATGATTTCGGATCTGTTAAGTTACGAATTGTTGCTACTCTATTGCCTACGTAAGTTGACCATGTAGCTGGCTCTGATTTTATCCAACATAGTACTATTTCGGAATCACTCCAGTGATACTGCTCTTGAATGTTGATGCTTAATGATTCTTTAACCTTTGTGATGAGTGTTGCTAAAAGTACTGCGGCACATAATTCTAGCCTGGGAATTGTTGTTGTCCTCAGTGGTGCTACCCTTGACTTTGTTGCTAATAGATTAACAGTTGCTTCATTGTTTGAAATAGTTTTGATGTACACGCATGCACCATATGCGCGTTCTGAAGCATCAGCAAAACCCATAAGACAAGCATGTACATTTGAGTTGACAGCATGTCTTGGTATTTCAATATTTTGCATATCGCGAATCGTATTTTTAAACTCACTCCATTTTTCTTGATGCGATTTAGAGATAGGCTCATCCCATTCAAGTTTTTCATGCCACAGCTCTTGAATAATTAACTTAGGTACAATCGTTATTGGTGATACTAAACCCATTGGGTCGAATAGTTGAGCTGTTGCACCTAAAATTGTGCGTTTTGTAGCTTCTGGTGCTCGTATAGCTGTTGTATTCCAATTATACAACAATATATCTTCCTTTGAATTCCAAAAAACGCCCAGTGTTTTTATGGGTGTGTCTTTGAATTCACTTACTGAATTATCTGTGTCCGATAATTCTGGTACGTTGCTATTCCATTTTCTTAAATTGAATTTTGCAGTTTCCAATATTTTTACTATATTGTCACGTCTTTTCGTTAATTCTTCTATCGTGTCAGCACCCATTAGTAAATCATCCACATAGAAATTTTTCATGATTATATTGGCTTCTATTGGATAGTCAATTTTATTTTGTTCTGCTAAATTCATCAAACATTTTATAGCTAGGTATGGTGCTGAAGCCGTACCATATGTAACAGTATTTAGTTCATATATTTGCATTGGTTCGTTGTCTTCTTTTCTCCATAATATTCGTTGATATCTTCTATCTTCTGGGTGTATCAGAACCTGGCGATACATTTTTTCAATGTCACCTATTGCAACATATGATGACATTCTGAAGTTTATTAAAATTGTAAACAGGTCACTTTGTAATGTTGGACCCACGCATTGTATTTCATTTAATGATAGTCCTGACGTAGTTTTGCATGATGCGTCGAAGACCACTCTGAGCTTTGTGGTTGAACTGCTCTCCTTGAATACACCGTGGTGAGGTAAGTATACGGCTACTTCGTTTGGCGTAGGTATTACCTTTGTCATGTGATTTAGTGCTTCATATTCATCCATGAAGTTTGTATATGCTTCCTTTAACTTGCAGTTTCTGTTTAGTTTTCTTTCCAAAGATTGGAGTCTTTGTTCTGCTATGACTTGTGAATCACCTAGTTCATTATTATTTTCTTTCAAAGGCATTCGTACTACGTAACGGCCTTGTAAATTTCGTGTAAAGGTTTCTTCAAAATGTTTTTCACAGAAGACTTCTTCTTGTGTCAATAATTTTGCATTATTGAATTCTTCTATTTGCCAAAAACGCTGCATTTGTTCATTTAGTTTATCTAACGTTAAACCCGTTATTAATTTGTTTGTTGATGGAGTATAAGTCATGTTGCCACATACAATCCATCCTAAATTTGTATCCTGTAAAATGGGACCACATGTGCCAAGTTTCATATGATTGCTCTTCAGGATATCCCAAAATATTGATGCGCCGATTAGAACGTCAATTTTGCTTCTTTCGTTGAACTTGGGATCAGCGAGTTTCAAATTTGGCGGTAATTTTAAATCGTTTTTATTAAACGTTACCAGCGGTAATTCTTCAGTTATACATGGTATCACTAAATAATTTGTTCTGAATTTATAGCGCAAATCCGTTGATTGAGCCTCTGCATAAACTTGATTATTTATCTTGAACTCATTTTTGCCTATTCCCGAAATCGAGTGTTTTAACGACGTTTTTGGCAATGCTAGTTTTCGAGCAAATTCATCAGTCATGAAGCACGACTGTGACCCTGAATCTAACAACGCGCGAGCTGAATATATTGTCCCAGTACTAGCTTTAAATTGCAATATAGCCGTTGATAATAATGTTTGAGTTTGTGTTCGATACGACAAATACGAACCTCCTTTGCTCACTTCATTGTTTTCTTCAACCATGTTTTGTTTGCTTTCGGGTTCGGTTTTGTACAAATGCAACAATGTATTATGCTTTTTATCGCAAGTTTTACAACGGTTTGATTTACAGTTTATAGCGAAATGTCCTTTCCGCAGACAATTTATACATGCTTTAAGTTCTTTTACACGATTAATTTTGGAGTCTGTAGTTAATTTCAAAAATGTTTCGCAACCGTATATCGAATGCCCATCTTTATCGCAATGTAAGCACGGTTTTCGTATATTTGACGCATATGTCGTTACCCTTTTATTTGAACTGAACCCCTTTGATGTGTCAACAATTGATTTTTTGACCGCGATTGCTTCAAGTGCACTCTGTTTTTGACTAAGAAATGATATGAATTCTTTATAAGTCGGTATATTATCTTTTGAAACATTTTCTGAGTTTATTCTTGTCTCCCATTCGCGATTCGTAGCGTTATCTAACTTGATTGAAAGTATTGGAACTATCAACGCGTCCCACTGTTCTGTGGGTTGATTTAAAGTTTTTAAACAACGCATATGCTTTTCCGAGCTATCAATTAAATTTCTAAGACTAATGTGCGATTCCTTTGTTATATTGTCTATTTCTAATAATGCTCTAACATGAGTGTGAACAATGCGCCTAGTATTGTTGTAGCGTTCTTTTAATAAATCAAATGCGATGTCATAGTTTGCATCAATTGTTTCAAATGATGTGAGTAGGTTAGCAGCTTCACCCTTTACAGAAGCCTTTAAATAGCATAACTTTTGAGCATTACTAATATTGTCATTTGAGTCTACTAACGCTTTAAAAGTATCAAAAAATTCCCGCCACAACGTAAAACTACCATCGAATGTTGGCAATGTTATGCGCGGAAGCTTTACGTTTGACATGTCTGTAGAACGCGTGGTGTTCGGCACTGGGCTGGCATTTAGATTTAGATCATCATTGCAAATTGAATTTGGACCTAACTTTACTTGAGTTTTGTTGCTAACTAAGGAAATATCTGAATGATTTGAAGCGACATCTGACACTTCTTCATTTTTATTGCGAATCTGTTTTGCCCGGGCCACAAGAGCAAAATAAATGTTTTGAACACTTTCGCGATCTTCGCTAATTTCATCTTCGGCTCTATTTTCGTGGGCCTCTATTTGAGTTTGAACGTCGTCGAATTGTTCGTATAATGGTTCGACCTTTGACAAACGCTCTTCAATGTTTATAACAATCGAGTCATCGATTTTATCCCCAATCCCGTCTAAATATTTTTTAAACAATGTTAATTGCTGCCTAATAGTACCTCTTTTTTGTTTTAATATACTTAATTCCATTGTTGTAATTGTGTCGAAGCAATTTTAAATGTAAAAAAATATAGAAAGGACTTACGGAAGGAAATTATAGTTGTCTTGTATGCTATCTCTCTTTTTCGCACGCCGTTCGCAATACTGCAGTGATCGTCGCTCTCTGTCGGCTGATGCGTCGTGTTCTTCCACGGTCTGGCGGCCACCCCTCAGCTTGGCTGTGATGCGTTGTTGAAATGGACTCGCCCAACCTTCATTCGCACAATTTTACGTTTTGTTTCAACGTTTTCACTATTTCTTGCTTTTGTGGTACGCAAATCCGTCTCGAATGGACCAAAATTATGATTAATAATACTTGACTTGTATAATTGCCTTTATTTTCCTTTGAAATCACTCAATTACACAAATGCTATAACTCACATGCACATTTCGTGTCGACTCTCGACTCTGACCTTCACTTACATTCTTGCCAATTGTCTCTTACTAAAGTAACTAAAATATCAGTTCTTCTTCTTTTCACCGTCTTACATAAATTAATTTAAAATTATATTACACTATTAAACATATTCATTTATTCATTTATTCATTTATTCATTTATTCATTTATTCATTTATTCATTTATTCATTTATTCATTTATTCATTTATTCATTTATTCATTTATTCATTTATTCATTTATTCATTTATTCATTTATTCATTTATTCATTTATTCATTTATTCATTTATTCATTTATTCATTTATTCATTTATTCATTTATTCATTTATTCATTTATTCATTTATTCATTTATTCATTTATTCATTTATTCATTTATTCATTTATTCATTTATTCATTTATTCATTTATTCATTTATTCATTTATTCATTTATTCATTTATTCATTTATTCATTTATTCATTTATTCATTTATTCATTTATTCATTTATTCATTTATTCATTTATTCATTTATTCATTTATTCATTTATTCATTTATTCATTTATTCATTTATTCATTTATTCATTTATTCATTTATTCATTTATTCATTTATTCATTTATTCATTTATTCATTTATTCATTTATTCATTTATTCATTTATTCATTTATTCATTTATTCATTTATTCATTTATTCATTTATTCATTTATTCATTTATTCATTTATTCATTTATTCATTTATTCATTTATTCATTTATTCATTTATTCATTTATTCATTTATTCATTTATTCATTTATTCATTTATTCATTTATTCATTTATTCATTTATTCATTTATTCATTTATTCATTTATTCATTTATTCATTTATTCATTTATTCATTTATTCATTTATTCATTTATTCATTTATTCATTTATTCATTTATTCATTTATTCATTTATTCATTTATTCATTTATTCATTTATTCATTTATTCA
>CAUJCB010000255.1:22500-212500 GCA_963082715.1 Harpalus rubripes | reverse complement strand
GTGAGGTTTGGCCATCTTGTTTGTTGTACACATTCGCGCGAAATTTAAAGTGCTGTCATTCGCTAAAATACTTACGTAAAGGAATGGTTTTGTTTTTTAAAATTTTATAAATATATTGAATAAATATTTCTATAACATAGACACTTATCATAAAAATGCCATTTTTATAATTGCTTTTTAATAAATTTTAAGCAATATATTTATTTTTGAATAAAACTGAATTACTGAGAAAATTTATTTTTATTTATAAATTCTGAACGCATATATCTGAAAAACATAAATTTATAACAAATTAATGTACATTAATGGAAATTTATTTAAAATGTACATAACACTGCATCCCCTTGTAAAAAAATTTCATATTTCTTTTAGGATTTTCTTTAAAATCCTTTTTACTAAACTTCATTATATAAAATAATCTAAATTTAATGTACAGTTTTAACAAATGTAAGGTTCTCGTATCGTGAGTTAATAAATCTTCTCTCCTACATCTTCTTAACCATTCCTTACATCGAAAAGAAAATATAATTAATAAAAAACTGACTGAACAAAGACAATAAAATATATGTATATTTCAAAATATTTCTAAATAATTTTGAGGACTTTTTACTTTCTCAACAAATTCAAAGTAAAAATGTAATTATTTTAGGGGATTTTAATATACATTTTTTAGATAAATTAATAAATTAATTGCAATTTCTAATCTAATAGCTTCTTTTAATATTTTTAATATAATTTCAGAACCGACAAGAGTTACTGCTACAACATCATCTTGCATAGATAATATATAAACTAACCTAAGCAGAAACTCGTTTAAATCAGGGGTACTCGAACCATGTATGTCTGATCATCGACTACAATACATAGAACTTATGCAAAATATATCATCTAATAATATTTTCATGAGAAGGTTTACAACTCGAAAAGCTCTTATCAAATTTAAATCTGCAGTAAATGTCATAGACTAAAATACTTTTTTGGATCCTAATATTTATTTTTCTGTAGCCTGCAGCGTATTTGTAAGTAAACTTTCAGGTATGATACAATCGTTTTTACCTTTAAAAGCATGTAAAGATCAATGTGACAAACCACCGAATCAGTGGTTTAATGAATCATTACTAAATCTCAGAAATTTTGTTCTAACTCTTAAAACTATTGCGGATTGCACGAGATATATTGCCGATATCGATAATTATAAACAAGTCCAAAAATACTATAGGTATTTCTTAAAAATTGTAAAAATAAATGCATATGACAGTTTTGTTAAGAATTCAACAAACAAAATGAAAGTTTGTTGGCGTTTAATTAATCATGAACGTAATGCATCCAATTCTATTAAGAATGAAGTTGCTATTACCAGTGAATCTTTTAATAATTTTTTTATTTCCGTTGGAGATAATATCTTTTTTAATTTTGGCAACGAAATTGTGTTGGACTGTCGAGATATCATAATAATCGAGTAGTCAGAGTTAGTTGTTTTGTAGTTTGACATATTAATAAATCATAGATAAAAGCTAATGTATATATTTCATTATTATACATAATAATACATGGTGACAGCGGTCTAACGGAAAAATACGTCGTTCTAAATATGGAGCATGGTATATGGCAACCCCCGGAGCCATTTAATTTTTCAAATTTAAATGAATGGCCAAGGTGGTTAAGTAGATTTAGACGGTATAAAGAAGCTTCAGGTCTTCATCTAAAATCGGCAACCCAACAAATAAGTGCTTTTATATACTGTATGGGGCCACAAGCCGAAGATGTATTTTTAAGGCTAAATCTAAATGAGGAGCAAAAAGGGAAATACGAGGACGTAGAAGAAGCCTTTAATAAACACTTTATACCAAGAAGAAACATCATATACGAACGGTCTCAGTTCAACCAGCGTTATCAGCGGGATGGAGAGTCAGTCGACGAATTTATTACGTCTTTACACGCTCTTGCGGAACACTGCGATTACGGACAGTTGAAAAACGAATTGATCAGAGACAGGATTGTCGTAGGTATACGAGATCGCAAAATGAGTGAAAATCTACAACTTCGAAATGATTTAACATTAGAAATTGCTACCCAAATAGTTCGACAAGCTGAACAAGTCAAACAACAATTACTTACCGACCAGAGTAACGTAAAAACGGAAATAGATCGTGTAAAGTCTGAGAAGAAGAAAGAATTCTTTAAACAGAAGTGGAATAGTGACAATACAAAATATCAGAAAAATGAAAAACAAAATAAAGAAGCCAATAAGAAGTGTCGAAGATGTCTAGAGGATATTCATTCTTATAAAATGTGTCCAGCCATAAAAGCTACTTGTTTTAAATGCAAAAAGAAGGGGCACTATGCAAAAGCATGTAAAACAGAAAACGTCAATGTGATAAATGAAACAAAAGATGTGTTTATTGGAACAGCGCAAGAAAATCAAGTAAGTCAAAATAATCAACATTGGAACGTAGAAGTTGAAATTGCAAATCGTCGCTTAAAGTTTAAAGCCGATACAGGTGCCGATATAACATGCATTTCAGATAAAACGTATTGGAAAAATTTTGAAGATAAGCAGTTATATAATTCTACCAAAAGAATATTTAATGCAGATCAGGGACTAATGGAGTCACTTGGATATTTTAATGAAGAGATAACTTACAAGAAAAAGTCAAAATTGGTCAATATTCACGTCATAAAATCACTAGGACAATCACTACTCGACGGAGATACATGTGAAGAAATTGGTATCATAAAAAGGGTTAATTCTATAAAGGAAACTACATTTGATCCAACGAAAATTTATCCAAAATTGTTTAACGGACTTGGACGTGTAAAAATTCCATATAAAATTCGCTTACTTCCGAACGCAATTCCTCATGCTTTAAAAGTACCACGAAGAGTTCCAATACCATTATTAAACGAAATAAAAACTAATTTAGATCATATGGTTAAATTGGGAGTAATAGATCCTGTAGAGGAACCAACAGATTGGTGCTCAGGGCTTGTATTAGTACCAAAACCAGATGGTAAGATAAGAATGTGTGTGGATTATGTTCATTTAAACAAGTATGTACAAAGAGAAATATACCCAATGCCAAGTACAGAAAATATTCTTGGAAGGCTTGGAAAAGCAAAATACTTTTCTAAATTGGATGCCAAAAATGGTTTTTGGCAATGTGAACTAGATTTTGAGTCACAATTATTGACTACATTTATAACACCATTTGGTCGATATAAATATAAAAGATTACCTTTTGGCATTAGCGCTGCACCAGAATTCTTCCAAAAAAGAATGCAGCAGATTTTAGAAAATCTCGAAGGTATATTAGTCAATATTGATGATGTTTTGGTATATGGTACAACTATAGAAGAACATAATAAGAGACTGCATTCAGTACTCAAAAGATTAGAAGAAGCCGGAATGACCCTTAATATGGATAAATGTGCCTATGGAGTAAAGAAAGTAAAATTTTTGGGCCATATCATAGACGAAAATGGAGTTCACATCGACAATGACCAAGTTAAAGCAATTCGTGATATGGAACGTCCACAATCAGTGTCAGAATTAAGAAGTTTACTTGGCTCGATAAACTATTTAAGTAAAGAACTAGGTACAGCGGATATCCTGTCCAGAAGACCAATAAAATCATTGAAAGATAACAGCGATGAATTGGATAAAGATATTACTGCTTATGTTCAACAAATAACCAGTAATTATCCTGCTTCAGATGCAAGATTACAAGAAATATATAAAGAGCAACTGAGAGATCCTATTAGTACTAAATTGAAGAAATTTTGTACAGACGGATGGCCGAAAAACGAAGAATTAGAACCGGAGATTAAAGAATTTTGGCAACACCGATTTGATTTATCAATACAAGAAGAATTACTTGTAAAAGGAAACAGAATATTCATTCCAAATTGCCCATTACGAAAGGAAATTTTAGGGAAAATTCATAGCGGACATTTAGGGATAAATAAATGCCGAGCACGTGCGAGAGATTCTGTATGGTGGCCTAGAATATCTTTGGAAATAGAAAATCTCATCAAAAATTGCACAGAATGCATACAAGAAATGAAAAATAACCGAGAAACTTTGATAACACCAGAATTTCCGGAAAGACCATGGCAAAAAGTTGGAATTGATTTGTTTAAATTAAACCTAAATTGGTATTTACTAGCAGCAGATTATTACTCGAGATATCCAGAACTTGCACTCTTAAAAAGTTTAAAGGAAAATGAAGTAATAACACATTTAAAATCAATTTTTGCACGTCATGGTACTCCAGAAGAAGTATATACCGATAATGGCACTCAGTTCGGTAATTTACTTACATCAAAATTTAAACAATTTGCTGATAAATGGAATTTTAGACATGTAACATCCAGTCCACGATATCCACAAAGTAATGGATTTATAGAATCTATGGTGAAAATAATAAAGAGGAATTTGAAGAAAACTAAAGAAAATTATGTTGCACTGCAAAATTATCGAGCAACACCATTGTCCAATGGGTACTCACCAGCTCAGCTTTTAATGGGAAGACGAATTAGAACTTCAATTCCGATAACTAAAAAACAGTTGGAACCAGAAATTCCAAATAATAATATAATTCAGGAAAAAGAAGGTAAATTTCGTCAAAATCAAAAATTAAATTATGACAAAAGACACAGAGCACATGATCTTCCAGAACTGAAGAAAGGAGATCCCGTATGGATAATAGATCTGAGAAAATATGGATTTATTAAGGAAAAACATCATTCACCAAGATCATATTTAATTGAAACTGATAAACGAGTGATTCGCCGTAACAGATTTCACTTAATAAAAGCTAATCATTTAAAAAATTTACAAAATGATAACTATTCATCTGGAACGGAAGAGGAGATTGATTATCCAATTGAAAATATGATCAATCTAAATGAAAATCTCCCAAATGAAAATCTCGGTATAAATGGAGATGGATCCAGTTCTTCAAGAATTAGGAGAGAGATTACTCGACCCAGAAGATTAATAGAAGAATGTTAAAATTTACTTAAAAAGGGGAGATGTGTTGGACTGTCGAGATATCATAATAATCGAGTAGTCAGAGTTAGTTGTTTTGTAGTTTGACATATTAATAAATCATAGATAAAAGCTAATGTATATATTTCATTATTATACATAATAATACAGAAATTATCAATGACATTTCATACAATAACTTACGTAATCAGCCTCCTTTAGATAGTTTCACTTTGAAGAGGATGTACTCCGTGCTTTTAATTCTTTAAAAAATTCTAAATGTGAAGATGTTGTTGACATGAACATTGGAATTTTAAAAGAAATTTTTATAATTATTCTCCCCACTCTGACACATTTATTAAATAAATGTGTATTGGAGGGAGTTTTTCCAGAAGAGTTTAAATTGATCAAAGTTATTCCACTTTTCAAAAAGGGTGATTCTTTGAAAGAGGATAATTATAGCCCTATCTCAATACTACCGGTATTAGCAAAGATTATTGAAAAATTGTTAAAGGACCAGCTAGTTGTCTATCTTGAGAGCAATAATTTATTTGTTGCAAATCAATTTGGATTCCGTAATAATCTATCAACGACTAGAGCGGTTTCACATGTCGTAAGAGACATAGTCGACGGCATGGAAAAGGGCTTACATACGACATTAACTATGTGTGATCTATCAAAGGCTTGCGACTGTGTCCCTCATGATATACTACTTCAAAAGCTCAGTCATTATGGTATGTCCGGATATTATCTTAACTTATTCATATCGTACTTATCGAACAGAAAGCAATGTATCTAATATGGAAATAAAATGTTACAGTTTAAGGGAATTGAACATGGAATTCCACAAGGTTCCATCCTTGACCCTATCCTTTTTATAATCTATGTGAATGACTTTCCGTCCTTTATTGCTCCAGTTCAATCTGTACTTTTTGCAGATGACACGACACTAATTGCATCACATAAACCGATTTTATCACTAAATGAAATAACTATTACTAATTTGAAGAGAGCTGAAGCTTGAACAGGTAATTCTGTAAAAAAAATTAGGTTTTCTAATAGATAATGGTATAACACGGTTTGATCATAGTGAGAGTTTGCTTACAAGGCACGCTAGTATAAATTTTCTTTTACGAAAGTTAAAGCAATGCTTAAATTTAGATATACTAATTTCGTCGTATATTTGTTTTTTTCATTCAATAATCTGTTATGGGCTTATTCTATGGGGTAATCCCTCCCATGCAGACAAAATTTTCAAGCTTCAAAAACAAGCTATTAGAATTATAAAAGGTGTCGGTGCTAGGGAACACTGCCAGCCTCTATTCAAACAATTTAAAATTATGTTACTGCCTTGCTTATTTAAATATTTTATTTTGTTAGAAATTTACATTAACGCTCACAATTTTTCATTAGTTTCTAACTCTCATAACTACTACATTAGAAATGCTAATTTAATTCAAGTACCCAGATTTAGATTAGATCGATCTCAGAGAAATTCTTTAAACATTAACTTATATAACGCCTTACCAGCATCAATTAAGTCATTAAATTATAATGTTTTTAAACTTAAAATAAAGAAATTTTTGACAAAACAATGTTTTTATAGTCTAGATGAATATCTGACCGCCATTGCTGATGCAGACACTTGTAATTCATTATTGTTAATGTAACATTAATTTCTTTTTTCTGTATAAGTAACTTTTGACATGCCATAAACAATATGTAATTGTACTAATGGTCAAATAAATATGAATATGTATATACTTACCTTGTACTTACAATGCGTCATCTTTTGGAAATGAGAAAAATCTTCTGTTTTCTCTTTCGTAAAATGTGTATTTACAGTCTTTAAAGGAACAGTAGGTACCGCCAAATATTTTTATTTTAATTGCCTCAATTGAAAAATAAACAATCACAAACAAATAAATACGCAACGCAATAAATTTGAGAACTGTATCACACTAAAGTAAATTAACAATTACTCTACATCTATGAATAAAACTTTCCGAAACTTAACCAAAAATCAAAACAACTCAATACGTACACGTGCGATTTTTAACTCGTGCTAACGAATAACGTTTGTGGTTTAATCGAAGACACTCAAAATATTGCGATGACAACCGATGCCGCCATATGTATAAAATTACATTTTTCTATTGCTAATTTTAGTCTCCTTGTCTTACTGTCGCTTCTGTATTAATTTATCTGTTCTGTGGTTTAACTACGGTTTAATAATTTTATATCATGAAATAGCGAATAGTGCGTGTGGTGGTTATGGGGTAAATACGAGGGATGGTAGGTACTTAGTCATTAGCGCGCAGATGAACTGAAGTGACAGATTTGTAGATTATCCTGTTGCAAGATTACAGATGAAAATATAATTCGCGTATAGTCACACAGATGCCAAGTATTTGAATGTTGTTTTAACCTCACCACTCTGCAGTATCCAATCAGATATTAAAGTTTCATAATTTTCCCCTATAGGAAAAAAATCGATCATATGTTTATTAAAACTTTGTTGCTCAAAATTGTTAAAATACTATTTGTATTTAAAATTAACATTCTTTCGTGGAACACCCAGTAAAGTCGAGTAAAAGACAAATACGAGTATGATTGTAAAATTCAAACCGGGGTTTTTATTTAAACTATGCACATTTTGTCGTTCAGGTTATTGAGTGCGGTCGTCAAAGAATTTTATATCTCCAAAGGTCTCTTTAATTGCAATGCAACCGAGGGACTCGATCACAAACATGAGTTTCCTGGAAATGTAGTGCTGTTCACTTCCGCCTAGTTCGTGAAATTTTAATGATTTTATTACGCTCTACCGCTCTATCATTTTGCAGAAATGAGCCTGTTTGAGGTTACGAAAGAATTATGATGAAAAAGTTCCAAGAACTCGTGAACTTTTTCGTCGGGGTTTAGAAAAAGATTTAATTATTTACTGTCCGGACTTTAATCAACTTATAAGCCAATTAACACATTAATAAAGAGAATAAATGCTTCTAAAACTTTTATTATTTCCGGGAGGACGTTATATTTAATTAGAGGAAAGAACGGAATTCAAAGAGAACAGAGAATAATTTTTACTTTGAAATTTTTATACAATTGCCAATTTTTAATTACAGGGAGTTAAACTTTATTCTGACAAATTCATTAAACTGCAAGTAAAACTGTCATTGAAAGAGATAAAAGCTCGAGTCCATAGACCAACTTCCCTGTGTAGGCAGTCTCCAAGCTTGCGAACAAAATTAATAAACAGTCGAAATTTGTAACAGCTTTAAATTCATATAGCGTCTATCCAGGATACAATCTAACTTAAGGATCTCTAGATGCAAAGTCATTTAAATTAGGTATACAAAAGTTGTCTCATCATTAAGATATTTTAGTATTTCGTAAGAAATGCATAGGTTAGTAAATATTGGCTAAAATGTATTTTTTATTTTAATATTTTTTTAATGTAGTAATTAAGAGTATGTGTGTACATATTAAAACCTGTAGTAGGTTTTAGACTTCTATCAGTGAGCCACACATGTTAAAAAAGGGTATGAAAATTTTGTCCGAAATTCGGATAATAAATAAGAGCATGGTTCATTTATTTTTAAAAAACAGTAATGAATTATATAATCACGTAACTTATATTGAATAGCAAATAAATGAATTCGTAATAATTTTTTGTTAAAAAATTCGACTAGTGTTACTAAAAAAATATACACTGCCAGAAATATAGCCTTAATTTTCTGAATTTTGCAAAAAAATCTAATTGATAGAAGAGTTACCACATCAAAATGTATATAGATACCCTAAATAGCTATTTACGTCATTAGGCCGGTAACTAAGTATATACGTGCGAGCTGCTGGTTAGTACATTACGGGTCGAGCCCGGTAGGGCAAGACACGTGAACTAGCGAGACCGTAACTGCAGTTGCCGGCCGTGTGTCGTATAAAACTTTTCTGTATACTCAACTATTTTAAAAGCAAATTATGAAGGAAAAATATATTAAACGCATTTTTTATTCTAATTTACAATTAAAAAATTATGACTTGTCATCTTCAATTTTGAAACTCCTACAGGACGTCGTCAAGGTCGTTGCTATGTATTACCGGCAAAGGCCGTAAAAACGTACCTACTGGACACATTGCTAATAATTTAGATAGAGTCTGTACGATACTTATTGAGCAAAAATTCTTTAAAGACCACTACGTCACTTTTTTGGAATTAACCGCTTCCCTAGTTGGAAAGACATTGACAGCGTCAGTGTTTCCATATGGGGGGTTTCCATCAAAATTTGAGGTTTTTTCTGTTTTTAAGGGGCGGTTTAGGGGATTGTTTAAGGGATTTTGTTTTTGTTATTTTGCCTGGTTTCTAATTGGTTCCGATTAAAATATTTGTATAAAAAATCTACGTTTCAAGGAACGCCGCTGCCTGCTAATATTAAGCCGTGGCAGACCGTTGCGTACCGAGAATAGAACGTAATCGGCGTTCCCTTTTTTGGGAATTCTGGCTCAACAAATTCGTATGGACTATTGGTATTTTCAAATAAGAAAACGCTAACTGGCGGCGAAAATTAAAACTGCGATACACTGGTACACATTTGACATTTGCTTGGCTTTGTTATAGAGACAAGACAAGTTTATTATTATTATTTTATACTGATTTTTTTTTTGGAAATAAATTGTTATATCTAACACATAATTGTATTATATAGTTTTCCTAGTAAGTAAGTATTGAATTTAAAATTACATTGCGAATGTTTCAAGCAATACAAGAATAATTTGTGTTAGGTTAACATCACTAGCATCAATTTAACAACATGGAATTTCCGCTTAAAAAGGCAATAAAGAATAAAAAGGTATGCATTGTTTACGGTTGCAATTCTATGGCCAATAAAAACCGCACTATTAGATTTCACCAGTTTCCAAAAAAGGGGAGAGGCATGTACTAATTAAAAACAAATATGGGGATGATATTTTATGTGACAAATTGCATCAAACATGTACGTTTGTTTGTTACATTTTTCACAAATGGACTATAAGTCAAATGCGCCGAATAAATTGAAGAGGTATTGGAAAGCTACATCTGTACCAAATTGCAATTTGCCAACATCGCCAGTACATGGATCACTCGGCAAATCAAGTAAAACTTCTAATGAGAAGAAAAAATTACAGGTATTACATTATGTTATTGTTTTTGTTCGTTTTAAAGTAGGATAGTAAAGTAAAAACTGGCGACATTGCTATTCCTATATGATAAAATTCTTTCAACGTTGACTGGAATTCCATATTTCAAAATTCTTGACCATTTAACTTTTTTGATGGATAAATATTACCCTGAAAAAAGAAGACACCTTTTGCCAATTAAAGAAAGAATAATTATGACTCTAATGAAATTGAAACTAGATCTTAGTTTCACTGTATTGTGTATTTTATTTAAATATGTATCGCTGAATACATGCAGACTTTATTTTTATTCAAGTAACAGACAATTAGCTTCTATTCTGAGGCTTCTAATACGTTGGGTATCAAGTAAAGAAATAAGAAACAACATACCATGCAAATGTAACAACTGTTTTTGATGCACTGAATGTATCATTCAGAAACCAAAATACTTAAAATGTAGAATAAAATGTTATTAGCATTAAAAATTTAATTTGACAGTTAAATTCATGACCGGTGTTACTCCTAGTGGATTAATATCGTTTTGTAGTAAGGCATATGGAGGGAGAAGCAGTGATAAAAAAATCTTCCAGCAGATCAATGTTATTAATCCTTTGCCAAAAAATTCTGAAATTATGGTTGACCGAGATTTTCTAGTATATGATATTTGTGCTGCTAAGAATATTAAGGTAATAAGGATGCTCTTTTTTAAAAACCAAAAACAGTTTTTCAAATTAGATGCTATTAACAGCACAGAAATAGCTCGCGCAAGAGTACATGTCGAAAGAGTTAATCAACGATTAAAAAATTATAAAATTCTTTCTAACAATATAGACTGGAATTTGTTGTCTTATATAGATGATATTTTTATTATTATTTGCGGTATTGTAAATTTATCAGCTCCAGTATTTGGAGAGGACAAATTTTTGTAAAAGTAAAATGGACATTAAATAAACAAGCATAATAAAACTTTTATTCCCATAACATATGTAACATTTTATAAAAATAATTTTCCTTCAATTTGTACAGCAATTTTTTGCAGTAATCTTGGTTGTAGGATACGGGAATTATTTTTATTTTTTTCACTTGTTCACTGTATATAACAAAATCACACTGTGTCAGATTTAAAATACATAGACTTAATTGCACCTGAGCGTAATATGTATGCTTCTCTTTTAAAAGTAAAACCTCATTATTTTTGTATAAATAATGACATTTTTGAAGCAAAATTCGGTGAGGTCTGTGAGTTTATATGGACATTTCATTTCAATAAGTTTCACTGGCGTAAAGTTTTCAATAACAATTCCGTCTGGGGAACAAAAGCTAACCACTCATTATTTTGTGCAATTACTAAACCACATGTTACAAAAAAAAATCAGTATCCGTAATGTATTTCGTTCTAGCTGCATCTTCAAATTTTATGCTATGTTGTACATATTTATTTGTGAAACTTTTAGGCAAAAAATAACGGAGCGCTTTTTTTCGCCAGTCGTCTAAAGCATAAGTAAAAAGTGAGTAACATCTGCTCGTGGTTATTCTAAATTGACGATATCTGTGCGACTCGTTTATATCTGACTTAGTGTCATTACACAATACAATTTTCTCGAAATCTAGACCTCCGTGGTGATAGTGGTACACTTTGCTGCGGCATAAATTTAATGTGACTGGAATCTGCTTTACTTCTTTCATTATCGTCGATTTATAAGAATTTTTGAAAATAATGCTTGTGTAATCTGGAACATAGGGCGTAATCTTCATCTCTTCAGACTCTTTTGAAACTGACCCATAAACATCTGATCGAATTCAAAATCTGCAATATACAAGAAATGTAAATTATAGTATGTAGAATTAATCATATTGCTATTCTGCATACATATGTTTGCTATAAGCTAAAGCACTGTCAACATTTTGAAAAGAATGCAGAATAGTGTTATTTTCCTCTTGGGGTAATTCCAATTTTTGAGCATTAATGCAACAAAATGATGACATTGATTTTGGAATATATTCATCTAATGTTTTTCCCTTCATATTAGACCAAACTCATTTTTTTCAGTTGAAGACACGTCTTCCAATATGTTGTTTCTGAAATAAATTAAATATTTATAAAGACGTATTCCTACAAATATCAGTCCTAACGAAAACATACCTGTTCAAATATAATAAAACAGCTACAATATGTTTGCAGCTTTCACTAGCACCAGATTTGCGTGATCATGCCATTTTTTTGATGTCTGTTTTATCATTATTAATAAAAATTGTACAAGTAATTGTATGTGGTGGTTGACTAAGGGCACCTGTTTGAAGACACATAGCGTATATTTCAATTTTATTGCAATTACTAGACACAGTACCACATAAAATTATGTGTCCACTATTTATTATTTGTTGACCTATCATATTCCTCGAAGATACTGTTCAACATGCAAATTTACAGAGTGAATCTAAATCTACAGAAATGGAGTTATCCATGTTAAGAATAATAAAAGAGTAAAAAAGTAAAAAAAAATACAAGATTAATTGAAATAATAGACATCAAGTAAACTAAAAGATCTAATTCTAATCTAATAAGGTTTCTATTTACTAATTCGGACTAATTATAAGAGATATATATATATATATATATATATATATATATATATATATATATATATATATATATATATATATATATATATATATATATATTACTAAGGAAAAAACTATTTTATTAAACTAACCTACAAACTACGTACTTACTTTAGCACTAAATTCTAAATAAATTATTAAACAGTACATGAAACTACAACTATATGATTACAAAACTATATTCTACGTGAATTATAAATAGAAAATACTAATAAATGAGAAAATTATATAAAAAGAAATACAATTGACAGCAATGGTACGCGTACGAAAGTCAACAAAACGTGTATCAGTGTTCAAGATTTCGCTATATGCGATCAGCGCCATCTCTTGATACTTGAACATCCCAATACTTACAGTTTACAGTTGAGTAAGTATACAGAAAAATATTTTACTTGTTTTAGCATTTTGTATAAGACGGGAAGCGAATGCGATAGGGTACTATTAACCTTTAACTGGATAGGCGGGTAAAAATCAAATAAGTGGATAGGTGGGGTTTTCAAAACACACCAAATAAAAGAAATATATATTGCCACCCCACATATCCAGTTAAGAGTTAAATAATTAAAAAGTTATTTATGTTTTATAGATTTTTATATTTATATATTTCCTTTCGATTATTACTTTTCAACCGTTAAAATCAGAATTGATAGAGCTGTAATATAGTTATAAATGGATTACTCAATAAAATTACTTGTAGGGTGGGGGTAGTGACAGGCTCTGCCGAACATTGGAATATGTAAAATCATACTTTCAGTATTTCCTGCTTCCCTATTTATTTTGGATAAAAAAGCTTAAAATGAAAGTTGTAGAGTATATGAATCAGCAAAAAAAATTAATTACTCATATTTTGTAACGAAAGAATTTAGCTATGAAATATGAAAAGGTCAAAAATCACCTCAAAAATTATCAAATTTTTAACGGTTTATCTGTCAAGTTAGGTTAGTTTATAATATATGTAAAAATAAAAAAATATATCATCACGGCATATTACCCATTGCTGGGTGTGCCAATCTACTTTGTTCGCAGACCTCGGCAATGATGGTGACATATTTGTACCGTGCGGGCGTTTACCAGGCGTTATCTCACGGGCACTCATTGCTGGCGTGGAGAGTGCACCACAGGGGTCTATTTTTGTGACATTTAAATTTCGAAATATTTGGCGTCGGTCAGTTTATAATTATAAAAAATATATTTAAAAAATCTGATGACCTCCCGTCAATTCCATTGAGCTTTAAGTATCACTTCCAGTTGATCGTTCGTAAACAAAATCTAATTTGTTGTTCCAATAAATAGAAAAGTCAATACCAAATTTTAGATTATATTTCATGTTTTTCCTCGAAAATCTGTTAAGAGCTCCAAATTAAGTACCACTTCCGGTTTATTAAATAGGTATAGTCAAAATCTAATTATGTTTCAAATTATACACGAGTTTTAAATACCAAATTTGAGAAGTTTTGAATCATGTTTTAACATATTTTTTCAAGAAATTCTGTTTATAGCTACCTGTAAAGTAGTACTTCCGGTTTATCAATTTTAGAAAAAATCTAACATGTTCTGATTAATATAAAAATCATTATTATACAAGTCTTAAATACTAAATTTGACAAGTTTTGGAAGATATAATATATTTTTCACAAAAATCTGTTCAGAGCTTCAACTAAGGTATCACCTCCGGTTTATTAATTGTATCCAAAATCTAATATGTTGCTCTCCTTCACATGAAAGTCTTAAATACTAAATTTAACAAGTTTTGGAATATATCCTATTATATTTTTCATGAAAATCTATTCAGAGTTTAAAGTAAAGTATCACTTCCGGTTTATCAATTTTAGAAAAAATCTAACATGTTGTTCTGATTAATATAAAAATCTTAAATACGATATTTTAAAAGTTTTGGAATATATGGTAATATATTCTTCATGAAAATCTGTTGAGAGCTTCAAGTAAAGTATCACTTCTAGTTTATTAATTTTATCCAAAATATAATATGTTGTTCCCCTTGATATAGAAGTCTTAAATACTAAAACTGAAAAGTTTTGGATTTTATTTTAGTATAATTTTTGATTAAAAACTGTTATGGACTCGAAGTAAAGTATCACTTCCGGTTGTCCAATTTGCCCAAAATCTAATTAACTCTTTATATTAATACAGAAAGCTTAAATACGGAAAATAAAATGAATAGTGAATACATGTTGTGGAGACCCTAATTTTTGGACCGATCACATTACCTCCTGCGGGAGGTAAAATATATCATCCCAACATATTACCCATTGCTGGGTGTGCCAGTCTGCTTTGTACACAGATTTCGGTATTGATGACGACCAGGCGTCGCCTCACGGGCACTCATTGTTGGCGTGGAGAGTGCACCACAGAAATCAATTTTGTGCCATTCAAAATTCAAAATATTTGCGTCGGTCGGAATCGAACCCGGTTCCCCAGATTCCCGACCAGACACTCAGGCACGCGGCCACGAGACCCTATAATACGAGGGAAGTTTTTTATGTTATCTACCTAGCTACGAAGACAATAATATGCTATCGCGACAATTATCTTATGTCAAGTTTCTGTGACATTTTATAGTGTCATTTCCAAATTTGGCTCCAATCGCTTAACATTTGTCATTTTTATATCAGTTTAAGGAAACGGAAATGAGTGATTTGAAACTTGAGCATAGAAACATCATAAAAATTTTATCGAAAGAAGGCAGTAGCCCGAAGAATATCCATGAGAGAATGGTGGCAGTGTATGGAGAAAACAGCCCGTCCTATTTCCAATTCAAATATTGGTGCAAGCAGTTCAAATGGGGCAGGGAATCTATTCACGATGACCCAAAGTGTGGAAGACTTCTGGAAGCATGACCTGAAGATATCATCAACAATGTTGAATATTTGGTGTCGACTGACCGCCGAGTAAAACTTGCAGTCATTGCTAGAGAAATAGGAATATCAGATACGAGTGTTTTTAAAATTCTACACGAAGATTTGGGAATGAGCAAAGTGTCGGCACGATGGATTCCCAGAGTACTCAGTCCCTAACAAAAACAGTAGACGACAAATTTGAGAGGAGAATTTGACTGCTTTATCCCAAGTTGAAGACTTTTCTACAGAATTATAACCGAGGATGAGACTTGGGTACACCATTTTGAACCTCCCACGAAACATAAGTCCATGCAATGGATTCATAAGGGCTCTCCACCACCCAAAAAGACACAATGTTCTGGGGGAAAGTGATGGCCACAGTTTTCTGGGACGCGGAGGATATTCTTTTAATTGAGTATATATATATATATATATATATATATATATATATATATATATATATATATATATATATATATATATATATATATATATATATATATATATATATATATATATATATATATATACCAAAAGGGACTACAATAACAGGGAATGTCTGCAATGACACATTTAAGAACATGAAAGCGGTACAATTATGCTCAGAAAACTCTGCTTCTGCACGACAACCGCAGGGTGCATGAAGCACGAATTGTTGAAGCAGTAGTCAGTGAATGCGGCTTTGAGGAATTACAACATCCATCTCACAGTCCTGACCTCGCTCTGTGACTATTATCTTTTTCCAAAACTTAAAAAAACATTTGAGAGGGCGTCGCTTTTTATCGACTTACTTAAAACCTGCAATATGGAATGCCGTTCTAATATTTGTTCCCAAATTTTGAAACAGTCGTACAAATTAATCTAGGGTACAAATAAACTGTCATTAAAAAGAAAGACTTAAACTGATTGTTGAATTAAAATGTTTGTTGATAATATAATTACAAATTTTTCAAACAAATATTTTAAATCAACGGTCAACACAAAACTTTCTTTTTAATATTAGTTTAATTTTATGTTTGTTCAATTTATATGATTGTTAATATTTTCTAAACAAACGTAAAAATTCAAGTATCACAGAAATGAAGTAACATTTATATGAATGACTTAAATTGATCATTTATATTCACGACACATGAATTAAAACGATTATTTATTTTTGTGATACTTGAATTAAATTGTTTGTTTAATTCTACGATACATGATTTAATATGATTGTTGATAATTTTAAAACAATAAATTTAAAAGGCAGTGTCATATAAATTCATGTATCGTAAAAATAAACTGTTATTAAAATGAAAGATATAAATTGATTGTTGTATTAAAATGTTTGTTGATAATATAATTACAAAATTATCTAACAAACATTTGAAATCATCAGTCAATACAAAACTATCTTTTCAATAATTCTTTCATTCTATATTAGTTGAATTTATATGATTGTTCATGTTTTCCAAACAATTGTAAGAATTCAAATATCGCTGAAATGAAGTAACATTTATAGGCATGAGTTAAATTGACCCTTTATTTTCACGACACATGTATTAAAACGATTGTTTATATGTGAAATACTTGAATTAAATTTTTTATTTATTTCTACGATACATGAATTAGTATGACTGTTGATAATTTTAAAATAGTCAATTTAATTAGCGCTGTCTTGACTATTTCAAGAACTATTTGCAATTTGGTCATTCTTCCTCAGATGGCTCCACATATTGTAGCTTTGTACAAATCTCTGTAATTTTAAGTTATTAGTAAGTTACACTTGTCATATCAAATGGAATAAAACTTTTAGCAAATAATAGTTTTGAAAAATGATTACCTTCGCTTAATATATACTAGGCACTGGGAAATGGATGTTAATTCTGTAAAACGTATTCGCCATATACGTCAGTTGATAGAAGATCAAGTAGTCTCCATACAATATGTGTCAACGGAAGATCAAGTTGCCGATATATTGACAAAAGGATTGCCTTGTCAAAAATTTGTTAAATTAAAGAACAGTCTAGGATTATTTAAATTGGGCGGGGGTGTTAAATAACCATTTTTAATAGTTATCTGTGATTGTAGTCGCTATAATATGATGTATAGTTTTTGTTAAAAAAGTAATTTAAATTAAATTATTAATATAAAACTGCCAAGTGTCAACTTTGAAAATATATTTAAATAAAAACATTAATTCAAACTGTTCTTCCGCATCTATTTATTTCTACATAATCTTCAACTTTACTAACTATAGGTATACATACGATCGTACCCATAGATCTAAGTTTTAAAAACAATCAATTCAGGTTAAAGTGTAAATAAAATCAAACACAGCTTTTGAAGAAGTTAAATGTTTCCAGGAAAAAAAAAGTACAACGGAAAATGACGCGTTGTGAGTTGAATTTTTTCTCTCTTTCGCAATCCTATAAATCATTCCATCTCTTTTAATCCTATATAACACTCGTTTGCATAGTGAAATATATGCTTTTGCGTATCGAGTGAAGTTATAAGTTATATAATATAGCCATAGCCTTTTGGTCATTTTTTATAAAATATTTTACTGTGCTCGCAATCAAGTGTCACTAATAAATTACAGAGATCTGTACAAAACCAGCTGCGGAAGAATGACCGATTTGCAAATAGTTCTTGAAATAGTCACGACAGCGCTAATTAAATTGACTGTTTTAAAATTATCAACAGTCATATTAATTCATGTAACGTAGAATTAAATAAAAAATTTAATTCAAGTATCATACAAATAAACAATCGTTTTAATTCTTGTGTCGTGAAAATAAAGGGTCAATTTAATTCATTCCTATAAATGTTACTTCATTTCAACGATATCTGAATTCTTACAATTGTTTAGAAAACATGAACAATCATATAAATTCGACTAATATAGAATGAAAGAATTATTGAAAAGATAGTTTTGTATTGACTGATGATTCGAAATGTTTGTTAGAAAATTTTGTAATTATATTATCAACAAACATTTTAATACAACAATCAATTTATATCTTTTATTTTAATAACAGTTTATTTTTACGATACATGAATTTATATGACACTGCCTTTTAAATTTATTGTTTTAAAATTATCAACAATCATATTAAATCATGTATCGTAGAATTAAACAAACAATTTAATTCAAGTATCACAGAAATAAATAATCATTTTAATTCATGTGTCGTGAATATAAAGGATCAATTTAAGTCATTTATATAAATGTTATTTCATTTCTATGATACATGAATTTTTACGTTTGTTTACAAAATATTAACAATCATATAAATTGAACAAACATAAAATTAAACTAATATTAAAAAGAAGGTTTTGTGTTGACCGTTGATTTAAAATGTTTGTTTAAAAAATTTGTAATTATATTATCAACAAACTTTTTAATTCAACAATCAGTTTAAATATTTCTTTATAATTTTAGTTTATTTTTAAGATACTTCAAATTCATTGATTGTTGTTATTTTTAAAACAATTATATATTTTCATGTATCATAAAAATATACTAAAATTAAAAAGAAATATTTAAACTGATTGAATTAAAATGTTTGTTGATAATATAATTGCAAATTTATCAAGCAAACATTTTACATCAACGATCAACAAAAAAACTTTTTTTAAGTATTCGTTTAATTTTATGTTTGTTCAATTTATATGATTGTTGATATTTTCTAAACAAACGTAAAAATTCAAGTGTAATAGAAATGAAGTAACATTCATACGAATGACATAAATTGACTCTTTATTTTCACGACACATGATTTAAAACGATTGTTTATTTCTGTGACACTTGAATTAAAATGTTTGTTTAATTCTACGATACATACATTAATATGACTATTGATAATTTTAAAACAAGCAATTTAATTAGCGCGGTAGTGTCTATTTCAAGAATTATTTGCAATTCGGCCATTTTTTCACAGATCACCTTCGTAATTTTTAACAGATAGTTGTAATTTATTAGTGACGCTAGATTACAAAGATGAGTATAAGAGTATATGTGTATCAATATCAAACATAATACTTAATCAAATAACAATTTCCAAGATTTGAATACAATTATTTGATAAAAGTTTTTTTGTGTTTTATATTACACAGGTGATCGGTGGAGCCATCTGTAAAAGAATAGCCGAATTGCAAATACTTCTTGAAATAGACACAACGGCGCAAATTAAATTGATAGTTTGAAAATTATCAACAATCATTTTAAATCATGCATCGTAGAATTAAACAATCAATTTAATTCAAGTATCACAGATATGAACAATAGTTTTAATTGATGTGTCATTAAAATAAAGGGTGAATTTAATTTATTCCTATAAATGTTACTTCATTTCTACGATACTTGAATTTTTACGTTTGTTTAGAAAATGTCAACAATCATATAAATTTAACAAACACAAAATTAAACTAATATTAAAAAGAAAGTTTTGTGTTGTCTGTTGATTTAGAATGTTTGTTTGAAAAATTTGTAATTATATTATCAACAAATATTTTAATTCAACAATTAGTTTAAATCTTTCTTTTTAATGAGAGTTTGCTTTTACGATACATTAATTTGTACAGCTGTTTTAAAATGTGGGAATGGATGTTAAAACGGCATTCCATACTTCAGCTTTCAGCTATTAATTAATTTTGAAACAAAATGTGAAATTTGAATAATTTATTTTATTAATATACATAAATAAATACATTGAAACATATGCTATTTAAAACATATTTGCATAAAGATGAATTTTTTATGTTCTTGTTATGCAGATTTAACCCTTTATGAAAAGTATATTTATTTACACGTTATATGTAAAAGTAAACTTTTCCACATTCTTACTTTTCAGCACAAAATTCTATATATCTTTTATAATGTGAAAAGCTTCATTTTCATTCTCTGTATATGTTAAAAAGTCCCAGCAAAAACTCCTGATTATAATGCGGTGTACGGTAAAGAAAACTTCCAAGGTGAGGCAAAAAAATCTGGAAACTCTCGGTGTTTATAAATTTTTTTCACTTGTATTCCATTCTGATTTGCAAAGAAAAACGGTAAAAAGTGCTGGGCGTTGCACATGTTGTTTATAATTTAATTTCTTGTCAGGCAGACATTATCTTGCTACCCTCTCGGAAAATAAAAGCGCAATTACACAAAAAAGAATTAAAAACGATTTAGCATATTTTTAAGCTCTGGACGAATTATATCTCAATTTACGAATGCAGTAAACACATTTTTTATTCGCGAGAATATTAAACCTAATTGTCTGACAAAATTTGATTAAAATTTATTCCTCAAACTTTTTAATCCTTAAACTCCTAAACAACAATTTCAAGTAGATTAATTTTAATATACTTACGCCTGTTTTACCAAAAGCCCATTTTATTTAAATACGCATATAACAGAAAAACCGAAACGGTTCAAATTTTTATGACATTTCAATATACTTTAGAGCGTTCAATGTAGACCACAGAAATTTTGTACCTTAAAGGTATATTTTTACCTTCCGTCACCTTTAGATAAGGAAGGTATTTTCTTTGGTCAAAAAAATCGGTGGTGAGTTTTTAATGAATAATATATACGATCTTACTATTTTTACGGTGATGTCTGTGTGTGTGTGTAACATAATTTTCGTCTACGATAGCTCTAAAATTACAATTCCAAAATTTATAATTCTATCGTATTCCTCTTCCTTGCATCTATATGAAGAGCTGTTTAGATTTTGTTTATAATTGGTCAACCGGAATTAGCCTCATTTGAAGATTTTTACAGTTTTTCTTGAGAAAACGATGGTAAATATCATTTTTCCACATTTAATGTTACTAATATTAAAGAACATTATATTCTCTACACGATTTGACTGCATTTTATACTTCATATTAAATGGATATAATAAAATTATAAAGAAATTAAATTTCATAAATTAGCTAGCTTTGCTAGACACAGCTACTATATTAAGAAAATTCTGATTGGAAGTTGTCAGTGTCAATTTACATATTCGTAGTATATTTGTGTTATAATTTTGCTCGAAATATAGGATCTTTTTGCTCGAAACTTTCTGTATGGAATTTGTATAAAATATATACAACTGACGAAAGGTAATGTACATACAAGAAATTTTGAATCTTTTGCAAGGAACTTTCTGTATAGATTTTATAGAAAATACATAGGCATTTACGAAAATTCTACCGGTAGATACCACATCTACCGACTGTGTTCCAAAACACGAGTGGTAAAAAGTTACTGTGTTCAAAAATTGAACAATATATACCAGATTCATCTGACGGGTTTATGACGAATCTAATCTCAAGAAAAGGTAGTGATGCAAAGCGCAGCGCGCGCCTTAAAATTGAAAATGTGTTTAAAGTAGGACTTTGCTCAGTATGTTAACTACATTAAATTTCTAACCTGTTTCAAATTAAAAAATTTTTTTATATGTTATGGATCTAACCCTGTTTATCACTTGCGTTATTAATATATCAATTCCGGTAGCTATAACCTGATAAACAGCTGTTTACCGGCAACAGTTAACCAGTAGAATTTTCGTAAATGCCTCATATAACTGACGGAAGGTAATTTGCTGGCCACATCAGATTTTTTTATAATGTTACCCCAAGATTATAATTTGAAATCAGCAATGATTCCTTTCCTGAATACAGTCACGTATGTTGTCCTTGAGCAAAAATATGTCTATATTAATTTATATAGATATAATAGTATAAAAATCTATAAAGCGGCAACATGTTCATAGCCCATGGGCGGCAAAATCATAAATCCGTCTTTGATACGTTTGGATTTCTATAATGGTTTATAATTGAAGACACCGGTGAAAAAAAGGGGCAGTTCTTCAGGAGAAGATAATAGCATATTACATCCGAGGGCTTATTTATATTTCCGGAAGGCGAAGCGTCGAGGTGAGATACAGCGCGAGGTTGTTATAAAACTCCCACCGAGGTATGTATACTATTTTATTTACAATCATTCTCTTTTTACATGAATAATTTTAAAAATAAATCAATGATTTATAATCTTTAATTTAACTAATATTTTTGACAGCTCTAATAAAATTTGTTTAGCCTACTTTATTATAGGGATCTATGATCTATGGCGTGAAGAATGGAGCAGATATACTAATAATGAATTGAACTTTTTTTCTAACAAAAAATAAAAATATACCAGGACCGCTTCTCTCTCGTAAAATATTTTTCTCTATTTAAGTGGAATAAAATAGCATCACCTCAGTGCGATTTTGGTGCTGCCCGCCAGACTATACAACATATTACAACAGAGTGCATTCTGCGGAAGTATCCAGGCAGCGGCAAAGATTTCTTCGACGTTGACGCTGAAATGGCTAGAAAATTTAGACATCACTATATAGTATTTATTTATTCTTTTTCCATTGTTAATTTGTAAATTATATTCTCTGTTTGTATTATATTGTAACGCTTTTATTTATATGGGTGAAATGTAAATATTAGACAATTATTATTAATTAAAATAAATGTCTCTCAACATAATTATTTTGCAATCGCAATAGGTTGCGTGAAGCTTGTTTGACAGCTTCATGATCGAATACGTATGACAGTGCGTCTTCAATCGTTTTTGTCGAGCTAAGCGTAGTGTTTTACTGTCTCCAACTGCGTAGATGAGTGCTTGCGTGCCCAGGCACTCCAAATCGCTGTCAGGAGCCGCAAGATATGTGACACGAACCACACGAGATACGTCGGCCCCAAACTTCCAAAGGCCATCCTTAGTTCTTTTAGGTGTCTTCTCCAACTTCCGTTCCAATATTTGCTTCATAATTCTAGAATTCTCCTCCAGAATGCACCTCCAATTACGATTCCAATTTTTTCTCCAGAATTCCAGAATCTTCGATGATTCTACAACTCTTATCAAATTCCTTGAAACTTCTAGAATTTTCTTTCCATTTTGGATCACATCTTCTAAAACTTTCTCTTATTACTTCTTTTAATTCTTCTTTTAGTGTTCTTCTATAAATTTACAAATGTCGGATGGCTCAAATAAGTAATCGTCGGGATTTTCACCAGAATCGATTAAAGCTTGCCGCAGTCTTTCTTGAAGCTCTGATTTCTTCCCTGTTGTTTCTAAATCCCGCTTTTCCAATTCTCTCTTGAGATCACTTACTTTCAGTTCATTTAATTTTAATAGTTTCGTCATTTTATTTATTTTTACTTACACTTCACAGTTTATTAACCGCACATCTGACACCAATTGTAACGTTTTTTTAAAAAATTTATTCCATTTGGGTGAAGTCTAAATAATAGACAATTATTATTAATTAACATAAGTGTTTATTAAACTATAATGAAAATCCTATATACTAAACAGTTAGAGGATCTTTGTGTGTTTGAAAAAGTGGTTACACCCATTTATCTGGCTTATTATTGCAGATACGCTTATTGCTTATATGACATAATTTATTCAATACAATAACTGCGATTATATTATATGAAAAGTGTAATTCTGGGACTTCCTGTATAACCGGAAGTAATATCAACTTTGTAAATTTAAATACACCCTATACAAGTTTTTTATAAATCTAGATTGTATATTTTATTCTCTTTACGACCATACCAAATTTCTTAGTATTTACCATATTCATTTGTTAAAAATAAATACTTTCTTTTGCTGAAATTTTATCATTAATGGATGTAATTTAATATGTGAGAAGGCTATAACAGCAATTGTTTCTCGATTGTTTTCATGATATACTAATTAAAACTGTCATACCTTTGTCGTTTGTTATTAATAAATAATAAAATTAATTACAATGGTGCTGACAATGGAAGATAAAGTGGAGATAGTATTATTAGTAGGAGATAATAACAGAAGTTTAAGAGAAGCGGCAGAAGAATTTAATACAAGACATCCTGGGCGAAATTTATCTTATGCTATGGTAGGAAAAAATTTTCGGTGTTTTAAAAATAGTGGATCCGTTTGCAAAGAAAATCGAAAATTTGATGTGTAACCAAAATAATGAAATTGATGTATTAGCCTTTGTTCACCTTCATCCAAGATGAAGTTTACAAAGCGTTGCGCAAAATTCAGGACTTACAAGGTATCAAGTGTACAAAATTCTAAGAAAAAATAAGATCAGGCCATTTAAACCAAAATTTTTACATGCCTTACAAATAAATGATCCACTACAAAGGTTACAGTATTGTCATTGGTTGAACAACAAAATATTAACCATTCCAAATTTTCATTATAATATTTTCTTTACTGACGAAGCAACGTTTACCACAAATGGTGTAGTTTTGTTACAGCTACATTTAGCAACCACAGATTATTATTAATGTTCGGTCAAATGACCGGACAATAGTTGAATGTTGTTAAGTAAATAAATAAAGTGTTTTTTTGAGTTTCGTTTTCCGTTTTAAATTCATTTGTGTTTTTTATTTAGATTATACAAGTTTAAGGTTTTTACGTTTTTTTACAAGTATAGAGTATACTAAATATCGAACCAATATTTCCTATACTCTACACAATTGGTGACCCCGACTGCCAAGCAAAATGGACGGCGTACCTGCTGCTATTCTAGACACACAACCTGCTGAACTTCCACATCCTGAAATCTCTTCATTAACCAATTCCTTCAAGATTCCCGAATTTTGGCCTACAGACCCGACATTATGGTTCTCTCAAGTAGAAGCAACGTTTATGTCACATCGTATAACATCTGAAGCAACAAAATTCTACAAATTAATTTCATTACTCAACCCTTAATATGCAGCAGAAGTCAGAAACCTTGTCGAAAATCCTCCAACAGAACTTCCATATACCAAGTTAAAAGAAACATTAATTCATCGAACTTCACTGTCAAAGCAAGAAAGAATCCAACAATTATTCAATAATACCGAATTAGGCGATAAAAAACCATCACAACTTTTACGTCAACTTCAGCAGTTAATTGGTACTCTACATCTAGACGACTCAATTCTTGAAAAAATATTCTTACAAAAACTTCCTCAAAATATTCAGCTCATCCTTGCTTCAAATAATAAAATCTCTTAAACATTACACAACCAGCGCTATCTTCCGTGAGCAAAGACACACAACAGATTGACAAACTGAAACAAGAAATCTCTTAATTAAAGAAATTGGTATTATCTCCATCAAGAAAGAAGATCCTACCTTTCCCTACAGTTCCACCAAGCGCGGATTTATGCTGGTATCACCTCAACTTCGGCGACAAGGCAAGGAAATGTATTCCACCATGTCAACAAAGTTCTTCTACAGACAAATCAAAGGTTTCGTTACACCAAAACAAGAATAAAACAAATAAACTCATCTTACCATCTATTTCTAGCACTAACACCCATCCAACGACAACAAAACTCCTTTATCTGACAGATAAACTCTCTGGCCACCGCTTCTTGGTAGACTCTGGAGCCGAGGTGAGTGTGAGTGAATCAAAAATTCATTGTGCGAAAAACGACAGCAAAATTCTCTTATACTACAAGCTGCCAATAATTCAACTATCAAAACTCTTGGTTCTAAAACATTAAAAATAGATCCCGGATTAACAAGACAATTTACATGGAAGTTCATTATCGCGGATGTTAAACATTCAATTATTGGCGCAGATTTTCTTACATACTTTAACTTGCTGATTGATTTATTTTCAAAACGACTATTGCAAACAAACCAAAACTTACAAAACAATTCAAATCGAATATCTAATATTACTACTCCACATTTGACATGCTTTACCCAACTCTTATCAAAATTTCCTTCTCTATCTTCACCTTTTAATTCTAAACGTCAGATTATGCACAATGTCAAACATTGTGTCATCACTAACAATTCACCTGTTTTTGCACGGCCACGCCGTTTAGCTCCGGATAAATTATCCATCGCTAAAAATGAATTCGATAAAATGTTGAAAATGGGAATCATTCGTCCATACTCTAGTAACTGGGCTTCGCCATTACATATGGTTAAAAAGAAAGAGATTGGCGAATGGCGACCTTGCGGGGACTATAGAGCTCTCAATGCCATCACTGTTCCAGATCGTTATCCGATTCCCCATATTCAAGATTTTGCAACAAATTTATACAGTTCAAAAATATTTTCAAAATTAGATCTGGTAAAAGCGTATCATCAAATACCAATGGACGAAGAGTCCATTCCCAAAACAGCAATAACCACGCCTTTCGGTCTATTCGAATACTTAGTCATGCCATTTGGTTTGAGGAATAGCGCTCAAACTTTTCAACGGTTCATTAACATTGTCGTCAGAGGTTTAGATTTTTTCTTCGCATACATTGACGACCTCCTTATTGCTAGTAGTTCTCTCGAACAACATTTGAATCATTTAGAATTAGTTTTCCAAAGACTTGAAAAACATGGCATATTTACGTCACTGGTCTCATAGAAATGCGAATTGGATAATGTAAAAGTCAGTATTCGTGTAGAGTAAACGTATGGTGTGGTATACTGGGAAATAGAATATTTGGGCACGTATTTTTAAACAGTTTGAATGCTCTTGAATTTTTAAAATTTTTGAATAATGAAGTTAAAAATTATGTAGATGATTTGCCATTAGATACAAGAAGACACTTTATTTTCAATTAGACGGAGCACCAGCTCATTCTGCTCGACCAATAACTAACTGGTTAAACAACAGATTCGGGCAAAAATGGATTGGTCGTCACGGGCCAATACATTAGCCAGCTAGATCACCAGATCTGACCCCTCTCGACTTTTATTTTTGGGGACGTATTAAAAATTTGGTTTACTTCAATAAACCGAACAACATCGAAGAATTAAAAAACAGAATTCGTGAAGCGGTGCAAAAAATTGACAGAAGAGAGATTAATAGTGTTATGCGAGAATTAAGAAAACGTATTTTAAAATGTATTAATTTAAATGAGGGACATATTGAATAAAGATTTTATTACTTGTAAATTTTTAATTTCATATTATTCATTTCAGATTAACATGAAAATAATTGCTGTCATAGTCTTCTCACATATTAAATTCAGAGCCGTAAGTAGGGCTTTGAGCGCCTGTGGCAAAAAAAATTGCGCCCCTACATATCAAGAAAATGAAAACAAAATAAAGTTCTGAAATTTAAAACATCTGCAAATCGGCTTAGTACATAAACAATATTACGTATTTAATATGTGTCGAAATTTCAGATGAATAGATCTAAACTGATTTGCAGATGTTTAAAATTTTAGAGGAATTTCGTATAAGTTTAAGTTGTTAGTAACTCGCGAACCGCTCTTCGGCAAAAATCGTCTATATTCTGTTCCATTTAAGCCATTCGGTATATGGCGCTCGCATCAGTGTCAGTTTTAAGTAGTCGAAATTACATTGGGTAAACTTGTTTCTTGTCTCCAATTTCAGCCAATCAGAGAGGTCAAAACTATTCACTATTCTCTACAATAAAGAATGGCTTAAATGGAAGAAGATATATATATATATATATATATATATATATATATATATATATATATATATATATATATATATATATATATATATATATATATATATATGAAGTATTAAATACTATATTGTTTATTTTTTGGGTAATTTAAATTTCTAACATAAATTGTTATTCTAATTAACTATATTTTAACATAACTCTTTGAGAGCTTATCCTAGGTAAAAAATGTAAAAATGATGACTGTTTTCAAGAAAATGGCCAAAAACTCATTTTTTGCACTTTTGACCTAAGATGGCGGCAAAATCCGGAGTCGCTAGAGGGTGCAAAATTAGTATGTCTTTTTGGAGGTTCCAATAAAGAGAATAAAATCCACGCCAGCTTGTCAACAATTATTTCCACAATAAACACCTTGCCGACTGGCCTATTTGTAGATAATTATTTGTTAAATTTAGAAAATAGATTTTAGAAATATTTGATCTAAAACCATATAAATGATTAAAATTTTGCGCCCCTAAGAATTTTACGCCCGTGGCGTGTGCCACCTTTGCCATGCCCTAGTTACGGCACTGATTAAATTTTATCCATTAATGATAAAATTTTAGCAAAAGAATTTATTTTTAACAAATGAATATGGTAAATACTAAAAAATTTGGTATGGTCGTAAAGAGAATAAAAAATACAATCTAAATTTATAAGAAACTTGTATAGGTTGTATTTAAATTTACAAAGTTGATATCACTTCCGGTTATACCGGAAGTCCCAGAATTCCACTTTTCATATAATATAATCGCAGATATTGTATTGAATAAATTATGTCCTATAAGCAATAAGCGTATCTGCAATAATAAGCCAGATAAATGGGTGTAACCATCTTTTCAAACACTATATGTATATATAGTGACAACGTATTAGACTTACTTGCAAAGATTATATAACAAAGGTAAGTGATCACTGAATAACTTACTGATGAGCAATATAATATTTAAATAATTCATGAAGTTAAAAGCAATTAAAATGTTTCCTTTAAAATGTTATGGTTTAAGAACAATGTACTTTACATATTTATCTTGTAAAATGTCTTGATTACAACAATGCTTTATAACAAAATAATCACAACACATCATTTATACGAAACATGTGTTGATTACAACAATAATATAGGAGCGCATTCATATTTCAACCCCATACATCACCATTTCTGTATTAATTTGAAGATATTTCAAACACTTCAGGAGTTATGAGCTCTCAAACATGCATGTACTCTTGATTAGTTTCGACTAAAACTTTGAGATTAAAAATGATTCAATCTCAAGATTTCTGTTGCAAATAGTGTTTATTCTTGCAAAAATATATTTTAGAGGGTTGTTTTGTACATTTCCGGTATAAAAGTGGTTAAATATCGGATTAAAACCCCTTCACGCCTCGGTTTGAAAATATGGGTTGAATTATGTATATATTTAAAATTTGCTAGCTGCAACTTTATTTTTTCATTTTACTTTCCCAATTTTGACATTATGAATTTTTAAAAACAGAGTTATTGAAAATCAAAGATCTGTATTGACTAAGAAAAATGTCAACTGACAGGGGTGGTTAAAAAAATTCATAATTTAAAAACGGGGAAAGATATCCCAAATCTTGTATATTTGAGATAAATTTTTAATGGATTGGATAAAGTATGCAAATTTGGAAGCGGAATAAATATTAATTAAATAAAAATTATATACAATTTTTTACCTCTTAGCCAAATTTACACCGTTTGTTCAAAAAGTACTATCTTTTGGTATTAAAATCATCTGGCTCTGATTTTGTACCTTTGAAATCTACTGTAGATGGAAATCTATTAGATTTCTATCAATAAACAAACAAGAAAATACAGTGAACTTAGCGAGCGACATTCGAAATCTGACATATATTGCCAAAATAACACGCCAACCGAATCACCTATGTTTCAACCATATCTTTGATCCTCTGTACTCAACAACATCTATACAAAACCAATCAGTTTACCAAAATCATATCCTTCAAATTCTAAACTCTATTAGCCACAGCATACCTAATATTCACAAAAATATTCTTTCCAACATAACGCCCATAGTCCTTTGGAATACCCAACATAAATTTAGATCTCAGTCAATACAAGAAAAGAAGAAACAAATCATTTAATAATCAAAAATCAGTTTAGAACAATCCAAAAGGACTGGCTTAAAATTTAAGGGTCAGCGGTGCAACTGGGCATAATGTGATGAAACATTGTATATTTTATAAAGTATAAAATGAATTTTAAAAAGTATGAAGTGGCCAGCACATTACCTTCCGTCAGTTCTGAATATTTTGTACAAATTGCATACAGAAAGTTTCTTGCAAATGACTTTATTTTCACTACAAAACCTTCTGTTAGTTCTATGTATTTTGTACAAATTCTATTCGCTCCGGGCATGGTAGGATGTGGCGCCGCCAAGCGGTTAATATAGGAAATTTGCTTGGACTTGGGCTAACGCATTTCGTTTATCAACTACTTAATAGTTTAGCGTTTTTAGCAACTTTTGAGTTATAGAAATGGATAAACTAATACGAACAGGCTTTGAAAAAGTGAAGCATACGATAAATTTCACATCTGAAACTTTAAAAGAAGCAAAATTACTTATCGAATCGAAACATGTTTATCGTGTTGAAGAGAAATATAGCAATGGAATGAGTGCTAAAGTTTCGTACTACGCCAAACTTCAGTATCATCTCCTCCATACAAAGTTCAATTAGACGTAAGTAGTTGAATACAATTACTAGGAATATTATAATATAATACTTTCATAACTTGTCATGGGGCCTGCGTCAGAATGACAACTAGTATTTTGTGGTAGTTATGTACATAGATATCATATGTCATTATATTTCATTCAAAATATGATTTCAAGTGGTTTATTTTGAATGAAAAATTATGATATTCATTTATATAATTACTAGCAATACTAGCTCTCATTCGCACTGTGATTCTGACATTTTCTTGAAAACAGTCATCATTTTTACATTTTTTACCTAGGATAAGCTCTCAAAGAGTTATGTTAAAATATAGTTAATTAGAATAACAATTTATGTTAGAAATTTAAATTACCCAAAAAATAAACAATATAGTATTTAATACTTCATATATATATATATATATATATATATATATATATATATATATATATATATATATATATATATATATATATTTCTGATTAAAAATTTTGCCGCACCCGAAAATTTGCCGCCGTAGACACATGCCTACTGTACCTATGCGTTAAGCCGCCACTCAGAATGTCAGAATCACAGTGCGAATGAGAGCTAGTATTGCTAGTAATTATATAAATGAATATCATAATTTTTCATTCAAAATAAACCACTTGAAATCATATTTTGAATGAAATATAATGACATATGATATCTATGTACATAACTACCACAAAATACTAGTTGTCATTCTGACGCAGGCCCCATGACAAGTTATGAAAGTATTATATTATAATATTCCTAGTAATTGTATTCAACTACTTACGTCTAATTGAACTTTGTATGGAGGAGATGATACTGAAGTTTGGCGTAGTACGAAACTTTAGCACTCATTCCATTCCTATATTTCTCTTCAACACGATAAACATGTTTCGATTCGATAAGTAATTTTGCTTCTTTTAAAGTTTCAGATGTGAAATTTATCGTATGCTTCACTTTTTCAAAGCCTGTTCGTATTAGTTTATCCATTTCTATAACTCAAAAGTTGCTAAAAACGCTAAACTATTAAGTAGTTGATAAACGAAATGCGTTAGCCCAAGTCCAAGCAAATTTCCTATATTAACCGCTTGGCGGCGCCACATCCTACCATGCCCGGAGCGAATAGAATTTGTACAAAATACATAGAACTAACAGAAGGTTTTGTAGTGAAAATAAAGCCATTTGCAAGAAACTTTCTGTATGCAATTTGTACAAAATATTCAGAACTGACGGAAGGTAATGTGCTGGCCACTTCATACTTTTTAAAATTCATTTTATACTTTATAAAATATACAATGTTTCATCACATTATGCCCAGTTGCACCGCTGACCCTTAAATTTTAAGCCAGTCCTTTTGGATTGTTCTAAACTGATTTTTGATTATTAAATGATTTGTTTCTTCTTTTCTTGTATTGACTGAGATCTAAATTTATGTTGGGTATTCTAAAGGACTATGGGCGTTATGTTGGAAAGAATATTTTTGTGAATATTAGGTATGCTGTGGCTAATAGAGTTTAGAATTTGAAGGATATGATTTTGGTAAACTGATTGGTTTTGTATAGATGTTGTTGAGTACAGAGGATCAAAGATATGGTTGAAACATAGGTGATTCGGTTGGCGTGTTATTTTGGCAATATATGTCAGATTTCGAATGTCGCTCGCTAAGTTCACAGTATTTTCTTGTTTGTTTATTGATAGAAATCTAATAGATTTCCATCTACAGTAGATTTCAAAGGTACAAAATCAGAGCCAGATGATTTTAATACCAAAAGATAGTACTTTTTGAACAAACGGTGTAAATTTGGCTAAGAGGTATAAAAATTGTATATAATTTTTATTTAATTAATATTTATTCCGCTTCCAAATTTGCATACTTTATCCAATCCATTAAAAATTTATCTCAAATATACAAGATTTGGGATATCTTTCCCCGTTTTTAAATTATGAATTTTTTTAACCACCCCTGTCAGTTGACATTTTTCTTAGTCAATACAGATCTTTGATTTTCAATAACTCTGTTTTTAAAAATTCATAATGTCAAAATTGGGAAAGTAAAATGAAAAAATAAAGTTGCAGCTAGCAAATTTTAAATATATACATAATTCAACCCATATTTTCAAACCGAGGCGTGAAGGGGTTTTAATCCGATATTTAACCACTTTTATACCGGAAATGTACAAAACAACCCTCTAAAATATATTTTTGCAAGAATAAACACTATTTGCAACAGAAATCTTGAGATTGAATCATTTTTAATCTCAAAGTTTTAGTCGAAACTAATCAAGAGTACATGCATGTTTGAGAGCTCATAACTCCTGAAGTGTTTGAAATATCTTCAAATTAATACAGAAATGGTGATGTATGGGGTTGAAATATGAATGCGCTCCTATATTATTGTTGTAATCAACACATGTTTCGTATAAATGATGTGTTGTGATTATTTTGTTATAAAGCATTGTTGTAATCAAGACATTTTACATGATAAATATGTAAAGTACATTGTTCTTAAACCATAACATTTTAAAGGAAACATTTTAATTGCTTTTAACTTCATGAATTATTTAAATATTATATTGCTCATCAGTAAGTTATTCAGTGATCACTTACCTTTGTTATATAATCTTTGCAAGTAAGTCTAATACGTTGTCACTATATATACATATAGTGTTTGAAAAGATGGTTACACCCATTTATCTGGCTTATTATTGCAGATACGCTTATTGCTTATATATATATATATATATATAGGACATAATTTATTCAATACAATATCTGCGATTATATTATATGAAAAGTGGAATTCTGGGACTTCCGGTATAACCGGAAGTGATATCAACTTTGTAAATTTAAATACAACCTATACAAGTTTCTTATAAATTTAGATTGTATTTTTTATTCTCTTTACGACCATACCAAATTTTTTAGTATTTACCATATTCATTTGTTAAAAATAAATTCTTTTGCTAAAATTTTATCATTAATGGATAAAATTTAATCAGTGCCGTAACTAGGGCGTGGCAAAGGTGGCACACGCCACGGGCGTAAAATTCTTAGGGGCGCAAAATTTTAATCATTTATATGGTTTTAGATCAAATATTTCTAAAATCTATTTTCTAAATTTAACAAATAATTATCTACAGATAGGCCAGTCGGCAAGGTGTTTATTGTGGAAATAATTGTTGACAAGCTGGCGTGGATTTTATTCTCTTTATTGGAACCTCCAAAAAGACATACTAATTTTGCACCCTCTAGCGACTCCGGATTTTGCCGCCATCTTAGGTCAAAAGTGCAAAAAATGAGTTTTTGGCCATTTTCTTGAAAACAGTCATCATTTTTACATTTTTTACCTAGGATAAGCTCTCAAAGAGTTATGTTAAAATATAGTTAATTAGAATAACAATTTATGTTAGAAATTTAAATTACCCAAAAAATAAACAATATAGTATTTAATACTTCATATATATATATATATATATATATATATATATATATATATATATATATATATATATATATATATATATATATATATATATATTATATATATATATCTTCTTCCATTTAAGCCATTCTTTATTGTAGAGAATAGTGAATAGTTTTGACCTCTCTGATTGGCTGAAATTGGAGACAAGAAACAAGTTTACCCAATGTAATTTCGACTACTTAAAACTGGCACTGATGCGAGCGCCATATACCGAATGGCTTAAATGGAACAGAATATAGACGATTTTTGCCGAAGAGCGGTTCGCGAGTTACTAACAACTTAAACTTATACGAAATTCCTCTAAAATTTTAAACATCTGCAAATCAGTTTAGATCTATTCATCTGAAATTTCGACACATATTAAATACGTAATATTGTTTATGTACTAAGCCGATTTGCAGATGTTTTAAATTTCAGAACTTTATTTTGTTTTCATTTTCTTGATATGTAGGGGCGCAATTTTTTTTGCCACAGGCGCTCAAAGCCCTACTTACGGCTCTGAATTTAATATGTGAGAAGACTATGACAGCAATTATTTTCATGTTAATCTGAAATGAATAATATGAAATTAAAAATTTACAAGTAATAAAATCTTTATTCAATATATCCCTCATTTAAATTAATACATTTTAAAATACGTTTTCTTAATTCTCGCATAACACTATTAATCTCTCTTCTGTCAATTTTTTGCACCGCTTCACGAATTCTGTTTTTTAATTCTTCGATGTTGTTCGGTTTATTGAAGTAAACCAAATTTTTAATACGTCCCCAAAAATAAAAGTCGAGAGGGGTCAGATCTGGTGATCTAGCTGGCTAATGTATTGGCCCGTGACGACCAATCCATTTTTGCCCGAATCTGTTGTTTAACCAGTTAGTTATTGGTCGAGCAGAATGAGCTGGTGCTCCGTCTAATTGAAAATAAAGTGTCTTCTTGTATCTAATGGCAAATCATCTACATAATTTTTAACTTCATTATTCAAAAATTTTAAAAATTCAAGAGCATTCAAACTGTTTAAAAATACGGGCCCAAATATTCTATTTCCCAGTATACCACACCATACGTTTACTCTACACGAATACTGACTTTTACATTGTATTATCCAATTCGCATTTCTATGAGACCAGTGACGTAAATATGCCATGTTTTTCAAGTCTTTGGAAAACTAATTCTAAATGATTCAAATGTTGTTCGAGAGAACTACTAGCAATAAGGAGGTCGTCTAGTCAACTAGTATTTTGTGGTAGTTATGTACATAGATATCATATGTCATTATATTTCATTCAAAATATTATTTCAAGTGGTTTATTTTGAATGAAAAATTATGATATTCATTTATATAATTACTAGCAATACTAGCTCTCATTCGCACTGTGATTCTGACATTCTGAGTGGCGGCTTAACGCATAGGTACAGTAGGCATGTGTCTACGGCGGCAAATTTTCGGGTGCGGTAAAATTTTTAATCAGAAATATATATATATATATATATATATATATATATATATATATATATATATATATAAATGTAAAATTTAATAAATAATCGCCGATCAAAAAGCACAGCGAAAACATTTACATCTCTGATGGTATATTCATACCTTACTTTAGAATTGTTTTTTTCATATTTTTTATCATTCTAGTAGTGAATATGTAATTATCGTCTGTTATTCTGGTACTTGAATAATGGAATATTTGCTCTATTTTCAACAAATTTCCAAATAATTGAACTCATGTTGCAGACTTTATTTTGTGATCCTCGTTAGCTTCAAAGGGTCCCGTAATTTGTAAATAATTCATAACATGTTAAGACAGAGGTTTATCTTATAGCTCTTCAGTTTAGAAAGAAAGATTTGATTACAACAAAAAAATTATTGATTACAATAAATAAAATTTGATTGCAATAATGAAAATGACTAATAATATAAATAATTATATATTTTAGTTTTCAATTTTTGACGCCCTTCTTTATTTGCTGGCCCTAGTAAATGAACGTTGAACGTCCAACAATAGTTGATACTCTTCCCTATGTCGAGCGCTGGCGTCGTAACAGCGATCCCCACCAGAGACATGCCCGAAGCGAATAGTCATTGATACGGACGGCATGTTTCGTGGGCAGTTTAAGTGGGCATGTTGCGTGGGCAATTTGGGTGGGCATGTTGCGAGGGCAGTTTGGGTGGGTATGTTGCGTGGCCAATTTGGGTGGGCATATTGCGTGGGCAGTTTGGGTGGTCATGTTGCGTGGACAGTTTAGGTGGGCATGTTGCGTGGGCATATTGCACGGGCAGTTTGCGTGGGCAATTCACGTAGGCAATTTGGGTGGGCATTTTGCGTGGGCAGTTCGTGTGAGCATGTTGCGTGGGTAGTTTGAGTGGGTATGCTGGGTAGGCGGTTTGAAGAGGCATGTTGCATGGACAATTTGGGTGGGCATGCTGCGTGGGCAGTTTGGATGGGCATATTGCGTGGGCAGTTTGGGGGGACATGTTATGTGGGCAGTTTGAGTGGGCATGTTGCGTGGGCAGTTTGGATGGGCATTTTGCGTGGGAAGTTCGGGTGGGCATGTTGTGTGGGCAGTTTGGGTGGGCATGATGCGTGGGCAGTTTAAATGGGCATGTTGCGTGAGCAATTTAGGTGGGCATGTTGCGTGAGCTGTTTGGGTGGGCATGTTGCATGAGCAATTTGGGTGAGCATGCTGCGTGAGCAGTTTGAATGGGCATGCTGCGCAAGCAGCTTTGGTGATCAGGACAGAATTAAAACACTTTGTAAGTCTGTTGGCGTTAGCACTTTGGGTTTAAAGTGCGCCTAGACGGATTAGATCTACGTGTAGACTATTATAAAATACTATCAGTGGAGCCCTAGGGGAACCTCGGCACAGCCGAGATTTAGCTAGTCCTAATACTACCCTAACCTAACCTAATACTAAAAGGGTAGATTCACTATGTATAGTTATATATATATATATATATATATATATATATATATATATATATATATATATATATATATATATATATATATATATATATATATATATATATATATATGAATTCATCATGACGATCGCCATCCTTTGAACACCTCTACAGCCTGAATGGTGTGAGCGATTTTCGTGAAATTTGCACCAAGTTGTAGGAAATTATTTTCCTGAGTGCCATCGTAATAGCTCAAATTTCTGTAGGACGCATAGTTTTCGAGTAAAAAATTATTAAAGATTGAAAATTGAGACAGAAACAATATAGGTCAGTTTTCCATGAAAATTTAAGACGATAAACGCTGTCATGTCTTTTGGCACGTCAATGTCAATGATGAAAAATTGTCGGTTTTCATTCTTTTAAATACAAAAAATGGTTAAATAATATGTAAAATTGAAGAAAAGATTCCGAATTAAACGAGGTGGGTATATACAATGATTTTAAGCCATGTTTTACATTAATGTATAATATATTTTATTTTAAATAGAATTATGGAAAACGAATAAGGAAACACGACGAAAGGATAAGAAGGGCAGAAATAGTATCTCAATCGATCAAAAAGTACACATACAAAATTAAAAACAAATATTGTCATCTGTCACATTTGATATGTTAATGACAAAAAAATATAAATGTTGTGCTGGTTGTTCTTTTCAATACTAAAAACATTTAAATAATATGTAAAATTGAAGAAAAGAAGGTACTCGTATATATATACAGGCTGTTAATACTAAGTCATTACACCCGAAAATGGTAGATAGAACTCATTAAAACAAACAACTTTTCTTAGCTAAAATTTTTAATTTGGAGCCCCAGTTCATATTGGCGTTCTCTTGTTTTTTGAAAAATTGATATAACTCCCTTATTTTAAGGAATATTTAAAAAATACAAAAACTTTCAGCATTTGCTTTTGGTTCTCTAAAACACTTGTATTTACAATTATTTTCTATTTCATAAAATAACAAAATGGCGACCAATCAAAAATTTCAAAACAAGATATTTTGAAAACCACCCCATCGATTTTCGAAAATAAAACATTTTTAATATCCATAAACTTTCTTTTACAATATTTGTCTGGAACATTTTTTTCTATCCGTCCAAAAAAAAAAGTTTTTATTTACTTACTTGGCTTGCATAAGTATTAACAAACTTAGAAAAGCATTTAGAACGAAGTAGCTTCTGAAAACAATGAAACTAAAAAGAGATTAGATTTGACAAGTACTCAAAAACAAGTTACTTCAAATTTAGCGCATGTGTATGTCCGTTTGTATGTTCGTATTTTGCATAATTTATACGTAAACATGCATCATTATGAAAAGGTTGAACTTTTTGACATGCTTCTGGTTGTTGGGGAGTACTTGTCAAATCTAATCTCTTTTTTGTTTCATTGTCTTCAGAAGCTATTTCGTTTTAAATGCTTTTTTTAGTTTGTTAATACTTATGTAAGCCAAAAATAAGCCTTGTCAAAGTTAACAATGTGAATAAAGTTAACAATGTTTTATGCAACTGGGCCATAATCATACAGCATAAGCCACAAAAGTAATCTTGTATACCTATGATTCTTGCATTCTTCCCATTTAATAACAATCAAAACTTTATTAATATATTTTCAAATTCGTTGTATACATTCAGATGAAATGTAACTACTTACTTTTCTACAGTTTGTAACTAATTGTTTACTTTAGAATTAAAATATCACATTTTTGAGTTTTGATTTGTTTACAAAACGTTTTTGACAATATTTGAAGTCAAATTGACATTTAATTAATTGACATATGTCTCTTTGCCTACTCCGAGTTAGGAATTTTTTTGAACACACTGTATTTATTCTGTAATTGGGACATTTTGTCCTGTTTGCTTGCATAAAATGCGCAGCCTTTGTTCATTTCATCATATGTTTTCATCAGTTCCTAACAATCACTTTGTATACATAAGCATTTAACATGGTAAAATAGTTTTTCGTAGCGCGTTGCCCCCCAAATTATTATAGAAAAAATTCTTCAAATAAAAGATGTAGAGCATAAAATTCTACTTTCATATTAATAAACAAAATTTATTTCGTATGTTTAGTAACTAGAAATTAAATATGAAAATTTTGAAAATTTTAGTTTAATAGCACTAGCCATGGAATTTGAACAAAAAGACAAACAAATGATTCATGTTTTCACTGTCAAATATTGAGACTGCTTCAATCACATAAAAAAAATTACATTTGTTATGCTTTTTGTTTTAATTCTATGGCTATCACTATTTTTGATGTGATTTTCGATATTTTCATTTGAAATTTCTGTCGTTACAAAGCATGCACAATTAATTTTTTTCTTGATTCAAATTCAGAATTTCATGATCTACAACTTTTATTTGAAGTATTTTTTTCAAAAATAATTTGGAAAGCAACGCGCAAGGAAAAACTGTTTTCTCATGTTAAATGCCTATTGTAGCGGATTTGGAGCGCCACCTGGTATGTAGGTATGTAGAAAAAATATATTTAACTGCATTTTTTTATTATACTTCTAAAATATTATTGACAACTTTGTACAAGAAAACGGTAGTCGACCGAGCTGTCGTATATTTGACATTTTTGCATGTTAGCCCTTGACAAAACATTTCTTGTTTTTCGTATATATTTGTCAGATATATATTCTGTTCGGTATTATATGAAAAGTTTTTTGCATAGCTAAACTGTAGAGCTTTCAAAATTTAGGCATCAACTCGATCGGCTTTTGTTTTTCGCATAGTTGTCAGAACCATGTCGTGATTGGGATCAAGTGATTTTTTTTGTGCAGAGCTAAGATAAGGAAGTGTTAACAATTAGACATCTCAGTCGGCTTTTGTTTTGTGCATAAAGATGTTAGAAATATGCCGTGTTTGGTATCAAATAAAAGGTCTAATTAAGGACTGTTAAATACATATGTCAAAATTTGTGACACGTTAATTGGTTTTTGTTTTATGCATAAAGTTAAATCGTTTGAGAGAATTCGGGTATCTAATAAAACTGTTGGCGCTAGCACTTTGGTTTTAAATTAAATTAAACTATCCGTATGCCACAATTTTTCAACACCAATGCCGAGTATCCACTGCAATTCGCTGTTACTGTCTTTGTATACCTAGCTTCCCAATACTCTTCAATACTACAAAATATTCACTTCCACAGTTATCCCGGTATACCAGTAACTTCCCGACTCGCTGTTACTGTCCTTGTACACTATAGCTTCCCAATACTCGTCAACACTACCGAGTATTCACATCCAGAGCTATCCCAGTTAACCAGTAAACCAGTAACTTCCCGAGTCCTCCACTTGACACTATACTGCATACGCTCACCACGCTACTAATGTGCTTCACTAACACTATGTGAATGTCTCTATATGTCTCTCCAGGTAATTAACTCCCGAGCATAGCTGTGTCCCTTTCATACAGCTGCCGAGACAGCTGCCATTAACTTCCAGAGAGATCTAGAATGTTCGACCGCATAATAACAATGACCACAAAAAGTTCAGGCGACCGGGAGTAACTAAACACGTCGCGGTTTGTTTGTTTACGTAGCCCGGCTGCTAGCGCGATAGCGTCATCGGTATACTTAGACGATTGTTTAGCGTAGCATCGGGGCTCACAGGTTACAATATGTATATGCCATACCATCAATTAAATAAATGATAATGTTTCTAGGCAACTTTTGGGATAGAAGTGAAATCTTGTATTTCGAACACAAGAGATTGCCATTACAGTTAGGAATGACGTATTTCCCAACCTCTAAAAGGTTAGGAATCCACATAGTATGATGATTGTGAACATTTTTTTTTAACTATTTAGCTTATTTGGTTTGGAAGAATTTTCCAAAAGAAGTTGTAAGTGAAAGAAAAAAATTGGTACCTATAATGCAAAAATACCGACGAGATGGATACTATGCTGTCATAAAATACAACAAACTATTTGTAACCAAAGATAATGTGACATCAGAAGTGACAGCTGAAATGTTTGCAGCAAACGAATCGTCAATCAAGAAAAGACAACTCTCAAATGTTACAGATGACGATGTACACAAACAAAAACAAAACAGAAGAAAAGCGCAGACACTGTCAGTAATAGCAGCTCAAATAAGCATGAAATTATTACAACAAAACATACAAGAGATAAAAAAACTTCAGTTGCTTCAGAAAACATAATACAGTACCTACAACGTGGTAGGTCTAAATCTACCTCATCAGTATGTAAAGCAATCCTTAATATAGACGGAAGTCAAAGTCAGGGATAATCAACCCCTACAAGATAGCAATCAACTAATACATCAACGTCAGATTTGTGAATAATAAATAATGATACCGAAGAAGTTTGTTTTTAAAAAGATTTTATTCGATGTGAATCGATACAAGTCAAGACTACAATTGTCTGTAGATGATTAATACATAGCTTTTATACTACATGATGATTAACAACTAGGCACGTGCTGTTTACTTGTAATATGAATAATATGATAAGATATAAATATTGTAGACAGCACCTACGTGTAATAATATATGTCTGAACAAAGGAATTCACATAATAAATGTATATATATATATATATATAACTCCTCCACCCTTAGAAGGGAACTTCCTCTGGAAGTTTCTTAATTTGTTTTGTTTCTTCTACAATATGCTTATTTAATATTTTATTCTTATATATAACATAACATATAAATATAATAATGATTACTACAATTAAAATATATATTATTACATAATGTATTGAGGGATTATTATTATTTATTTCCTCTATTGTAGGTAATACATGTTTTGTCACAGTAAGTGTTTTAATGTCCTTTAATTGAATAGTTTTATTTAACACTGGAGTCTTTTCGAAAGTGGAAAAATCAAAGTTTTCAAATAATGTTTCTTGTCCATTTATTTGTTTATCAAATTTTCTATTATCTATTAAACAATCTTTTTCATTGTTGAATTTATAAATGCCTTTAATGTTTAATAATGTTTAATAATTTGGACATTCTATGGTTATCAGTTTGTTTGTGTGCCTAATTATAATTACGATATGGGAGTTTTCAATTTGGAATATATCATATTCTTTTGTAATTTTATTTGCATTACAATTTTTCAAATTTATAACGTTTTCGAATAGACTCATAATACAATTATTAATATGATCAAATTTACTATTACAATAATAGTTATCTTTTACATTGATACATGATTCAATATAGTATATATTGTCTTTATTCTTTCCTACAAGTTGTTGTTTTATTTCCAAAGATACAAAGGTATTATTTAACAATGTCGGGATTGAGGTTAATTGGTACAGTTTGTAGTTTACATAATGATAAATTGGGATATCGAGCAGATAGATTATTTCGTCAGATTTTAGAGTACAATATGTTTTTATTAATTTAGTCATATCCCAAAAATTAGAGATTTTTATTTTACTTTCCATTTCTATGATTTCTAGTTCAGTTTTTAAATCATTAGTTTTAATTATACTGCTATGAAGACTTCCCAGTTCCCAGATTACAAAAGGACAGAGACGTTTCATTTTCGTGTAAAATTTCTATTAGATTTGTTGCTAGAAATGTGATTTGGTTAAATATTTCTTTTACAAAGAATAATTGTGCGTGTTTAAGATCATTTTCTATTTGCGTGATTCTAGTTTTTAATAATAATTCATTATTTCCGATATTAATATTGAATTTATCAACTAATTCTGAATTAATTTTGATATTGTATTCGTTTTGTTTTTATAATTTAGCTTGATTTTGACTTATTTGATTAATTAAATTTTCAAACTTTTCTCCATCATAAGCATCTAAGTTTCCTGTTACTTGTTTTACGATAGAACCAAGGCCATTTGTTATTCCACGTTTTTCTCTGTTTTGGAAGAATTCTTGTATTTTTGTTCCTAATCTGTTAAAGTTGAAGTCTAATATTTTTTATTGTTTGAGTATTATTGTATTTTTTATATAAATTTTCTTTTTGTTCTTTTAACTTTAAAAATTAGTTTTTTATTGGAAATAATTTATAAGCATAGTAAACGTAATAAGAGTGAGAGTATAATTTACAGTTGCTAATTTTGATGATATTTACCCCAATATTTTTGTCTATGTTTTGTAGGTCTTGGGCTGTGCATTTTGAACACCATCTGAAACAATATTATGTTTCATTTTTATAACGAGGTTTCTTTTGTCTATTCTATGTTTTTTATTATTTTCGTCAAGTATTACACCAAAATTATTATTATATCTTTTTACTTTTATTTTCTTATATTTGGGTTTTGAAATTTTTCCACAATGTCTTTGATGTTCTTTTAAGTATAAATTTGAGGAAGAGTAACTGAGTTTTTATGGTCTTTAAATCGCTTTTGTTTTTCATTATTGATTTTATTAATTATTTCGTTGTTTATTATTTTAATTCTTTCCTTATGATTATCAACATATTCCTGAATGCATATGTCATCGTTAATTTCTACATTTTGATTAAGTATATGCCCAAATAAAATTTCTACAGGTGTTTTTGACGTAGTTGAATGGATTGAATTGTTATAAGCTAATATTGCTAGATTTAATTTTGTTAACAAATTTTCGTTTTTAGAATTCTTTAATGTTCAATAAGTGTAGAATGAAATCTTTCTACTGGACTATTAGATATGAATTTTTATTTTATAAACTTTTAATAATTCTTTAATAATTTTATTATTAAACTCTGTTCCATTATCGCATATTATTTTCCTTGGAATTAAAAATGATGAAAAGAATTGAATCAATTTATTACTTATTTCAATTGCACTGTTATTCTTTATGTGATATATTTGTCCGTATTTAGAAAATTGATCTATAATTGTTAAGAATTTTTGTTTTGCTAAAAATAACAAATCGATATTAATTATTTGCATAGGATATGAAGGAGTAGGTGTCAAGTTATTTTGAATTTCGATAGGACTTTGTTCGTATTTTGCTTGAAGGCAAATTTCACAATTATTTATGTATCCCTGGATTGTTTTTACCATATTCGGCCAATAATATTTTTGTTTTAATTTCTGATAGGTTTCTACTATTCCGCGATGGTTATTTTTTCCCTCATGATAATTTATTATGGTTTGAATTTGATTTTCCTTAATTTCGATATCTTTTATTAAATTTTTACATTGAATTAATTTTATTGTGTTAATTTGGAAGAATCTTTTTATTGTCATTAAATATATAATATAAATTGTCATTGAATATACAATAATATTTTACTTTCGGAGTTAGATATTCTTTAATAAATTTACAAATTTCACTGTTTATGTCTCTTAGGTCAAAAATAACATAAATTCTTTGTTCCTCGTGGTTAAACAATTTTTGAATTTTTATTTCAGTTTTATTATTATGTCCTGATACAAACAACAATTTGATTTTTACCTATGTTTACAGGTGAGTCAATACTAGTAATACCGTTTACAGGGTTTTCGTCTGATGAATGTATAGTATCTAAGTCTGAGTCATAAGCCTGAACACTTTCTAAATCGTTGTTAAAATTTTCGATTTGTTCTAATTTGTAAATTGTTAATTGTAGAGATGTGTTTACTAATATTCTATTAATTAAAGATTTTACTTTCTCAAAGTCTAGTCTGTCACAACCTGAACCAATTTTTGGAATATCGATTTTATTAATTTCGTTCTGTATTATATAAAAGTTTAAATTTTGTAAGGCTTTTTCTAAATCTTCAATTTTAGGAGTTTCAAAGTATTTTTCTTTAGTAATTAAATGAAAGATAATACGACTATTTTCAATATGTTGAACTACTATGTCACCGATATTTTTGTTTTTGAAATTTTGAAGAAATTGTTTACATTTATATTTTTCATTTAACTGTACAGCCACACCTTTGCCTAATTTAAAATCAACTAAAACGCAATGTGCTATATGATTTTTTGAATTTAAAATATCGTATGTTACTTCTCTTATTTGAAATTTTGGTTTGATTCTGGAAAGTGCATCTGCATTAGTGTTAGTTGTGCCTTTTTTATACTGAATATCATAAGTAAATTCACCAAGTTTAATTTTCCATCTAATTAATTTTGTGTTTGGATCTTTTAATGAAAATAACCAAGTTAAAGGTTTATGGTCAGTTCTAATGAGGAATTTTACTCTGTAAAGACATACTCTGAAATAATTTGTAGCTCATACAATGGCTAATAGTTCTTTCTCAACAGTTGAATAGTTTATTTCATGATCGTTTAAAGTCCTAGAGGCATAAGCGATCGGTAAATCTTTCCCATCAATATTTTGTGATAATACGGCTCCAATTGCGTAATTACTTGCATCAGTTGTGAGAATAAATTGTTTTTCGCAATCTGGATACTGCAATATAGGTTCACTTGTTAATAATTTTTTAACTTATTCGAAACATTCTATATAATTTTGATCGTTTATGTTAATGGTATTTCCTTTTTTGAGGCAATTTGTTAATGGTTTTGTAACTTTAGCAAAATCAGGTATAAAACGCCGGTAATATCCTAGAAGGCCAAGAAATCCTTTAAATTCTGTAACAGTCTGTGCAATAGGGTATTCTGTGATTGCACGAATTTTATCAGGATTAGGTTTAACACCATTTTCTGAAACAATGTGACTTCTTTTATTAAAAATTCGGATTTATCAATTTGGATTTTTAAATTAGCTTCGCGCAATTTTTCAAATATTTTCTTTATGTTTTCGAAATGTTCTTGTAATGAAGTTCCCAATATAATAATATCGTCTAAATAGACTAAACAAATTTTGCGAATATATTCTTTTAATGCTAAATTCATTAATCTTTGAAATGTGCTTGGGGCGTTTTTTACACCAAATGGCATTCTTTTAAATTCGAAATGGCCTAATTCTGTGCTGAAGGCTCTTTTCGGGATATCTTTTGGATCTACTTCTATCTGATGGAATCCTGAGGACAAATCTAAAGTAGTAAAATAACAACATTTTCCTAACTTATCAAGAATTTCTGTTATGTTTGGAATCGGGAATTTATCGTCAACGGTTTTTTGGTTTAATTTTCTATAATCAATAACCATACGATATTTCTTTTTACCTGAAGCGTCTAGTTTCTTTGGTACTATCCATATAGGTGATGACCATGGTGAATAACTTTCTTGAATTATATTTTCATCTAAAAGTTTTTTAGTTTGTCTGCTAATTTCCTCTTTATAAACTTCGGGGTATCTATAATTTCTTTTATAAATAGATGTTTCATCTGTTGTATTAATTTGGTGTTTTATTTTACTTGTGAATGTTAGTTTATCATTTTCTTTTGGAAATAGGTCTTTATACTCTTTAAGATAGTCAAGGCGTAAATTTTGAATATCAATATTGTCATTAATTTCGCAATTTAAGGATTCGATAGGGGTTTTGTGAAAGTATTGTAATTTAAACTTTATATTTAATAGTGTTATTTCCTCTTTTACTATATCAATTTTTGCTTTTAATGTTTTTAAAGCTTCAAGTCCGAAAAGTACATCAAACTTCATGAAAATCAAATAGGTAGCATTTGAATAATTTTCCTTTAAATGAAAGCATTACAAATTCATTTCCCTGCGTTACGCCAGTTGCATTCAATAAACTGAAATTTTCTTTATAGATGTGGAATTTTGATTTATTTTTATAGACATAATTTTTGCTAATATAAGATTTTTTGTTGAACCCGTATCAATTAGGCAGATATATTTTTTTAGTTTTAAAAAGGGTAATTTGCTTGTATAATTATAAATTAATAATTCTCCGAGTTGTCGAGGCTGGTTTCCTCTAAAAAAATATTCGGATCAAAGTTATTTTCTTCTGCTTGTTCATTTTCTTCAGACTGTTCGAAAGGAATATTATTAATATTATCGTTCTCTGTGTCAACCTCTTGATTGTAAACTTCTTCTGCTATGAAGTTTCTTGGGGTATTTGGGTTAGAGTTACGAGTAAAATGATTATTAGGTGTGTTTCTGGGTGTGAATGTTTCTCTCGTTGTCATTGACATAGGAACAGGTCTCATTCCTTGCGCGTTATTGAAATTTTGTCTAGGGGCAAATGGTTTTGGTCTTATTTGTAGATTTACATTTGGTTCGTTTTGAGTTTTTACTGGTGCCATTTTTATAGGGCCAGTAGGAAAATTTGTAGGAAATCTTTGTGGTGGTATGTTGGGTAATTGTTTTGAATTTTGTACATTAGTATTTATTAAATACTGAAAATCGTTTTGTACAAGTTTTTCAATATCCACAAGTGTAGTGGGGTTTCTAGTTGCCAAATTATTTATGTAAGGGTCACTAATTGACGAAATGAAATTATTCACGATGAATTTTTCTGTAAAATCCATGATATGCACTTTCTTTTCATTATTATTTTCTTCGATACTTAATCGAGATTTAAATGCCATATATTTTTCTTTAGTTATTTCTAGGAATTTATAAGGGTTCTTAACGTTTTGAATTTTCAAGATTTCGTTAATAATAGTTACGGCATTGGTTTTATCTTTGAAATTGTTTGTAAGATGATCTTTTAGTTCATTCCAATTTTGAAATTCTGTGTCTTTAATACTGTCGAGTGCTTTATGTGGAGAAATGCTATCGATTTTTCAAAGTCATCAAGTGGTGGATTAAATACACCGAAAAGGTTTTTATTGTATTAACAGCACTAATAAAAGAACTTAATTTGTTTGGGTCTCCGTTGTAATTTGGGACCGAATTCAATGCAAAGATGATTTTTTGTATTCTATCAGCCATTGTGATATTAATATGTGCCTGAATTTATCAGATCAATAAATAATTATTTAGCATTATACTATTTTATAAAAATTACTAACGTTGTTACTGTTAGTTTTTGTGTAAAATATTATGTTAATTACTTATTAAAGTATTAACACAATAATAAAATTACGGTAAATAATGTTGTTGCAATCTTCATTTGGTGGTGATGGTGAATTGTAGCCTCGAAGCAGAAGGGTCTCTGGTACTAGCGTTGCTGGCTCTGCGAGATTGCCTCTTGTAGTCACCTCTTTTGTTGAAGGAATCCGGGCACTAGCTTTGCTGGCTCTGTGGAACTTCTCTTCGAAGAAGGTGATGAACTCTGGCACTAACTTTGTTGGCACTGTGAGTTATACTTTTTCGACTTCTTCTTCTTGGTTCACTTAACTCGATAAATTGTCAAAACAAACGTAAATTGCGTACTTTTTTCTGCGAATACTTCCAGTATCCTACCGACTGCGCCAAATAAAAAAAAGATTTTATTCAATTTAAATCGATACAAGTAAAGACTACAATTGTCTGTGGATGATTAATACATAACTTTTATACTACATGATGATTAACAACTAGGCACGTGCTGTTTACTTGTAATATAAATAATATGATAAGATACAACCGGGTTCGATCCCGACCGACGCCAAATATTTCCAATTTTAAATGGCACAAAATTGACCCCTGTGGTGCACTCTCCACGCCAGCAATGAGTGCCCGTGAGGTGACGCCTCGTAAACGCCCGCACGGTACGAATATGTCATCATCATCATTACCGATATCTGCGCGTACAAAGCAGATTGGCACACCCAGCAATGGGTAATATGCCGTGATGATATATTTATTTATTTATTTATTTTATAAATATTGTAGACAGTACCTACGTGTAATAATATATGTCTGAACAAAATAATTCACATAATATATGTATATATATAACTTGTACAACTTCGACAAATAAGGTTATATTATATATAACTCCCAACACGGCTGGTCCCCGCGGGAGTTCTCAACCACATCCGCCCAAGCAAAAATTTACATTTGCACACAATACTAGGACTTTAAAAGAAGAAAGTAGAGTAAAATAATTAGAACATGCCCTAAGTAAAATAAAATGGGACGTAATAGGTTTAGCTGTAATAAGACGTAATTAGGTATCATTATTAAGAAGAAGATCCGGAACATTATTCTGCCCTAGTGCTGCAAGAAATGGTTTATATGGTACAGGCCAGAGCTGGGCAAGTTACTTTTAAAATGTTACTAGTTACAGTTACAGTAACCTCAAAAAAAAATAACTAAGTTACTTAAGTTACTTTGGTGAAAGAACTAAGTTATTTACTAGTTACTCATTAAAAGTAACTTAGTTACCTTGAGTTACTTTCTAACTACTTTTAATGGAGTCAAGTGTAGACTTAGATTGTTGACTTAGATATTCTGTAGTATACATATCAGGGAGTTTTTGCACTAACTACGTTAACCTAAATTTTAACGTTATTGCTTGGCAACACCCAATCAGATTATTATTGTTAATGTTAATGAATCTACATTATAATATATTATAAAAATTAAACATCTTGCTGTGAAACATGAAACTCTTGCCCATAGGATAACATTGGCTTAAGCATAGTACGTGTTATTTAAATTGCATTTTAAAAAGATTGTGTTCGTATTAAATATACGCACGAATTGTTGGTGTTAAAGAAATGAAGAAATGATTGAAGATATTAACGAACAAGTTCAAGATGTTGATACATATGGATGTTTAAGAAACTCCAATGTCACATGTTCCGATTTAACACTGCTTCACCTCCTGAAACAGGCCGAATTCTATCACCAACATATTTAAAAATATATGAGATGTTCACAGCCATTTTAAATAATTATTTATTTCTAAAAATTATAAATATAAACAAAGCAAAATGTCTTTACTACACCACGTAAGTTATATGACGGGAACTTTGTTTTCCTAAGTACACAAACATTTTGTGTGTGCTAATGCTGCCATCTACATTCAAGTTTTTTCGCGGATAAATACAGCTTAGAAAATGGATCGAATGTGCAGTACTTAGTATTATAAAATTACTAAGTACTGCTCTCAAATTACTACTTTTAATGTTGTTACTAGAATCACCATATCAAGGTTTATTAAAAAAGTTAATATTCACCCTTTAAATCCGAAAAGACATTTATTGGATTGAGCTTGTATTTCTGCTATTAGCGCTTCAGATATGTCCTTGGTATACTCAATCACGGTGATATGATCTCTAGAAACGCTCACAAAACACTATAAAATTCAATCCAGATTTAACTGAAAGCTGACGCTCCACTGACGCTGTAGGAATGCTAGACGCAACGCGATATTTTAAATACATTCAATTGTTCGATTGCAGGACGCGACGCGAACGCGATGCTGCGCTCTACACTCCCGCTTTGGACAGACATTTATTCAAAACAAAACAGTTTTAGTTTGTGTTTCTAAGAAAGGCATCAGCCTCAACAAAATATTTCTTAGAAATTTTAATCGCCCACTTTACTTTTTATGACTAAGTTACATTTCACTTTTTAAGTTACTTTGACTAACTTAAGTTACATTCTAAGTTCTGAGTTACTTTAAATACTTAATTTACTCAAGTAACTAGTAACTAAAAACTGTAAAGTTACCAACTACTTTTCCGCAGCAAGTTAAGTTACAGTTACCATATTTTAAAAAGTAACTAAATTACGTTAAAAGTTATCGTAAAAGTAACTAGTTAGTCACTAAGTTACTAAAGTAACTAGTTACTGCCCAGCTCTGGTACAGGCTTTGCTGTTACTAATACAATAATTAACAATGTTACAGAAATCAAACCAATACACGAGAGAATTGCAGTACTGAACTTGGAAAAAAATAATTCAACTAAACTAAAAATAATTCAAGCCCATGCTCCAACCAACCAATTACACCAGTCTTCATCACCATCGACTCACATGGTCTTAATAGGTGATTTCAACTCCAAAATCGGCAAAAGACAACATGGTGAAGAATTCGTCATGGGGAATTCCAGTTTTGGTGAAAGAAACGAAAGAGGTGACTTACTTGTTCAATTCGCAGCACAACACCAGCTGAAAATTATGATTTTTTTCTTTCCTAAACCACCCGACAAAAAATGAACTTGGCAGTCACCTGCATGTCATAAAAACGAAAATATATTTTTTTCTAATAAAAAGTATTAGACATACAACAAATATAGAAGTATTAAATAATTTTGAATTTATAACTGATCACAGACTTGTTAGAATTACAATAAAAATTAAAAAGTTAAAACTTCGAGAAATATATTCCAGTAAAATACCCAGAAAAAGCGAAATACTCAAAAACGAAAACGTATTCCAACTAAAACTATCAGAGAACCTAAACCATGCTTTTAATAATGATAATGAAATAGAAGTTCAAGAATTATACGATAAACTCGTACACGCGATCACAACAGCAGCTTCAGAGATACAAATTAATAAAGGCAACAAAACAAGTAAGTTAAAAGACGATACTTTAGAAAAAATTAAAGAAAGAACAAAAGTAGAACCTGTAAAAAATAAAACAATGGAAACAAAAATAAAATTAACAGAAACTAAAAAATTTGTTAAAAAGTATATAAGAAGAGATATAAAAACCCACAAAGATAATATGGTCAAAGAGCTTAAAAAAACAAATTTCTCAACAAAAAAAAACTTAAAAAGGAACTCTCAGCAGGAACTCAATGGATACCTAAATTAGAAAGGAATAGAAAAACAGAATACGACAGAAATACTATAATATAAATCGCAACAGAATTTTACCGCTCACTTTACTCAGCAAACTGCTCAACGTCTTTATCCAACATATCTGCTACTCAACAAAATAAGGATGAAGTTCCTAAATTTATGAAAGAAGTGATTGAGGTCATCAAAGAACTTAAAAATATCAAATCACCAGGCGAGGACAAAATAACGAATGAAATTCTAAAAGCCGGAGTGAACGAATTATCACCTCCTCTCCAAATATTATTTAATAAAATCCTTATAACTACAAAAATACCAAAACAATGGGCAAAAACGGAAATAACTCTCCTTCAAAAGAAAGGTGACAGACGAAATATTAGTAATTACAGATTCATTCCGAACATATACAATGTTTTTTCAAAGTTACTGCAACAGGGATTAAAAAACTCAAAGAATTTCAAACAGGAAAACAAGCAAGCTTCAGGAAAAACAGATCTAGTATTGACCACCTACACATAGTAAATCAACTCATTGAAAAATGTACAATATAAAATTTGATATCGCGTTTTCACAAAGCGTTTGATTCTCTAATCGACGAAAAACTTTGGAAAGCATTAAAGGCAGCTCGGAAGAGAAGTATATACTAAAAGAGTAGATTCACTACAGTTATATATATATATATATATATATATATATATATATATATATATATATATATATATATATATATATACAGGCTGTCTCACAACTCGCGCCCCAGAGCGATAGAGGAAACAGGAGACTGCAATCGGATGTGTAATTTTATGTATTTACGTATTTACGTATTTACGCATTTACGTATTTACGCATTTACGCATTTACGCATTTACGCACTTACGCACTGTTATTGTTTGGTATTTAAAATAAATATTTAAATAACTTATACACAGTTTATATTGTAGTAAATTTGTGTTACATATTTTACACACGTGCTTCTGCACTTATAGGTTAGCCGGAAGTCGTTTCAACTCAAGTCTGACAACAAACAAAAGTAACTAACTACTCACTTCAGCTGACACTAAACTGGCGGTTAATTTAAATACTTTGACCTTCATATAACACCTCCCCTTTTTTAAGAAAATAACATTTACATATAATTAATATTTAAACCCTTTAACTACTAAATAATATTGAATGAACAATAAACATCATTAACACTGAACAGAATTAACAGTAAAATGTAATAAACAGAATTAATAATAATAATACTGAATATGAGCAAATATACTTAACATTAAAATCTAATAAACAGGATTAATAATAATACTGAATATTTAATAAACAGAATCCACCTTACTTTGTGACTGCTTTTATAATTCTGCCACTTTTAGTTATATAACCATCCATATCCTTTAAGAATGTGGATTCTGTCCATTCTTTATTAGGATTATATTTAAAACTAGTATCGGTAACATTTTCAGGGACAGCAGCAGTTTCGTTCAACCCTTCATTTTCAACTCTATCATTAGTCTTATTAGGTGAAATATGAATAGTATTTCTCCTATATACACTTCCTTTTTCATCCTCCACTAGAAAAGATCTAGGTTCTTTGGTTTCACTAATAACTTTTCCTGGGGTCCAATATGAATTAGGACTTTTTTGAAATGTGACAGATTGTCCGGGATAAAAATTGCAAACAGGTTTAGTATGTACATCATGATACAATTTACTTTTCTGCTTTATATCTAATAATTGAGATCTGACTTTTTGTAAATTACAAGGTTTAGGTTGAAGGGAACTGACTGTCGTTGGAACATTTGTTCTTAATTGTCTAGACATTAATATTTTAGATGGAGAAGGTACATTTTCACGATCAGTATTTCTCAAATGTAACAGTGCTAAATACGGATCGTCTCCAGATTCTAAACACTTTTTCATTAAATTCTTAATAATCTTAACTGCTGCTTCAGCTTGACCATTAGATGATGGGAAATGGGGACTTGAAACAATATGTTCAAACTCCCATTTCTCACTAAATTCTTTAAATGAGCTTGAAGTGTAATATTTTGCACCATCTGTATATAATTTGTATGGAATTCCATGAACACTAAATATGGATTTAAGTTTCATGACAATTGTTTCAGTAGTAAGATCTTTTATCTGCGCTACTTCTATAAAGTTTGATAAATAATCAACTACTATTAAATAGTATTTACGATTTAATTCAAACACATCGGATCCTACATCAGATCAAGGTAGTTTTGGAATTTCTCTGATAATCAAAGGATTTCTAGTTTTATTTCTTTGAAATTTTTGACATATACGACAATTTCGGCTAAATTGTTCTAGATCTTTATTCATTCCCATCCAAAATACACAAGAACGTGCTCTAGATTTAAACCGACACATTCCAGGATGTCCTACATGAATTTTTGTCATAAAATGTGGAATTAATTTTTTGGGAACTATCACTGAATTGTTTTTAAACAAAATACCGTCAATTATATTTAATTCTCCTTGAAAATCATAATATGGTTTTAATTCTTTGGGTACTAGTTTTTTATATTTAGGCCAACCATTTTCAATATAATTTTTTACTCCCCTCAGCACTTTGTCATCCCCTAACGACTCTCTAATTTTTTCTAAAATTGTTTTTGTAATAGGAAGATGTTCTAAAATTAAATGTATTTGCATTTCTACATCTTCATCAAAATTAGTACACTGACTTAAACTTGCTTCACTATAATTTCTCGATAAAGTATCAGCTATATAAAGAAATTTCCCTGGTTTATACACCAATTTAATATTATATGGCTGTAATTTTAACATCATACGTTGCAATCGTATAGGAATTTTAGACAAAGGTTTTTGAAAAATTGGCAATAATGGTTTGTGATCAGTTTCCACTGTCACTTCTTTACCAAAAATAAATTGTTTAAACTTTTCTATACCAAACACGACCGCTGCTAATTCCTTTTCGATCTGTGCATACCGAAATTGAACTTCTGTCAGCGCTTTTGACGCATAACCCAACGGTTTTCCATTCTGCATTAAGACAACCCCTAACGCAGTGGAACTAGCATCTACCGATAGGACCAACGGTTCATTTTGATTATAATATGCCAAAACTGGGGCTGTAATTAATTTTTGTTTTAGTAATTTAAAACTACTATCTAATTCCTCAGTCCATATTAAAATATTTTCCTTTTTTAGGATCTGTCTAAGAGGATATGATAATTCTGAATAATTTGGAATATATTTAGACAAATAATTAAACATACCCAAAACTCTCTGTAACGCCTTTTTGTCTTTAGGTACTGCTAACTCTCTAATCGCTTTTAACTTATCTTCATCTATTTGTAAACCATTTTTTGTAAACTTATGGCCCAAAAAGGTTATCTCTTCAACATTAAATTCACATTTCGCCGGATTAAATTTAATTCCTACTTCTTTAGCTCTTTTTAGTACCTCATTTACCCTAACTCTAAGTTCCTCTAAAGATGATCCCCAAATTATAATATCATCTTGAAAAGTAGCTGTTCCAGTAATACTGTCAAACAATTGTGAAATTATTCTGTGAAAAATTTCAGGACTACAAGACAAGCCAAATGGTAAACGTTTAAATTTAAATCTACCAAAGGGGGTTTGAAATGTACACAATTTCGAACTTTCCTCGTCTAATTCAAGTTGCCAAAATCCACTAATCGCGTCTAATTTAGTAAAAAACTTAGCTCCCTGCATCCGAGCCGCTATTTCCTCAAATGTTATAAACTGATAATGATTTCTTTTAATTGCGCGATTGAGAGGTCTAGGATCTAATACAATTCTAATTTGTCCCGATTTTTTACGAACTACTAACATCTGACTTACCCAGTCTGTTGCTTCCGTAATGGGTTCAACAATGCCTAGCTTTGTCATATTTTCTAGTTCCGACTTTACCTGGTTGTACATTGAGAACGGGATTTTTCTAGCTGGAGATACTACTGGTTTCACACTTTTATCTACATCGATATGTACTAAACTAGGTAGTTTACCTATCTGTCCATCAAATAGACATTTGTATTCATCATTAATGCCTTTATCTACTACGTCAACCTGTGTTAGCAAACCTAGTTCTTTACTACTATTTAGTCCGATTAAATTTGTATCTCCGTTATTAACTACCAAAAATAATAACTTATATTCGCGACTTCTGAATTTACACTGTAAAGTACAAGATCCTACTACTGGTATAGTATTATTAGAGAAAGATTTAATTACTGTTTTAGTTTTCATGAGAATTCTAGTATTTAACTTCAATTTATTAAACTGATTCCACGTCAAAATATTACACTGCGCACCAGTATCAATTTTAAAAGGTACATTTTCATCACAAATTTGTAAATTCTCTATCCACTGATTCTTTACATTACCATTATCAAATTTGCACATAGTTACTTCTACAGAATCAATTATCATATTATCTATGTGGGCATACTCTTCTAACTCGAGATTAGTGTCTGTATCTATAGTATGAATCTTACCCTTTTTTACCTGTTTATCACACATAATTGCAAAATGTCCTATCTTCCTGCATTTCATACACGTTTTCTGGTAGGCTGGACAATTTCGGTAACTGTGCTCACGACCACATCGCTGACACGGGACTCTACGGCCTGCCGCTGCACCTTTTGGTACGCCTACTGACTGTTGTTGGACCTTTGGCACCCCTCCTCTTGAATTCTGGTACTGGAAACTACCCTTGCCTCTGTTGTTTGCTGGCATGTGGCCTTTGTTAACCACATCCACGTCCAATAGCTCCTGTTTCACTTGAATTTGAGCTGCTTGTTTATTAGCTAACACTTTAGATCTGCATGACTCTAAAGCTGTAGCTATTGTAAGATTTGGAGTTTTTAATAACTGTTCTTTGCACGATGAATCTAGAATACCACTCACAAAAATATCTTTGACCAAACTGTCTTTTAACTCACCAAAGTCACACGAATTACTCAAGTTCTTCAATACTGCGACATATTGTTCATAAGACTCGTGTGGCAACTGTTTTCGATTGAAGAACACATACCTTTCGTATGTAATATTTGTGGATGGTACGAAATGATCACTAAACTTTTGTAAAATTACATCTAGCTTCTTGGACTCTTGTGGTGTTAAATTAAATGAATTAAATATTTCAATACCTTCATCGCCCATGAAATGAAGTAACAACGCTATTTTACGTTTTTCCGTTGTTTCATCCGCAAGAAAAGCATCACAATATAACTGAAATCTTTTCTTAAATTTACACCAATTTTTTGCGAGGTCGCCATTATATTCCATCTCTTGAAGAGTTGCATTTAAATTTGTATTTGCCATTATGCTCAAATGGTTTTATATATATATATTCTTCTTGATAATACTTTACCGCTGCCACCATGTTATTGTTTGGTATTTAAAATAAATATTTAAATAACTTATACACAGTTTATATTGTAGTAAATTTGTGTTACATATTTTACACACGTGCTTCTGCACTTATAGGTTAGCCGGAAGTCGTTTCAACTCAAGTCTGACAACAAACAAAAGTACCTAACTACTCACTTCAGCTGACACTAAACTGGCGGTTAATTTAAATACTTTGACCTTCATATAACACGCACTTACGCACTTAGGTACTTAGGTACTTTTTCAATATATATATATATATATATATATATATATATATATATATATATATATATATATATATATATATACAGGCTGTCTCACAACTCGCGCCCCAGAGCGATAGAGGAAACAGGAGACTGCAATCGGATGTGTAATTTTATGTATTTACGTATTTACGTATTTACGCATTTACGTATTTACGCATTTACGCATTTACGCACTTACGCACTGTTATTGTTTGGTATTTAAAATAAATATTTAAATAACTTATACACAGTTTATATTGTAGTAAATTTGTGTTACATATTTTACACACGTGCTTCTGCACTTATAGGTTAGCCGGAAGTCGTTTCAACTCACTTCAGCTGACACTAAACTGGCGGTTAATTTAAATACTTTGACCTTCATATAACACCTCCCCTTTTTTAAGAAAATAACATTTACATATAATTAATATTTAAACCCTTTAACTACTAAATAATATTGAATGAACAATAAACATCATTAACACTGAACAGAATTAACAGTAAAATGTAATAAACAGAATTAATAATAATAATACTGAATATGAGCAAATATACTTAACATTAAAATCTAATAAACAGGATTAATAATAATACTGAATATTTAATAAACAGAATCCACCTTACTTTGTGACTGCTTTTATAATTCTGCCACTTTTAGTTATATAACCATCCATATCCTTTAAGAATGTGGATTCTGTCCATTCTTTATTAGGATTATATTTAAAACTAGTATCGGTAACATTTTCAGGGACAGCAGCAGTTTCGTTCAACCCTTCATTTTCAACTCTATCATTAGTCTTATTAGGTGAAATATGAATAGTATTTCTCCTATATACACTTCCTTTTTCATCCTCCACTAGAAAAGATCTAGGTTCTTTGGTTTCACTAATAACTTTTCCTGGTGTCCAATATGAATTAGGACTTTTTTGAAATGTGACAGATTGTCCGGGATAAAAATTGCAAACAGGTTTAGTATGTACATCATGATACAATTTACTTTTCTGCTTTATATCTAATAATTGAGATCTGACTTTTTGTAAATTACAAGGTTTAGGTTGAAGGGAACTGACTGTCGTTGGAACATTTGTTCTTAATTGTCTAGACATTAATATTTTAGATGGAGAAGGTACATTTTCACGATCAGTATTTCTCAAATGTAACAGTGCTAAATACGGATCGTCTCCAGATTCTAAACACTTTTTCATTAAATTCTTAATAATCTTAACTGCTGCTTCAGCTTGACCATTAGATGATGGGAAATGGGGACTTGAAACAATATGTTCAAACTCCCATTTCTCACTAAATTCTTTAAATGAGCTTGAAGTGTAATATTTTGCACCATCTGTATATAATTTGTATGGAATTCCATGAACACTAAATATGGATTTAAGTTTCATGACAATTGTTTCAGTAGTAAGATCTTTTATCTGCGCTACTTCTATAAAGTTTGATAAATAATCAACTACTATTAAATAGTATTTACGATTTAATTCAAACACATCGGATCCTACATCAGACCAAGGTAGTTTTGGAATTTCTCTGATAATCAAAGGATTTCTAGTTTCATTTCTTTGAAATTTTTGACATATACGACAATTTCGGCTAAATTGTTCTAGATCTTTATTCATTCCCATCCAAAATACACAAGAACGTGCTCTAGATTTAAACCGACACATTCCAGGATGTCCTACATGAATTTTTGTCATAAAATGTGGAATTAATTTTTTGGGAACTATCACTGAATTGTTTTTAAACAAAATACCGTCAATTATATTTAATTCTCCTTGAAAATCATAATATGGTTTTAATTCTTTGGGTACTAGTTTTTTATATTTAGGCCAACCATTTTCAATATAATTTTTTACTCCCCTCAGTACTTTGTCATCCCCTAACGACTCTCTAATTTTTTCTAAAATTGTTTTTGTAATAGGAAGATGTTCTAAAATTAAATGTATTTGCATTTCTACATCTTCATCAAAATTAGTACACTGACTTAAACTTGCTTCACTATAATTTCTCGATAAAGTATCAGCTATATAAAGAAATTTCCCTGGTTTATACACCAATTTAATATTATATGGCTGTAATTTTAACATCATACGTTGCAATCGTATAGGAATTTTAGACAAAGGTTTTTGAAAAATTGGCAATAATGGTTTGTGATCAGTTTCCACTGTCACTTCTTTACCAAAAATAAATTGTTTAAACTTTTCTATACCAAACACGACCGCTGCTAATTCCTTTTCGATCTGTGCATACCGAAATTGAACTTCTGTCAGCGCTTTTGACGCATAACCCAACGGTTTTCCATTCTGCATTAAGACAACCCCTAACGCAGTGGAACTAGCATCTACCGATAGGACCAACGGTTCATTTTGATTATAATATGCCAAAACTGGGGCTGTAATTAATTTTTGTTTTAGTAATTTAAAACTACTATCTAATTCCTCAGTCCATATTAAAATTTTCCTTTTTTAGGATCTGTCTAAGAGGATATGATAATTCTGAATAATTTGGAATATATTTAGACAAATAATTAAACATACCCAAAACTCTCTGTAACGCCTTTTTGTCTTTAGGTACTGCTAACTCTCTAATCGCTTTTAACTTATCTTCATCTATTTGTAAACCATTTTTTGTAAACTTATGGCCCAAAAAGGTTATCTCTTCAACATTAAATTCACATTTCGCCGGATTAAATTTAATTCCTACTTCTTTAGCTCTTTTTAGTACCTCATTTACCCTAACTCTAAGTTCCTCTAAAGATGATCCCCAAATTATAATATCATCTTGAAAAGTAGCTGTTCCAGTAATACTGTCAAACAATTGTGAAATTATTCTGTGAAAAATTTCAGGACTACAAGACACGCCAAAAGGTAAACGTTTAAATTTAAATCTACCAAAGGGGGTTTGAAATGTACACAATTTCGAACTTTCCTCGTCTAATTCAAGTTGCCAAAATCCACTCATCGCGTCTAATTTAGTAAAAAACTTAGCTCCCTGCATCCGAGCCGCTATTTCCTCAAATGTTATAAACTGATAATGATTTCTTTTAATTGCGCGATTGAGAGGTCTAGGATCTAATACAATTCTAATTTGTCCCGATTTTTTACGAACTATTAACATCTGACTTATCCAGTCTGTTGCTTCCGTAATGGGTTCAACAATGCCTAGCTTTGTCATATTTTCTAGTTCCGACTTTACCTGGTTGTACATTGAGAACGGGATTTTTCTAGCTGGAGATACTACTGGTTTCACACTTTTATCTACATCGATATGTACTAAACTAGGTAGTTTACCTATCTGTCCATCAAATAGACATTTGTATTCATCATTAATGCCTTTATCTACTACGTCAACCTGTGTTAGCAAACCTAGTTCTTTACTACTATTTAGTCCGATTAAATTTGTATCTCCGTTATTAACTACCAAAAATAATAACTTATATTCGCGACTTCTGAATTTACACTGTAAAGTACAAGATCCTACTACTGGTATAGTATTATTAGAGAAAGATTTAATTACTGTTTTAGTTTTCATGAGAATTCTAGTATTTAACTTCAATTTATTAAACTGATTCCACGTCAAAATATTACACTGCGCACCAGTATCAATTTTAAAAGGTACATTTTCATCACAAATTTGTAAATTCTCTATCCACTGATTCTTTACATTACCATTATCAAATTTGCACATAGTTACTTCTACAGAATCAATTATCATATTATCTATGTGGGCATACTCTTCTAACTCGAGATTAGTGTCTGTATCTATAGTATGAATCTTACCCTTTTTTACCTGTTTATCACACATAATTGCAAAATGTCCTATCTTCCTGCATTTCATACACGTTTTCTGGTAGGCTGGACAATTTCGGTAACTGTGCTCACGACCACATCGCTGACACGGGACTCTACGGCCTGCCGCTGCACCTTTTGGTACGCCTACTGACTGTTGTTGGACCTTTGGCACCCCTCCTCTTGAATTCTGGTACTGGAAACTACCCTTGCCTCTGTTGTTTGCTGGCATGTGGCCTTTGTTAACCACATCCACGTCCAATAGCTCCTGTTTCACTTGAATTTGAGCTGCTTGTTTATTAGCTAACACTTTAGATCTGCATGACTCTAAAGCTGTAGCTATTGTAAGATTTGGAGTTTTTAATAACTGTTCTTTGCACGATGAATCTAGAATACCACTCACAAAAATATCTTTGACCAAACTGTCTTTTAACTCACCAAAGTCACACGAATTACTCAAGTTCTTCAATACTGCGACATATTGTTCATAAGACTCGTGTGGCAACTGTTTTCGATTGAAGAACACATACCTTTCGTATGTAATGTTTGTGGATGGTACGAAATGATCACTAAACTTTTGTAAAATTACATCTAGCTTCTTGGACTCTTGTGGTGTTAAATTAAATGAATTAAATATTTCAATACCTTCATCGCCCATGAAATGAAGTAACAACGCTATTTTACGTTTTTCCGTTGTTTCATCCGCAAGAAAAGCATCACAATATAACTGAAATCTTTTCTTAAATTTACACCAATTTTTTGCGAGGTCGCCATTATATTCCATCTCTTGAAGAGTTGCATTTAAATTTGTATTTGCCATTATGCTCAAATGGTTTTATATATATATTCTTCTTGATAATACTTTACCGCTGCCACCATGTTATTGTTTGGTATTTAAAATAAATATTTAAATAACTTATACACAGTTTATATTGTAGTAAATTTGTGTTACATATTTTACACACGTGCTTCTGCACTTATAGGTTAGCCGGAAGTCGTTTCAACTCAAGTCTGACAACAAACAAAAGTACCTAACTACTCACTTCAGCTGACACTAAACTGGCGGTTAATTTAAATACTTTGACCTTCATATAACACGCACTTACGCACTTACGCACTTAGGTACTTAGGTACTTAGGTACTTAGGTACTTAGGTACTTAGGTACTTAGGTACTTAGGTACTTAGGTACTTAGGTACTTAGGTACTTAGGTACTTAGGTACTTAGGTACTTAGGTACTTAGGTACTTAGGTACTTAGGTACTTAGGTACTTAGGTACTTAGGTACTTTGGTACTTTGGTACTTTGGTACTTTGGTACTTTGGTACTTTGGTACTTTGGTACTTTGGTACTTTGGTACTTTGGTACTTTGGTACTTTGGTACTTTGGTACTTTGGTACTTTGGTACTTTGGTACTTTGGTACTTTGGTACTTTGGTACTTTGGTACTTTGGTACTTTGGTACTTTGGTACTTTGGTACTTTGGTACTTTGGTACTTTGGTACTTTGGTACTTTGGTACTTTGGTACTTTGGTACTTTTGTACTTTTGTACTTTTGTACTTTGGTACTTTTGTACTTTTGTACTTTGGTACTTTGGTACTTTGGTACTTTGGTACTTTGGTACTTTGGTACTTTGGTACTTTGGTACTTTGGTACTTTGGTATTTTGGTATTTTGGTACTTTGGTACTTTGGTACTTTGGTACTTTGGTACTTTGGTACTTTGGTACTTTGGTACTTTGGTACTTTGGTACTTTGGTACTTTGGTACTTTGGTACTTTGGTACTTTGGTACTTTTGTACTTTTGTACTTTTGTACTTTTGTACTTTTGTACTTTTGTACTTTGGTACTTTGGTACTTTGGTACTTTGGTACTTTGGTACTTTGGTACTTTGGTACTTTGGTACTTTGGTACTTTGGTACTTTGGTACTTTGGTACTTTGGTACTTTGGTACTTTTGTACTTTTGTACTTTTGTACTTTTGTACTTTTGTACTTTGGTACTTTGGTACTTTGGTACTTTGGTACTTTGGTACTTTGGTACTTTGGTACTTTGGTACTTTGGTACTTTGGTACTTTGGTACTTTGGTACTTTGGTACTTTGGTACTTTTGTACTTTTGTACTTTTGTACTTTTGTACTTTTGTACTTTTGTACTTTTGTACTTTTGTACTTTTGTACTTTTGTACTTTTGTTGAAAAAGGTCTCGAAGAAAAAAATTAGTGGGCGCCAGACTCTATAAAAAGGAAAGGGAGTTAGAGTAGAGTCCACTCCAATAAAGTTAAGTAAAGTATAGTAAAAATATTTAATAAAAAAATAAAATTACTCACGCTGGAGCTAGTTACACATGAGATACTCAAAAAATAAAGGACCGTACGGCCTTTCCAGAGCCCGAATCTGGAAGGACGGGGGTCGGCGCTCTGGCTATCGGCCACCGGTAACGTCGAAAAAGAAAATAGCGGCTTATACCTGCCCTGGAAACGGCGGGATAGTCGTCCAGCTGTATCGTGGGGCTGCTCGCAGGCTGGCGGAGTAAAACGGAGGGCTTGAGGTAACTTCTCCAGTCCGGCACTCGAAGAGAGAGAGCCGTTCGAGCCACTCCACCTAGGCCTTAAGGCTGGCTAGGATGCAGCCCCGAATAAACTGGGTTTCCTCAGGAGTTGTTGCAAAGTATACCACGGCGCAGGTCTCGTGTGGTCCAACGGCGTAACTGCAGTCAGAGCTAACCTCGCCCAGCCACTTTCAAATTCAGGACCCCAAAAAAAAAACCATACGAATCCAGCTAATCTGAAATAATACTCGCCAGTACCAAATCTCTCAAGATTTACATAAGGCCTGAAGGGCGATACACAGTACAATAAAAAGATAAATGGCGGTCCCTAAAGGTGCTCCACACGCGAGTTTCAACAAAAAAAAATGTTTATAAAAAAATTTACAAAGACTAGGTGTACACCAAAAAGTTATATAAACAAAAAAAAATTAGTAAAAAAAAGAAGAACGGCCGTATGAAAAAGAAGAAACAAAGTAGAGAGAGAAAATGACTAAACGATAGTCTAAGAGGCGCAGCAAATAACCCCGATAAAAAAGAAAGAGCCAAATGGGCTTAAAAAAAAATTGCCGCGCTCAAAGATTAATCACCGGACAAATACTTCTTCGAGTCGAGAGTAGCGCACAATGGTAAAATACAAGGAAAATCCAAAAGAAATTATGGCTACTAAAAAATATCACAAAAAAATTAAATGACTCTAGGAAGTCGACTTTGAATACGGAATCAGATACCGAGCCGAAAATTTGTCTAGTCTAAAAATATCTAGTCACGTCAAAGCATCACACTGTACATTCACACTACATTCAGACTAGGGAAGGGATGACTAGGTTTAGTCGGTAGTAAAAATTTTATAAAGTAGAAATCCCAAAAAAAATTCTAAAAAAAACACCCTTAAATAATTTAGCCTCAAAAAGAATAAATATTTTAAACAGAGTTACCAATAAATGGTATACTAGCAAAATTTGACTCGAACCAAAAAATTTAAGCAGAATTACTAAAATTATGGGGAAATACAAAATTGAGGGCATACTCGGTACGCTAGGGGATCGAACAAGTTCAGGTACAACTTGAGCTTGGGGGGAATTTTAAACAGAAAGATAAAAATTTCAAAATTTTGATCAAAGAAAATGTGAAAATACAAAAAAGCTTTAACTAATTTAGAACCGAAACGGAATTTTGTCTTGCCCCGTGGCGTATAAATCGAAATGCAGAATTTAGACAATCAAAATTCTTAGCCGGGCTCGTGAAACAAAACAATCGCCTTTTTAAACTGAAATATGTCGCAGGAATTAAAGTAAGAGCTTCACTAATCCCACGGACAAAACCGCGTGGGACGGAACATGACTAATTTTAACTTGAAAAAAGACTAATAAAAAGCCGCACAACCGATAAATAATCACAAAAACAAAAACAGTGCAAAGCTCTTACCTAAATTCCAATTGCTAGTATCGAATACCAAAACTCGAAACCATATTTCAATCAGACAAAAGTACTTTAAACAACTCGCAAAAATAAAAATAAAGACGTCTGTATTTTCTCACAAGTCACTACCAAGAGAGCGAGATGATTCTACGCGTCTCCGGTAAACAAAAAGAGCAGTGATCCCATCAAAAGATAATACTTTCGTAGTAATAGGAGAAATTTCCAAAACTATTTATAATAAAATTAGTAAATTGTAGCTAATGAAAAATTTAAAAATAAGTTTCCAAATTTAATTAAATTTAAAAATAAATTTAGTATTAGACAATTACATTTCTAGTTACTTTCTTGAAATAATTCGCGAGAAGACAGCAACACAACACGGGCTGTCACAGATAAACAATTTCCTAACCACAAAATTAAAGTAATCCAACTGAATGGAAAAATAGAAAAAAAGGTGATTAGGGAATATGAATAGAGAAATAGGTCGCAAAAGGTAGGCTGTAACTAGATCAGTACGGTGAATCTATACTCAAATTTTATGTGTAGTAATGAAAATTTGGCGACAGGATGGGAACAAGAAAATTTATAAAAATAAGCGTAACAAACTACGTTTTTGTTACACTACCCCGTTCCCCAAAAAAAAAATTTTTAACACGGTTAAGAAATTTTTCAGTCTTCAGAGGCGTTAGAAAAATCAACATTCGGAGCGGGTTTAAGGTCTTTGATGTGCCAAATTCCGAGATCCATACCTTGTTGATCGCGAAGACGATAAGAAGTTTTTGAGATCTTCTTAGAAACAGTGCACTCGATAAAACTAAAAGTTTCCGACGGTAAATACAAAATATTATGTAATTAGGGAATAATATTATATAGGTATTTATTATTCATTCTATCATTACTCTTTCCAAGAAAAGTTATTATTGCAATATGATACTAATATTTCATCTCGTATAAATAAAATATCTTTACATTCGTAAATAAATTTGAAATTATTGCCACACCACATATTTTTACTTTTGGGTTTGTGATTTGGAACAAAGTATGAATATTATCGAATAGATGGATCCTAGTAAATGTACAAAAATTTATATTTATAGACTGTAGAGTAAACGTTACATTTTCACAATTATTAAAAAAATTAATAATAGGTGTACCGTGTATATCATAATATAAATAATTTTCGTATGATGTTAAATGTATAATCGTTTTCTTATAATATTTGGTTTGCAGTGAATGTCTTGTTTCAGTTCAGCGTAATTCACTATTCTTCGATATTGTAAAAAGCATGTTTTATAAGAAAGTTTTTAATATTTTTGAATGGTTTTTGATTCATATTGTTTTACTTTTTCGGGTATAGTTTATTATATAGATCTAAATTTAATGTACATATTCCATGGACATTTGAAGCCTGTAAGCAGGTGAGTTTTCAGACCTAGTGTCACAAATCTCCATTTCAAATGAAATTTAATTTGGATTTATGTATTCCAAGAAGTGAGTTTAAAATATATATGGATGGTAGTCAAAATACCCAAATCTTTAAAATGATCTCTATATAATAGGCGACGCCTGCCTTGTAGCTTGTAATACCAAGATGAAAAATATGTTTTGTCCTTTTACTTTATAATAATAATAAATATTAATTTTAGAAACATAGCATAAATAGTTATAAGCTTCAAGAGAAAATATATTAAAAAAAAAACAAAAGTCCGTAATTAGAATCGAAAAGCATACAATCACACAACACATCTGCACCTAATGCCTCTCACCTGCCCGCTCCTAGCCGTTGCTCACATCGAGATCATTGGAGATAACAAGAATGTATGTTATATGTTATTCCCTCTCTATCTGTCACAGCGGCAAGCCGTTAGGGTAACTTTGCGCTGTGGGATAAAACTCAAGTTACACTTGAAAAAAAATAGATGTTGTATAAATATCGAATCAAAAATATCGGTATTTTAAAACATCGATATTTACAAACAATATAAACTGATTTCCGACTTTTCACTCTTGAAAATAAAATAAAGTAAATATGCTTTCATATTTTGTAAAAGAGGAATCTTTAGACCAAATAACAAATAAAGTTATTATTATTATTTATTCATTTTCATTTTACAAAAGTTTTGTATAACGACCTCATATTTTACAGTTAATAAAAAAAAAAACAACAATGTCGGTACCTATAATATACACAAATCTATAAACTTATTTTATTAAAAATCAAATGTAATCACTAACCACTGAATTTAAAGCACATCTGAATCGCAACTATACAGATAGTATATTAAAGAACGTGTTTTATAAGACATGTTTTTTTCGCACGCGTCAAAATTTAGAAAACGAGCGTTAGCGAGTTTTCTAATTGACAAGTGCGAAAGAAAGTCTTACAAAATGAGTTCTTTATACTATTATTTATATTTTGCGCTTTCTACAAACATTATATTAACATTTACTTACTCAATTTGTGATTATATTTGTAACCATTTGTACATTTTCATGTAAATAATCTTCCCTTAATAAAAAAAAATAATAATTTCGACATTATATTATTAAAATGAATTGTCAATTAACTAAAAATAAATTAGGTAAAAATGGGTTAAAGAAACGGCATCTAGTACTAACCGTCTAAAACAAAAAATTGCGTATCGAAATGAAGGTCATTAATGACTTCATTATGAACGCAAAATATAAAAATAAATATTTTGATAACCGTTTCCCTTTTATTTTATTTCTTTGCATACTCAGTTATGGTGGAAGTATTTTCGCCAAACTAGGGTAGACATCATACTTATAAACTGTGACGAAACATATGTAAATAAAGGAAGGACACAGGAGAGTAGCGTGTCTATGATTAACAATTCTTAACATATTAGGAATCCATTTTTGAAAACATCGAGGGCAAATATCGAAGATAAATATCTATGTCGATCGATATTATCGAAAAAGATAAAATATCGAAAGCTAAATATCGATTTTTCTCAAACATCGATGTATCGTGCGCTAGTTGCACTATCCTGATCGTATGGTTTAGTTTGTGTTACATTTTTGCAATTATTGATACATTTATTATGAAATAAATAATTCTATTCCATACATAAACTCTTCTACCGTTATATTTAGGGTTTGTCTATTATCGAGTATAATATTGGTTTTTATTTCTGCTTTTTACACATATTTTTGCTTATGTCTTTGGTTCATTTTGTTTTATCTTAGTATTCTATACGCTCTCGTACTAGTATTTTCTTGGTTTTTGTTGATTGTTATTAATTGATTAAAGAATTTTAAAAAAATGTAAAAATGGTTTTATAATTCTGTGTGCGAATGTGCAAAAGCATGGCCAAATTTGCTAATGTTTTCAAATTTTCACGCCATAGTGAGATGCGAAAAAATAGATAAAAGTTACGGGACTGTAAAATCGATAATTACGAACAAGCTATACTATTAAGTTAAAAACTATACTTATTAAATTAAAATTTAAAAATTCAGTTGTTCCAAAATGCCTGTTACTTTTACTAATTAAGAATACACCGACATGCGTTTGGTTTACGGAGAAGTGCTCCAAAACAGCGCCATTAATAAAAAGTGTCTATCCATACTTCGCTTCTGACTTCAAACATTCAAGAATGACAAGTCTTGTTATTTTCACTCTGATGTGAGTATTAAATAATATTTTATTCAAATAAATAATAGTTATTGGTCTATCTTGAAGTGCTTTTACAATTGCAACAAGTACCTACACTATATTAGAAAAGAAATAATTGCAGATTACGACACATTGCAACCGTGTTTATTAGTGGTAACGTATGCCACTTTACTTACATATAACTCCCTGTATTAAAGCGAAAAATTAACTTAAATATTAATAAATGAAAGTAATAAAATTGCAAATCAAATGCAATTCTTTTATGTACTACAGATATGTATTTTATGATAACGTAACACCGACCAAACATTTTTATTTTATTTTGAAATATGATTATCTGCACAGGGTGTTAAAAAAGGGGTAAAAAAAATGGATGGTATACATTTCAATGTACTGATTCTAAATCAAAAAGAATTTTTCCAGAATACAGAGAATTATTTCTTATTATTTATTTTTTTCTTCAAGTGTTCATTTTTAGTGCCACTGACCAACACAAAAATTTTATTCAAAATAATGATTCATCTAATCACGTCAATAGGAAATAAATAAATTTCTAATTATTTCTATTAAAAATTTTATGTTGAGAAGTGACACTAAAAATGTACACTTCAAGCATTAAATAAATAATAAGAAATAATTTTCCGACTTTTGGAAAAATTCATTTTGGGGGTATGTGACTATAATCGAATTTCAATATAAAATATAAAAATTAAAAACTAGCGTCTCATTACTCTCATTATTATAATAAAAAAAACTAATTAAACATGTGTTTATAATAGTATTGTAATTAGTCAATATAATATTTTGGAGATGGGATATGTGACGCTATCAAGGTAGGATCGTGGAGGAAGACAGATAGACTGGGATGGAAAAAGGTATAGTTATAGACCATCGTCGTGATTATGTTGTGGCATGTGGCAAGGCGACAGGTGGCTATAACTATCAATTTTCCTCTCAGTCTACAAATCCCTTCCCCAAATTTTTAATAATAATTGTTTTCTCATAAACTACAAATAATTAATCGATTGAAAAAAAATACGGGTATTTATTTTTTGTCTATTATCATAATATTATGTATGTTAAAATCAATTTTAGAAAAGTAGTATATAAGATTTCTATTTTTTTTATTTATTTATACAAGCTACAAAAAAAATGTACTTTAGCCTGTGCAGCACAGCTGTACAGTCGCACCCCTTGACCCCTGCCCTTAGATCCAAACACGTGCCCTGCTTATAGGACTGGGAGCAGGTAGCCTATCGTTCGTCCCTGGCTCCCTGCTCTAGCCTTAGACTTTCACCGTACTCGTCCGTAGATTTGCCTCAGAAATTCAATGCTGAGTATGAGACAGATGATTAGCACTTTCATTATTATTGCTATTATCATTAAAGAAATAATTACTTAATATCCAATATTAATTGAAACATAACGGGTGTCTACTTTTTTTTCTCAAACAGGAAATTTAATGTTAAAATTTGTGAATGGATGAGTATTCAGTTTGTTGTTAAATTATTTCATATGTACAAGTTACAAGCAAAAGAAAATATGCGATTTAAGGCCGGTCTTTCCACCTTCGGATAAAGTTCCGGATAAAGTTATCTGGTGGATAAGTAAAAAATGCGTCTTTCCATCTTCGGCTAAGTTTATTCGTCAGATAAATATAGCCTATCCGACAGATAAGTTATCCGGAACAATAAATTGGAAAAAATGTTAAATTCATAATAGAAATTTTACAATTTTATGATGATTAATTTTTGACTGAGTATAAAAGTATAGAAATAGACTTTAATGAATAGCATTTATTAAAAATTTCACATCTCTAATTTTTATTTATTTACATTTTTATTTTGTTCTTTTACTTTTTATTCATATAATTCCAATATTCCACTTTTTAAGCATGCGCCGCCTCGTACTTATTTTTCATATAAAAAATACATCTAAAGATACTTGTTCCATTCCATCGTCCTTACACTCTAGTTAGTCTATCCCTGGTTACTTAATATCACAGTTACTATTGTTGTAATCAAATTTTATCATTGTTGTAATCTAGTATTATCATTTTTGTCATCAAGTTTAATCTTGAATTAAGTTTCTCAAAAACAAAACATTTGCTTTTTTGTCGATCCAAAAAGTGGGAGTAACTGCCTCTTCTTGGCACCCCCCCCCTTCTGGCGGAACCCTTGGGGATGGATTTTTATTTTCACACGTTTCTTTTTAATCTTCACACATTTCAAAATATGAACGGAATACGAGTGTATTGCATATTTATCCAAATTACTTTTAAATTATATATCATTAATTATGTCAAAGTAAAAAAAAATCATAACCACAAATGTCAAATCACAAATATTAAGCAACTTGATCGAAACAACTTATATAGCATTTTCTTTCTCTGCCTTATTACATTTGCAATGCTGTTATCTCTTTTTAATTTTACCAGAGATTTTAGAACTGCATACGAGTATATTGCACTTATCTGTCGGATAGTTATCCGTCAGATAAATTCGACATGAAAGACAGAAAAAAATTATCCGTCGGATAAAGAGTCAGATAAATTTATCTGGCGGATAGTTATCCGGAACTTTATCCGAAGGTGAAAAGAGTAGCATGACAAATAAGACAATAATTTTTATTTTTTCTTTAAGCGTATTACTATATTCATATGCTACTGTACACACACTATAGAAGATATTCATTGTCATACTAGTACAAAAATGTTACGAGTATTATTGTACTAGTAAAAAAATGTTAGCGTGTTTATTCACCGCTGGCGGCGGCAGTCGCTACAGCACAGCAACACAGATCATATTGAAAATTGTTATTTGACAGTTGTATCATTTCTGGTTTGTAGTGTACACAGCCAACTTTGGCTGAAATTGCAAATTCTACAATTAAAAAAAAAATCAGAAAAATGTCAAAACTTATTTGAAACACTTGAAGAAAAATTAGCATATGTCATTCGGAGTAGAACGCCTTTTTTGTATTTTACCCAGCTTGCCTGATCTTGGCTAGCGCCTCGGCTGCAATAACTGAATTCAACACATAAAGACCGATTTCTTCTCCTAATAACATAATATACAAATGTTTGTTGTTTCTGATATATCTGACATTTTTTAAATTTTATTATTATTAGAATAATAGGAAGATTTAATCTAGAAGTAAAAAATTAATCACAAATTCTAATAATAATAATATCAAATGAAATATATGTCAGAAACATCAAACATATATTATTGTCTTATTTTTCAAGGCACTTTGATAATTGCCTTAATTCGTGCATTTTCTTATGTTTGTAACTCGTACATAAGAAACAATTTAACAACATTGATACTCATCGATGCACATTTTCATTCTGAACATTTTTCTTCATTACACATTTTTCATAAAATTGATAGATAAAGAGATATCGCCAAATAAAAATTTTAAGAAAAAGTAGACACTCCGCATATACTTGCTGTACGCATTTTTCCCTTCAATTTTTTGTTATTGCTTGTGTCGCCTACCCTGTTATCCGACCCCAAGGACGTTCTTGAACGTCCTTGTCCGACCCACAAGCCGTCATTATTGATATACCTATTTACAAAACAACTTTATTAATATAAATTTGTAATTTTTCCATGATTAGATAAAGCACAAACACGAAGTAAGCATATACGACCCTATACCTACAATTTAAATTTAATAATTAATAAAATTAATAAAAATAATTATTGGGTACTACTTATAATTTTTTTGTATTCATAGTAACACTAACAATACCAATGACTAGAACGTACCTAATTTCTTTGGAAATTTCTAAAAAAATTACCTACTTCTAATTTTTAAGTTAAAATATCAGCGTATAAATTTAATATATAAAACTAAACTAAACATATGTTATTCACTTCAATTTTTCTATTTTCCATGGAGTCACCGATTTCATTATAGTTCATCTATACACCGCTAGGTCTACTCATAGCGCCACTTCCTGATATTTGACGAAAATACTTACCGAGTGTGTTTTAATTATCAATATCTTCTATATTAAACAATACTAAACAAATTTTACCAATAGAATTTCACAGACTTGAGAAAATAAATAAAATTAAACATTATGTATGTTCCCGAAATTTAATTTTTGATTTTTTTATATATGTTATGTATAATAATATTCTTCAAAACATATTAAAGTATGAACAAAATTGTAGGTTTAGTATAGAAGAAAATATTAAAATGTATGAAAAAAGTAGGTTTATTGGATTTTTAAAATTGTTCTCGAAAATCATTTTTCTTAATTTTTACATATTTTATTCCTTACCCTGTTATAAATATTTAGTGCAAATTTAATCAAAATTGTAGGTTTTGAACTGGAGATATATTCAAAATAATATTTAAAATATTTAAAATATTATTTTGGGTGAATAAACACATACAAATATTATCGAAACTATATTGTTTTCATGGCAAATTTTACCCTTTTTTTGTGTATACGGAGAAATCATATTACATTACAAAATTTTAAATAAAAAATGAAACACCATTTTACTAATTTTGAATTTCGCGCGCTAGGGTATCATTTCACCTTAACTACGTCAAATTTCTAACCTGTTTCAAATTTTTTCATAGGTTATGAATCTACCCTGTTTACCACTTGCGTTCCTAAAATATCGATTCTGGTAGCTATAACTTGATAAAAGCTGTTCACCGGTAGAAGTTTCGTAAATACCTCATATAACTGACGGAAGGTAATGTGCTGGCCACATCAGATTTTTTAATATTTATTTGATTGTTTTCTTCTTCACTGAGGTATATTAAATTATTATCTATTTCGGATATACCGCAGATATGATTATCAACTTCTGGCAGCGATAGAAAAGCACTACAACCAGTGCACAGGTACTCTTCCTGATCCTGATCCATATCTGTATTCAGTAGGAATGTTATTAATGTAGGTATTAACTAATAAAAGTACATAAATTATTTACCTTATTTAATTTATGTAAATAAATAACCAAGTATAACCTATACCACCACAAATTGTATCAACAGAAACTGACAATTCTAGAAAGGAATAACAATATTTAAACAAAGATGAAAATGGGGGTTTAACAAGTGATTCAACTCGCCAACCCAGCAAAACAGCTGGGTGAGATAGATCAGTTCGGGAACAGTTCTGGGTTACTTAAACCGTGCCAACTAAACAGAATTAGTCTACTGGGTTACTTAAAAATTCCCAAACAAATACGGCCAAATATTCATTGTTTGACCCCACCGTGGTTTACTAAAACTATAATTCGTAAACTCAAGGCATGGTTTCGCGTCAAAAGTTACAGTAAACCGGTGGCAAATTGATCAAAATAATGTTTTTTACGATTTCTTCTAAACGGTTTCCATATTTTCAATGAAATTAAAAGTATACATTTATTCATCCTTTGGCAATCAATTATAGACCGGGCGCCAAGAAACATTCCGTTTGAAAAAACCGGTGGATTCATTCTGATTGATGATTTAAGTTCAGAAAGATTTAAAGAATGAAATTCTGAATGTTGCCGGACCAAGTCAGTGGTCAATATTTTTTTATAGGGGGTATAAGAATTATTGATGAAATCGCTGTACCGGTCAAGAAAATGTTGTTTATTACTACTAAAAAGTTGTTTCTGTAGGGTATGTAATTACAAACTTCACGAATATTATAAAATACAAATTTAATATAGTGTAAAAGCCGCGTGGCTGAGTATTTGGTCGCGAATCTGGGGAACTGGGTTCGATTCCGACCAATGCCAAAAAGAAATTTTTCAAATTGAAATGGCACTAAAGTTACCCTTGTGGTGCACTCTCCACACATAAATGAGTGCCCGTGAGGTGACACCTGGTAAACGCCTGAACGGTTGCCGGATACGACCGATGGTTGTTTTCTTTGTTTCCCTCTCCACAGCAGTTTATACCAGCTCCAATGTATTGTAGCGGGCCATATTGTACCCGACACGGTTTAGACGTTTTAGTTATAAAAGAGTTTTCACATAACGTCAAACTAGATAGTGTGATAGCTTATTTTGATTTCTGAGTTAACAAATTTAAGTGCAAATTCTAATAGTTGTTCCAGAAAAAGCAGATTGATGATAAAATTTTCTTAGCTAGAGGCCAAGTATATAACATTTAAATAAGCCTGTGTTGCCAGATCATAGCCCAGCGACTGCTTCGGTCCCTGTATTAGTAAAAAAATTTGCACTTTATTAAGCTATGTCTCTTAAACAATATGATCAAAAAAATTATTTTTATTTTAATATTTGTCATTTATATATTTCTATAAACTGAGATGTTTTTTAATAAAATGGGAAGCACTATTTTGAAGCTACAGTGAAAAATATGACATTTACTATTGCTTGATTTATAAAACACATACAAAAAGAGCTCTCTTTGATTGCATTTATCTCAAATTTGAGATGGTCAATCGATTTTTACCAATAAGAAAATATGTAAATATTATTGTTCTCTACAATAACCAGCCACTGAGAGAGTAAGCCAGCTCAACTTGGCGCCGGTTCCAAGCCCGAGTAAATGGTGAGGGTTGGTGGCAGGAAAAGCATCCGACTGTAAAATCCTCCCCGAAACCAAAGACGGAAAGTGGTATAAGAGCTAGGGTGTTCCTCGCAAATGACATGCAGTTGTAGCCTCGCCTGACCCCTGTACCAAGTCGGTTAGGACTACCCCGTCATGGACTGTCGGGGTTAGAGAATCCAGATCTCAGGATTAGAACTCTTAATCTCGGGAGTATGAGGAAGGGCAAAGAGAAGGAGAACTGTGACGCAAAAGACTTGAGTGAGAAAGGACAGTGAGAAGAAGTTGTGTTGGACAGGAATGATTGGAGGAGAAGAGTAAGTTACAGCGACCCTTAAGAAGAAGAAGAAGAAGAAGAAGAAGAAGAAGAAGAAGAAGAAGAAGAAGAAGAAGAAGAAGAAGAAGAAGATACTACCTTAAAAAGACAAGTTTTGATAATCGTTATGAACACATTTATAGAGAGAGATATAGTTTAAATCAATTTTTACAACTACAAGACATTGTTCTGCAGTCTGAATTACATTAAAGAGTCAGGCAGAGGAGGTTTTATCATTTTCGTCGGGTGTAACTTGGAATTTCGTAATTCATAGCCGAATTGGAGGAAGTTCAGAGGTTCGAACAGTGGTTGTAATGATTTTTCCATAAATATGTTTGGGCTGCAGCTCTTAAACAATGTAAAAATAAAGCATCAGAAGTACAAATAATTTTGGTTAAATTTAAATTGAACCCAATATTACGGGTAAACAACTTGTAGCGTAATTCATCCGATGTGTTTTTTTGTTTGGCAAACAAATAAGTGCAGACTTCTTCAACCTGATGAAAGTGCAACGGAGTTTCTGGGTTATTTCCAAAAGTAGAGAGAGCATCTTGAACAAATACTAGTGATGCAGCATACAGACATTATTTCTTAGTTCCTACCCGGCTTGTCGTGTCGCAACCAATTAGGGCATGCAACCCAAGTAAAATATTACAAAAATATTCATTTCATTTTACGCAATACGTAATATATATTTCTATTTTAAATGTTGTTTGTGTGACAATATATTAAAAATTGAGGCATCTTGAAATCTTTCTCCCTTAAATTTGTTAACTCAGCAATCAAAATAAGCTATCACACTATCTGAAAATTTTATAACTAAAACGTCTAAACCGTGTCGGGTACAATATGGCCCGCTGCAATACTTTGGAGCTGGTATAAACTGCTGCGGAGAGTGTAACAAGGAAAACGACCATCGGTCGTATCCGGCAACCGTGCAGGCGTTTGCCAAGCGTCACCTCACGGGAACTTATTGATGTGTGGAGAGTGCACAAAAAGGGTAACTTTAATGTCATTTAAATTCGAAATATTTCTTTTTGTCATCGGTCTGGATCGAACCCGGTTCCTCAGATTCGCGACCAAACACTCAGACACGCGGTTTTTTACCATATTAAATTTTTATTTTATAATATTCCTGATGTTTGTAATTACATACCCTACAGAAACAACTTTTTAGTAGTAATAAACAATGTTTTCTTGACCGGTACAGCGATTTCATCAATAATTCTTATACCCCCTATAAAAAAAAATTGACCACTGACTTGGTCCGGCAACATTCAGAATTTCATTCTTTAGGTCTTTCTGAACTTAAATCATCAATCAGAATGAATCCACCGGTTTTTTCAAACGGAATGTTTCTTGGCGCCTGCACTATTAAGCAATTTTGCATTTTTTTTTTTGTCAATAGTTTTTACCTTCCGTCACCTTTAGGTAAGGAAGGTATTGTCTTTGGTCAAAAAATTCGGTGATGAGTTTTTGATGAATAAGCACGTTTTAGGGTCCCTACAATACGATTTTACTATTTTTACGATGATGTCTGTATGTGTGTGTGTGTGTGTGCGTGTGTGTGTATGTATGTGTGTCCGTGTGTGTGTATGTAACAAAATTTTCGTCTGCGATAACTTCCATACTACAATTCTAAAAATTCTAAATCTTTCGTATTTCTTTTCGTTACATCCATGTGAAGAGCTGATTAGATTTTGGTTAGAATTGGACAACCGGAAGTACCTTCATTTGAAGAGTTTAACAGTTTTTCTTCAAAAAACTATGTTAAATATCATTTTTTCACGTTTAATGTTATTATAAATATTAAAGAATATTTTATTCTCTACACGATTTGACTACATTTTATACTTAATATTAAATGGATATAGAGTTAAAAAATTATAAAAAAAATAAATTTCATAAAGTAGCCATACCTATGAAAACAGCTACTTTATTAAGAAAATTTTGATTGAAAGATGTCAGTGTCAAGTAAAATTGACATAGTGTGTTTTTCGTATAATTTTACTGGAAATATAGGATTTTTTGCTATAAATTTTCTGTATGGAATTTGCATAAAATACATGCAACTGCGGGAAGGTAAAGTACAAGAAATATAATCTTTAGCAAGGAACTTTCTGTATGAAATTTGTACAAAATACATAGAACTGACGGAAGGTAATGTGCTGGCCACATCAGATTTTTTTTATATGTTAATGTATAATCCATTTCACCTCCTAGGTTGGGGTTAGGTGACTTGTTTAAATTCACGTATTATCCATTTTAAACTACTTCTGAGTGAAGTGGATTACTTAAAAATAGTAAAACATATGTTTGTATCCAACTTTGCAGAAAAAAATATATAGGTATATCATTTAAAAATAGAGACACATTAAAAAAATCTTTATTCTATACCTCTTTCATTACAAACATTTTAACATATGCTTTTCATAGAAATCATTAATTAGTGTAGTATATGGCACCCCATATTGTTCTGCATAGATATTTGTTTATATTTTACTCCCTTTAATACTCGCTCCATGTATATAAGGTCGTAATTTTTTTCCATAAGCATAGCATAGCTTTTTCTTGTAAATTCGTGCCATTTTAAAATTACTAAACCAGCCATTAATCCGTTAAAATCAAATCAAAACTTAGTCCAATTCACCCCCTAAAATCCCAGTATTTTATATATTAATCAATTAATTAAAAACTCAAATCAATTATACATTTTCATTTACGTGAAACATGAATTAATGTAAAGAATTAAACAAAGTTACGTATTACACAAAACAGCTGTTTCTGGTAGAAGTTATTTAAATTTTTGTGCTCTGCTTTCCTATGATAAACGGGAAATAGCAGCTACTGCTATTCTAGTTTACCCTCAGCAAAGCAGTGACTGAGAAATTACGGTTCACTAGCGACTCATAACAAGTATATGCATGTAAATATCCGGTAATACACGAATGATCCATTTCACTCCTTCTGAATCAGTTGACCCCGGTTGACGGTACTTTCTCGTATTCCTCATAATCAGACGAATTTTACTTTATTTAAAAATCTAAAAATTTATTAGATACGTGGTTAAAAATTCTTACGCTGATTTTGTGGCAACGTGTGAAAATAATATTAAAACATCCAAAAAAAATGAAATTATCTTAATTGTAAAAGAAAAATGGCTCCGGTACTAGCTCTATGCTTCACAATAGTAAATCTATTGCTAACCCTATTATAAATGACGATTAAATGTTAGCGCTCAAAATAAGACTATTAAACACATTTATCACCCAAACCAGTAATTCAGTAATAATACAAAAAAATCTGATGTGGCCAGCACATTACCTTCCGTCAGTTCTATGTATTTTGTATAAATGTCATACAGAAAGTTCCTTGAAAAAGATTATATTTCTTGTACATTACCTTAAGGCAGTTGTATGTATTTTAAACAAATTCCAAACAGAAAGTTTCTAACAAAACATCCCTTATTTCCAGTAAAATTATAACATAAACATACTGTCAACTGCACTTGACACTGACACCTTTCAATCAGAATTTTCTATTTTCTTAATTTAGCAGCTGTTTCCAGAGTTATAGCAAAGCTGACTAATATATATGATATTTAATGTCTTTATAATTTTTTACCTGTATGTCCATTTAATATTAAGTATAAAATACATTCAAATTGTATAGAGAATAAATAATTCTTTAATATTTATAATAACATTAAATGTGAAAAAATGATATTTAACATCGTTTTTTCAAGAAAAACTGTTAAAATCTTCAAATGAGGGTACTTCCGGTTGACCAATTATAACCAAAATCTAATCAGCTCTTCACATGGCTGTAACGAAGAGGAATACGAAGGAATTATAATTTTTGGAATTGTAGTATTAGAGTTATCGCATTAGAAAATTTTGTCACACACAGACACACACACACACACATACATACACACACACACACACATACAGACATCATCGTAAAAATAGTAAAATCGTATTGTAGGGACCCTAAAACGTGCTTATTCATCAAAAACTCACCACCGAATTTTTTGACCAAAAACAATACCTTCCTTACCTAAAGGTGACGGAAGGTAAAAAAATAACAAATCTAGATGACCATCGCCTGGCCGAATCCGATCACGCGGAATCCTCCTCCACACCGTGATTATTTCTGGAAAAGAATTAACACATGAGAAATACTCAGTGAGGAGGCAATTATTCACAAAATATACACGCATTCACACACCATACTCGCATGTTGGCAACCACGGGCAGTACCGCAAATCACTATGGAGCCTCTGCCGCTTTGGTGGTGATTCGGAGACAATCCACTTAACCAACTGGATCAGATCACTACAGCCCTAACTGCTGCTACCATTGGCGACCACATATGCAGGTCACTACACCCTTCCCTGCTGCTACGTTGGCGACCCCCGGGTCCACACAAGAGGTTACTACAGTACACCGTACTGCTAGCACACACCCAATGCTGACAAAGTCAGTGGTAATTTTTTTTATAAGGGGTAAAAGAATTATTGATGAAATTGCTGTAACGGTCAAGAAAACGTTGTTTATTACTACTAAAATGTTGTTTCTGTAGAGTATGAGATTACAAACATCACGAATATTATAAAATACAAAATTAATATGGTAAAAAAGCCGCGTGCTTGAGTGTTTGGTCGCGATTCTGGAGAACCATGTTCGATCTCGACCGATGCCAAAAAGAAATATTTCGAATTCAAATGGCACTAAAGTTACCCTTGTGGTGCAATCTCCATCAATGAGTGCCCGTGAGGCGACGCCTGGTAAACGCCTGCACAGTTGCAGGATACGACAGATGGTCGTTTTCTTTGTTTCCCTCTCCTCAGCAGTTTATACAAGCTCCAAAGTATTGTAGCGGGCCATATTGTATCCGAGACGGTTTAGACATATTAATTATAAAATAGTTTCTACATAACGTCAAACTAGATAGTGTGATAGCTTATTTTGATTTCTGAGTTAACAAATTTATGTGCAAATTCAAATATTCCACAAAAAGCAGATTGATGATAAAATTTTCTTAGTTAGAGGCCAAGTATATTACATTTAAACAAGCCTGTGTTGCCAGATCATAGCCCAACGACAAGTCCGTCCCTGCATTATTAAAAAAAACGCTCTTTATTAAGATATGGCCCAGTTGCATAAAGCATTATTAACTTTAATGACGTTGTTAACTTTGACAAGGCTTCTTTTTCAATGTATTTTTGATACGTATCCATGGTTACAATGTGTAGTTAAACGCATGATCAGCTAACAACGTTTTATGCAACTGGCCCTATATCTCTTAAACAATATGGATATGGTGGATACGAAGACCCTACAAAATGTTTTAAGCTGCAAGGTAATACTTTGTCTGAAGTGACAGACTTGAAGTCAAATCACTATGAAGCGGATTGTAGAATGTTCAACCATATTTTTCATGCCATCCGTGGAGGTATTGAGGATGATGTTATAAAGAGTGCGGATACTGGTATTTTCGTGCTTAGCGTTCACTTTTGACGTACACTGTCGAACATTTGTTGCCGGGGTATTTGGTTTGAAGGAGCAAATAAAAAAGAAAATCTTTTAAGCTGTCATTCAGTAGCTGAATCACTTAATGAAAATATTTGAAATATTTTACCTGGGTTGCATGCCCTAACTGGTTGCGAGACGACAAGCCGGTAGGAACTAATAAACAATGTATGTATGCAGCATCACAAGTATTTGTTCAAGATGTTCTCTCTACTTTTGGAAATAACCCAGAAACTCCGATGTTCTTTCATCAGATTGAAGAAGTCCGCATTTATTTGTTTGCCAAACAAAAAATCACATCAGATGAATTACGCTACAAGTTGATTACCCGTAATATTGGGTTCAATTTAAATTTAACCAAAATTATTTTTACTTCTGATTCTTTATTTTTACATTGCTTAAGAGCTGTAGCATTTATGGAAAAAATCATTACAACCACTGTTAGAGCCTCTGAACTTCCTCCAATTCGGCTATTAATTACGAAATTCTAAGTTACACCCGACGAAAATGATAAAACTTCCTCTGCCTAACTCTTTAATTAGGCCTTGCAAATGTAATTCAGACTGCAGAACAATGTCTTGTAGTTGTAAAAAAAAATATTTAAAGTATATCTCTCTCTGTAAATATGTTCATAATGATTGTCAAAACTTATCTTTTTAAGGGAGTATCTTCGTCTTATTCTTCTTCTTCTTAAGGGTCGCTGTTCCTTACTCTTCTCCTCCAATCATTCCTGTTCAACACACCTTCTTCACACTGTCCTTTCTCACTCTAGTCTTTTGCGTCACAGTCCTTCCTCCTTCTCTTTGCCCTTCCTCATACTCCTGAGATTAAGAGTTCTAATCCAGAGGACTGGCTTCTCTAACCCCGACCGTCTCCGACGGGGTAGTCCTAACCGACTTGGCACAGGGGTCAGACGAGGCTAAAACTGCATGTCACTTGCGAGGAACACCCTAGCCCTTATACCACTTTCCGTCTTTGGTTTCGGCAAAGATATTACAGTCGGATGCCTTTCCTACCACCAATTCTCACCATTTACTCGGGCTTGGAACCGGCGCTAAGTTGAGCTGACTTACTCCCTCAGTGGCCGGTTATTGTACAAGACAATAATATTTACATATTTTCTTATTGGTAAAAATCGATTGACCATTTCAAATTTGAGATAAATGCAATTAAAGAGAGCTCTTTTTGTATGTGTTTTCCATATCAACCAATAGTAAATGTCATATTCTCCACTATAGTTTCAAAACTCCAGTGGCTCAATGGTTAGAGCAACGACTTTCAGTCATGAGTATGCTAGGGGTCCTGGGTTCGAATCCCACTAAGGCATGGATGTTTGTGTATGTAAACCTCTCTGTAATTGGGATATAATCCTGTTGAGAGTATTTTTAGAAAAAAAAAAAAAAAAAAAAAAAACAGTGCTTCCCATTTTATTGAAAAACATCTCAGTTTATAGAAATATATAAATGACAAATATTAAAATAAAAATAACTTTTTTGACCATATTTTTTTAGGGATATAGCTCAAAAAAGTGCGAATTTTTTTACTAACAGGAACGGAAGGGGTCGATGGGCTAAGATCTGGCAACACATGCTTGTTTAAATGGCCTCTAACTAAAAAAAATTTATCATCAATCTGCTTTTTCTGGAACAACTATTAGAATTTGCTCTTAAATTTGTTAACTCAGAAATCAAAATAAGCTATCACGCTATCTAGTTTGACGTTATGTAAAAACTCTTTTATAACTAAAACATCTAAACCGTGTCGGGTACAATATGGCCCACTATAATACTTTGGAGCTGATATAAACTGCTTTGGAGAGGGAAACAAAGAAAACGACCATCTGTCGTATCCGGAAACCGTGCAGGTGTTTACCAGGCGTCACCTCACGAACACTCATTGATGTGTGGAAAGTGCACCGCAAGGGTAACTTTAGTGCCATTTAAATTCGAAATATTTCTTTTTGGCATCGATCAGGATCGAACCCGGTTCCCCAGGTCGCTACCAAACACTCAGGTTCGGGCTTTTTTACCATATTAAATTTGTATTTTATAATATTCGTGATATTTGTAATTTCATACCCTACAGAAACAACTTTTCAGTAGTAATAAACAACGTTTTCTTGACCGTTACAGCGATTTCATCAATAATTCTTATACCACTTATAAAAAAAATTGACTACTGACTTTGTCCGGCAACATTCAGAATTTCATTCTATAGGTCTTTCTGAACTTAAATCATCAATCAAAATTAATCCACCGGTTTTTTCAAACGGAATGTTTCTTGGCGGCCGGTCAATTAGAGATAAAACAATAAATTTAATAAAAATAATCTTACGCAAAATAATTACTGTGACAACCCTAGTGACATCCGATGCCCGCTTCCTTATTTCAGTCTATATATCTACCTTCATCTGTCAGCAACCCTTCTTCTACATTTACTACAACTTCTCTCTTGCATGACTATATTTCTCTTAAACATATTTCTTTCGACGATATAAAGTCTTCTATTAAAACTCTTAAATCTTCTCTAACCTGTGGCCATGGCCTAGTGCCTAGGTTTGTTGATCAAGGACTGTGTATTTCATCTATCAACGGCCCTTTACCACAAAAACAGCGACATGAAGTAATATAGACCAGTCTATGAACTATTTCACTTTTATTAAGAAAATTGACCAAGAGAGGGCTGTACGTCGGTTCTGTTCTGTACTAAGAGGTTCATTTCTGAGAAAGATGAATGAATTCACATGAAATGTCCAGGTAAAGACATCCTGGGTTTGGGATTTTATGACTGGTCTATCATAGCCGGTAACAAACAGTCAACAACTGCATATTTTTCTGGAGATTTTTCAAGTATTCAACTTTTAATGTTTAAATTTCAAGCAAATTTTTTTTTTCTCTTTATAAAATTCACTACGAATATATTACTAAATTTTATTTTTATATAGGCCATCATTATAATTTCGAGAACTACTCGTATACACAGAAAATAAATTGTACGTGTTTTTATAACAATTATTGTAAAAACGCTAACTACACTTTGTAGTACAAATAGGAAGGGAGAGCTAGATTGCTGTTTATTGTTATTGTAGTACCTACCTATATATTATTGTAATAGTTATTGATACAATAACAAACACTAACAACTAAAGTATAAATTATTATTTCATATTAAAGTTTAATATTTTTGTAGAAGATAATCCTATTCTATTGTACCAATTTTTATGCTACTATTTCAGAATTTTCTGTATTTCTACCACGAATTCTCAAAACGCGAAATGCAAATTTCATATTTTAAATGAGAACATATATTTTTACCTTCCGTCACCTTTAGGTAAGGAAGGTATTGTCTTTGGTCAAAAATTTCGGTGGTGCGTTTTTCATGAATAAGCACGTCCCTAGAATACGATTTTACTATTTTTACGATGATGTCTGTGTGTGTGTGTGTGTGTGTGTGTGTGTGTGTGTGTGTGTGTGTGTGCGTGCGTGTGTGCGTGCGTGTGTGCGTGCGTGTGCGTGTGCGTGTGCGTGTGCGTGTGTGTGTGTGTATGTATGTCTACGATAACTCTAAAACTATAATTCCAAAAATTATAATTCTTTCGTATTCCTATTCGTTGCATCTATATGAAGAGCTGATTAGATTTTGGTTATAATAATTGGTCAACCAGAAGTACCCTCATTTGAAGATTTTAACAGTTTTTCTTGACTATTTCACTCATAAATATATAAACCAATCCAAATTCAGGATTCTACCTAGTTACCAAATTTCATTTCGACAAAACAGCGTCAAAAAAGTTTTTTCGCACCCTGTAAGCCAATAAGATGTCGTATTTTTACAAGTAAGTGAGTTTTGATAAGCGAAAATTTTTTGACGTTTTAGATACATATTGTTTACATACCTGTCAAAGTCTGTATATTTTCAGTGTTATCAGTTTTTATTAAAAACGAGTCGATTTGGACATGAATCTATTTAAAACGTTAAAATAGCAAACTGAAACCTAATACCTCTAAACACAATAAATATTTACAAGATTTTTGTCAAGAAAAAAATTATATAAATAATTACCTGATTTTTATTTTGGAAATAGTCATCCGAATACCATTCGTGGTTAAATTTTAACCTGGAAAAATTTTCCGATTGCTTTACTCGAGCCTGTTGCCAATTTATTTCGTGACATTGATCAAAAATTACTCGTTTGACAACTCGTAATTTTTTTGTCAATGTCACTCAATAAATTTCTAGGCAACCGGCTCTCGTAACAATCTGAAAATTTTTCCGGCAAAAATTTACCACTTATGATATTATATATGAAAAAACTATGGTAAATATAATTTTTTCACATTTAATGTTATTATAAATATTAAAGAACATTGTATTCTCTATATGATTTAACTGCATTTTATACTTCATATTAAATGGATATAGAGTTATAAAATTATAAAGAAATTGAATTTCATAAATTAGCTAGCAATGCTAGAAACAGCTACTACTTATAGTAATAAAATTCTGATTGAAAGATGTCAGTGTCAAGTACAATTGACATATTCGTAGTATATTTGTATAATCATTTTACTCGAAATATAGGATCTTTTTGCTCGAAACTTTCTGTATGCGAATTTGTATAGATTTTTTAATAATTCTCGGTTCACTGTGATGATGGCAAAATCATTAGTTTGAAAAGCCAACTGAGTGAAAAATATGTAATATTAAAATAAATTATAATTAATTTGGCCAAGCTTATTTCGAATTTGAAATGGCACAAAAATTAACTCGTCCCCACAGCTATTAACAGATTTTCCAGAAAATACGTAATAAATTATAAACCAAAATTTCGCATTACAGACTTTTCTATTTATTGGAACAACAAATTAGATTTTGTTTACAAATGATCAACCGGAAGTGATACTTTACTTACAGCTTATTGCTACTTTAAACATGAAATTGGCGGGAGGTCATGTGCTGACCACATCAGATTTCTTTTAATTTCTATAAGAATTTATTTAGTGTTCTATGATTTTTCATATGTATATTTTATACTGAAAAGTGTCATGATAATTATTTTTTGTTTTTTTTATTAATGTGTGATTCCTTTTTAAAATATAGAAATTATAAATGTATTTCAAATGCCTGTTTAATACAAATTTATACAGATTTGCATTGTACTTGGAAGGGTCGTAGATTATAATAGGAGTAAAATTTATGACGGGCAAAAACGTCAATAGCAGGTACAAATTTTAATCTTACAAAAACTTGAATGATTTGAACTGTATTACCGACAGTGTCAGATGTCAGAAGTATAGGCGGCGTGCCTATACTTCTGACATCTATGAGAAATAGCGTGAACTATTTTCGAGCGCGCTGCTATTGAAATGTTCCTATTTGGGCAACATTTTCTTTTAAGTGCAGTACAAAATCTATGTAATTTTCTATTAACATTTATGTATATCTGATAACAATATGAAGAAAATTACTTCCTAATTGTATTTTGGTTTAATAATTTTTTTATTTACATGATTTACGAGTGATTTTATTAATAAATATTAAATATATTTTCAACTAATATTAATTAGGAAGTAAAGAATAAATTCATATATACATTTTTTTGTTTTGGTATGCATTTTTCAATTAAGAACTATAAAAGCACTTAAAAGAAAATAGATTTTTTTGCTTATGCAACCTGCATTATTGAATCCCCGCCTTAAGACAAGTACCTCTTCTAATGTCTAGGAAACATCCAGAATTACACTTTACAAAAATTTGGTGATGCACGTAACATTTCTAATTATCGTTCTATAGCCATTTTGTCAAATTTTAGCAAAATTTTTGGAAAATAACTTATAATATCATTTATCCAGCTATCAGACAGTACATTTCCCCCATATCAACATGGCTTCGTTGGGAAATATTCTACTGTGACCAATCTCATGTACTTCACTCAGAAAGTATCTACTGTTCTCGATACTAATCGTCAAGTTCACTGTATTTATGCTGACTTTGCGAAGGCTTTTGACAATTGACATACTGGATACTGGATCATAGTATCTTAACCAACAAAATGTAATCTTTTTCAGTCTTTACTTCTCTCATTAATCTCACTTTTTCTACCTACTTCACCGAGAGGTGTTTATTAGTTATAAAAGCTTCACTACTTATAATTTTTATAAACGTCATTACGAATGTCCTTCACTGTGAAAAAATCAAGATTATATTATTCAAGACAACTTAGATAACCAATCTCAGTGGTGTAACAACAACAACTTACACCTTAATCTTAGTATATGCACTCTAATGTCATTTTCCATAAAATTGGTTCCACTGAGGTATAGGTATTCAATAATTAACATAATTTTAGATCGCTCAGAAGTAATTAGAGATTTTGGAGTTTTATTTGACCATAAACTCACATTTTTCAATCATATTCGTGATGTCTATAAATCTGCCCTGCGATTGTTAGGTTTTGTTATCAGAAATACCAAAGACTTTTATAACATGACAGCAATTTTTCGCTTTATTACGCGTATGTGAGATCAAAGCTAGAGTCGATTAGTGTTTCACTAGCGTTAGGTGTACAACCAGTCGTAATCAATTATGTAATCAAGTAATCATTTGTAATCTCGTAATCATTTTAATATTGAGTATTAAATGTAATTGTCCGCATTACGAGCGCTCTTTTATAATAAAAGCGCTTTTAAGGAGCACACTTTTCATAAGAAGGTATTGGAATCATGCTAAGTTTTTAAGATGATGTACCTAATCTGCGTGCGCATCTGCATGCGTACGTGCGAGTGTGTGTGCGCGTGCTCTTGTTTTTGTTCCCATCAATGAATCTTGAACATTTAGAAGGGTAAAAGAAGTCATCGTCATAAAGAAATGTGAAATACAATATTTATGCAACATAAAATAGAAATGGTGAGAGGTATTGTGTTGACCGCAATAGATTTTTTTCAATGAAATATATTGAAATAAAAATTACATACATTATTTGAAAGTAATCCTGTACATTATACTTCATTTCACGTAAGAAAATGGCAGACGGCGCTTGAGAGCCGATCGTATTTATATGCATGTAATACACCCAGTATTTAAATTCGTGAAACCAAACTTGGTCAATACTAAAAACTTTTCTGTTTCGGAATTAGAATGTCACATTCTAGCACGCATATTGATGTTAGAAGGAGGTTTATTCTTAAACGATTTTTGGAGATATTTTATTATTTGAGATTGGCATAACTACAATAAATACACTGAATATCTAGGCAACGGACAGAATAAAAGCACAAATCACGGTCATCAACCTAATAAATCCACCATAAATTTCCCTAAATGGAAATTGTCAAATATTTTTATAAAAAAAATGTAAATGAAAGCCTCAACAGAGAAAATGGTATAAAAAAACACGTTACAGAAGGCAATTTAAGCACTTGTTTCTTCGGCGCTGCACGTAAGCGAATTTGTAACTCGTGTTGGAATACGTTTCCTTCTGTAACTTATGTTTTAATATACGCCAACCCAACATCAGCCGGTGCGTTGCGAGCGCCGCTCTAGCGGCCACGCGCGACAACAAAGCGCTGATAGGTTTAAACAGAACGGATTGAACGCGTTTTATTATGAATGCAAAATAGTGTCTTTTGTAACAAAAACTAATATAATCCCGTTGTGCAATGTCGGTTATTATAATCAAATGTGGTTTAGGCCGGTATACATTAGTATTTTTCGGAAGAAAAGTTTAAATGAAGGTAAAAAACTGTTTCTGTTTTGCTGTAGAATGAAATGTGGCCAAGTAATTTTTATTGCTTAAATAATTTAATAAGTAAATATACATGTATATTATTTATGCAATATCATCAGTTTGAACAGATATTTCACAGGTCTCCTTTCCTATGGATGATGTTGACGGTCGGTAATTCACCCTCTTCCAAATCTAAAACAATTTATGAATGATTAATTAACGGTATATTTAAAAGGACAGAAAAATAAATAAACATTTTACCATTATTAACATTATTTGTTTCCATCAGTGATAGGTAGTCTCCCTCTTTCATGCTGTTCCATTAATCTTTTTGTTCGATCTGCAGATGTAGATGTTTCTGGTCTTCATGAAAAAAATTTTGGTTTGTATCTTTCATTAAGAGGGTCATTGGATTTTTCGCCTCTAACAAAATGTGCAATACAGATTGTAATATACTTTGCTGGAATCATTTCTAAAAAAAATAATAATAATATGATTATGTTATTTCGAGATTGTTATATAACTTTTTAGTTAACCCCTGGTAGGCATACTAGTGCAAATTTAATAATAATAATAACAATAATAATAATAATAATAATTTATTGTATTGAACGTATTATAAAGTATTACAATTGATATTGATAAGGGTGAATCAGTTTTTACCTTACATCTTTGTACCATTTTTGCGTTCCGTTGATGGAGATGAGACGATAGGACAGTCACAAACATCCAAGCCCCTTGTGGGAATCGAACCCACGACCCCAAGAACCGAACGGTGATGGTCGCTTCGAGTGCTGCAGAAGCACGCTGCCTCAACTCACTCGACCACCGAGTCGACTACTAGTGCAAATTTGCACCAACGAGAGAGACACTAGAGTGTAGTTTATGTTTGAGACAGAGACGCTAAAAAAGTGTGGCTACTAGGGGTTAATAACAATTTTATTATATTTTTCAGCTCAAAATAAAATACACTATTAAAACGTTAAACTTGATTATAAACTACTATCATTTAATAATACTTACGATTCTCTCTGAACACGTGCAATCCAAAGTTATTTTCGCTCAGTTTTCCGAATCACGATTTGAAAAACTGTCAAATTTCAATTCTTCGTTGCGATATTACGGTCTAGGGCAGCCGGAAACACAACAGGCTCGTCCTTCACTTTGTCTTTTCGCGGTAACACTAATTTTAACGCAGTTGTATTTTTAATTTAACGCGTTTTCACACAACTCAACGTGTATCGGTTGTCAATCTGTCAGCGGTTTCTTTACGAAAATGACCGCCAGATGTCGGGCGAATAGTTGATGGGTTGGCGTATACTATTATTTATAAAAATGTACCGTACCTGAATATTACAAATTACAAAGTCGAACTCAAAAGCATGGTTAAATGTTTCATTTTGTCAATTTTATTGGATAATGATAATGGACAGTAACAGCTGACAGGTAATATTTTTTTCCGTTTTTGTGAACAGATCCAATCAGAGTGCAGTATTTATTTTCCTATCTAAACCAATGTTATTTTCTTACATGAAATGAACTATAGCAAAATTTAAGAATCAAAAGTGTAATATAAGTACTATGTGTAATTCAGTAATATGATTACGAATTGCATAATATTACGTAATATGAAATCAGGTGTACATAATTTTCACTATTTAATCACCCCTCGGCTAGAGTACTATTAGAATTCATACAGAAAAATTTCTGAAATATATTTGTTTTAAAGTACACGCCAATTTCCTTATACTCAACTGTTAAACTTAAGCCTTCATGATAGTAGGGAAAAAGCATTCTATTCTTCACCCCTATAATTTAATTAACAATCATACAAATTAACAATATAAGTAAAATACTAACATAAATTTGTTATAGCCGTAGGTACTAATATTTATCTCATATATATGGCCCCCTAAAAATAGGTTTAAACTAAAAATTCTACTTCTGTTTGATATTTGAAATTAATTTTTATGTTGACTCCGGTTTGATTCAAACTTGGGGTGTCAACTACAACCAGTTATTTTATTGTTATTTAATAAACGTAATATTATAAACTAGAAGCTTTATGCACTATATATAAAATAAAAATATTCATTTTGCTACTTTATTCCATTGTCATTCAGGAATGATTTCATTACACTTTTTAAGTATTTTCTTTATATGGTGTATTTTATTAATCAATTTCGTAATTATCTGCCTTAATTTACTAAAGATTTCTAATTAGCATAAAAAGTTATGTAAGTTAACTAGGCATGCAACGAATATTCGGCAACTACTCGGTATTCGGCCTATTCGGCATCATCAACATATTCAACGGAATACCTAATAGTTTAAGTTGTTAAGAAAAGAAGGTATTTGGAGTAGATACTTAATTAGATATTTTTTGCAATAAAACATGCTTATGTATATATTCAAATTACCCCTTAAAATCAAATGAAAATAAAAACTAAATACGTTGTGACGTTTTGCAACATCGCTGTTGCCACCTTAGTGTTTCATCATCCGTAGATAGGAGACTATCTGTGCTGCCGCCGTTCTTTTTTTTGCACAAATTTTTTTGTTGAGTCAAGTATTGGATTCTTTTATAATTCGTTTGTATTGATTTTTAACCTAAATTAAAAATTTCATTATACTCGTATTTGTTCTATGTTCCTTCTCTCGAGAACATCTCTCGAGATTACCCTTTTCAAGGTGTTGGCGCCCGCAGAATAAATTGGATGTATTTAAAAATTTTTGCACAGGCATTGGCCTGAGTCATTTTTGTTTAGTTGGGATACATTATACCACCAAATTATTATTCGACCCACGACCTATGCTTCCGCCGTATACCCGTGAGTTACAGGCAATCAACTTATGTGCAGTACAGGTGAGTAGCCTTCATTTGTGTCACACATATATTGACGTCCGAACGTAGGGCTTTCTTTCTTGTAATTTTTTTTTTTATTGTTGTATTTAAATTTTTTTTCTTCTAAATTTTGCGGAAGCAAAGATTTCTATTCTGTGTTTCCCTTTGTGTTTGCTATTGTTTCCCTTAGATATTTGCTAATCAGTTTTTGTTTTTTTTTCGGTATACAATGGCTGGACATTACCCTCTTGCGCAATAACGAATTCAGTTCAGGAATTCAGAATTTACTGGGACTATTCAGGGCTTAAGGACCGATCTTCTGGGGTATTGCAAATTCAGAGTGAATGATCGCTTTTTAAACCCGCATCCTTCCATGAGCTTCTAACTTGCTGGAACCACTGATAGGATATGCTTGGTATGTTTGAATATTCCTGTATCTTTTTTACCGCTCTAAGCTCCAAGCAAAGCTAGTGACTAGAGTTGCACCAGGTTGTTTATTCACTTGACGAATTTTGCGTCTTTTTGTTCATTATCAGCCTGAAGTCATTGATTGCTTCCTGCCGCGAAAATTATCCTTACACACCCTGCCTATCACTCCTTGATAGCTGAACATAGCCGCCCAGTAAAGTTTTGTTTTTGGCATTGTTGATCTTGCCGCGGCGAAGGAGTTTAGTATTTTTTTTTTTTTGAGGATGGGAGGCTGTGTGACGTTTTGCATCATCGCTGTTACACGTTTTTCTATAAAAAGTTTAAGTTTAAACAATCGTTAGAATTTCAATTGTGAAAATATAGAGAACCTATGATTTTATTGTAATAATTTTTGTTGAAGGACACATAGTAAATTCGGTATTCTAATGCCATCTATAGTTTGTTTAACGAGAGTTTATTTAATATGCTATCGAAATATTATTGCTTTTTGTCAAAATTTGGTTTACTCCAGTTTATTTTTTACCTTATTAAATAGTCCAAATGTTTTTTTTTCCAAATTTATTCTGTACTTTTTTATATAAAATTTTATTCGTTATTCCCCTGCGCATACTTTGGAAGGGTTACCTATGTCCGGATATAAATTGCTGATCAAGGGAGTCAAAATCGAGAGTCGGAAGAGAGACGAAGTCGGAGTTTGAGCTCGAGTTGGGTTGCCATGTTGAGTTGCGAGTTGGCAGCATGAAGTTCTTTTGTTCTGCGTTTAATTGATTTTTATTTGTCTAATTTTTTTATGGAATCCAGCGAAGCAGTGTCTAGTAAGTGACTCGATCTTTTTTTTATTACTATATGGTGTGGTCTACTGGTGTGCCATGTGGTTTTGGCCGGTTAGTGTAACAACAGTTGGACTATTTTCGAGTCACTTAGCAGCATTGTGGTTTTTTTTATTTCATTGTTGATATTTCATTTTTGTATTTTTTATATTTCTCTATATTTTATTGTTTAAAATTTCGTTAGTTCGTGTGGCTTCATACTGTGAGCTTAGCGGTTCTAAACTTTTTTATTAATTTCTATTTAACTTAAATTTTCTTTTCATTACCTTGTTGCCTCTTTATCTAATTTTTTTTCGTTTGTTTTATTCTAATTTAATAGAGGCCTGTTTAATTTAATTTTGAGTATGGCGACTCTACGAGTTTTGTATTATATTTATTTGTATTTGCTTGGGCCACGTGTAGCTTTAATTGACTAATCAAAATTTTGTGGGTCATGTAACTATCTTATTCTTTTCTTTTGTTTCATTTTATTTTACGAGCCGATAACCGGTCAGGCTCAGGTTCCCGTGTTCTTAGAACACTTCATTTTGTTTAAATTTACAATTTTTTTTGTAGTTCAGTTTAAACCCTTCTTTTGTTCCCTATCCCATCCTGTATGAGTGTTTGCCAACGGGTTGAAACGGGTAGTTCTTTTAGTACTTAGTTAGAGTCACGGCTCGGACTTGTTTCCTTTTTTTATAGCCGGATCCGTTTCCTACGCTCTACTTTTCGCCCTTGTGAGCTTTTTTATTTTGATAAGTTTAGATTATCCTTTGTTTCGTGGCGAAGCCCTAGTGGGGAAATTAGCACTAACGAGTAGTTAACTTTTTAGCTCGCGCGATTTTATTTCTTTAGTCCTGTTGTTAGCCAGGGGCCAGTACTTCCAGAATAGCCAGTCAATAAGGACTTATCGTTTCGTTTTTAATTTTTATTTAAGCCCTTCCTTTAGTCTGGTGGACCGAGCGCATAGTACGCTTATAGGAAGGGCCCTTTCTATTTTTCGTCGGTGCCTTGCAACCCACAAGGCGCGGTTTTATCCGTGAGCGCGGTTATTAAAGTTTATTTTTCTACCTTCAACCACTATCCTCTTTCCCTTGTAGTGCTGTATTTATTTGTTGTAATTGTTTTGTTTTTGTATTGTCCATTCATTCATCATTCTGCTTCAAATTTAAATTCAGAACTTTTATTTGTATAACTTCCGTACGGAACACAGGAGTCTTTCATTTTTGTAATTTCTGTTTATAAAGTACCCAGGCTCTTCAAGCCGCGTTGTGCCTCCAAGTACAAGTTACTGCGGAGAATTTTTTTAAGGACTCAGTGGCTCTGGTGGATGGTGGCTGACCCTTGGTCCCGGATTTTGGAGCTTTTGATCCACTTACGAGTCTAGCCAGTCCAGAGCATTAGATCCGCCGGACTGCAGATTCTTCTTTCTTACTAACAAAGCTATAGCTATAAATTTCTCTTCTTTCTAGTCCTATCACGTGAAGATAAGATAAAAATCAATAATAAGAAGTAATATTTCAACATAAACAACTTACCATTTTGAAGTTATATGTAATGCATCTGTCATGACTACCACCTCTAGAATACGAAAGGCGACAAAAACAGTACGTTTATAGATTTTCTAAACGTCGTGTTTTCAGTGATAAACAGTGCTTTTATAGAAACATAAGAACACCGAAATAGAAAAAAATATTTTTTTTCAAACGTCATAAGAATGGCATCTTTTGTGACTTGATTCACAAAGTAGAAGTCACTAGATAACCTAAAAATAAAGTTACTGACTACCCCTCTTATAAGATTTAAATTGATAACCTATGAAACGAAATATAGACAGTTTACATACTTTTAACGAAATAACAAATAATATAATTAAAGTACAGCAGACGTACAGAACACAATAACAGGGACGGTAATAAAGGTAAGAATACTTCGAATTAAAGTGATACAAAAAGATTATATTGTAGGAAGAAAAATTGAAATGTAGATAGAAATGTAAAATTTAGGAACAAGATTAACAAAATGAATGAATTACATTCCTTAAATAAAGAAGAAAAGTATGGGAATCGCCAAATATTTCTCATTTGAAGCATCAAATAAAAACATATCAAATTGCTCTTTTGTAAGGGCTTTGGATTTTTGGGGGGAATATCCTTGTCCTTGTTTTTTTTAAATAAGCAAGAAGTTTTAAATAATTGCCAATATTTATCCCATGTTTAATGTTTATCATTGATTTTATCATTGAATATTGTGACCACATAGTTGAGCTTTTCATTTTAAATTGATTCGCCATTTCCGAAAAGTATGCCGAAAATACGTGTTCAGAATAATTTTTAATGTTTTTCTCATCACACCAATGAAGAAGTCTCTTATACGCCGCTTCAAAGAACTTGCTAGACTTAGTTGGGAACAATTTATCAATAGCAGCCTTCGATAATTCCACAACTTCAGGAGGTGTACATTTTCATTTTTCAAATTCCAACATTTTCAATTTCACACAAAGAGGATATAAAATTGTACAATTCTTTTCAAACGTCAAAACGTAAAAATGTGAAAATTTTCACTTGAATGATGTTTATATCAAAAAGTGAACACATACGAAAGAATCCATAGCAACAGAGCAATTGAAATCCGCAAACGTACCTACTTCACGGAAAATGTTTTTAATAACGTCATGTTTTAAATTATTTTATTTAAATATGTGCGTTTGAAAAAAATATATAATGTTCCATTCGGAGTAAAAGTGTCTTTGTGTGCCTCGCATGCAATTGTCCGACTCGCTTCGCTCGTTGTGCAAACTTCCATGCTCGCCACACAAAGTATCACTTTTACTCCTAATAACACAATATACTATTCTACAAATCTACTATGACACCAGTGTTAAAAAGTAACAAACCATTGTTACTTTTAACACTAGTATTAAAAGCGAATTAGTTACCTTGGTAATGACGAATGGAATTGACATATATCAAAAAAATTATTTGAAATAAAAATTTAAATGAAAAAATAGTGTTTGTAGAAAAAATAGTGTATGATATACGAGTTAAAAGTGATTTTATTTTGTTCGAAGGTTTGGAGCACTCCGCTTCGCATCATGTTCCAAACTTCCTTGTCTCAAAATAAAGTGTAACTTTTAACTCTTATATCATAAATAACTATTTTTTCCTTCTTTAACGTGTAAATATTAACATTTCCTTCCTGTCAAACGAAAGAAGAACATCTTCGAACCAAAGAACGATATAATATATGCATTAAAAATATACAAAACATTCAAAACACATCCAAACATTTGCCAAACACTGAGTGAAACAAGGCTCGATAGGCTGGTATTGAGTACTCCGTAGCCGTACTCGAGCACTCTTCACACTTAGTTCAGTGTATATGAGGAGTTTTTCTGCTGTCACGTTGCGTTACGCATGCTCGTTGGTGTCACTCAATTAAGGGTCACGTTTCAGGACCTCATTGACTGATTTTACATCGAATTGTAAACTCAGATTGGAAAATACAAACCTCACTACTACACAAAGAACAAAATAACGTTTAATTTTATAAAAAATAATGGTGCATTATAAGAGCACTTATATAATAAAAGCGCTTTTATGGAGCGAGCTTTTCATTATATTCTTATGAGGAGTATGCTCCGTAAGAGCACTTATTATTCCTGATGTTATTTTCAGCAAAAAATGCTATATTCTTCTAATAACCTAAATACAAGAGGTTAGGTTAGGTTAGGTGATGTGGCCAGCACATAACCACTCGCCAGATATTTTACCTGGTTGTACGCATAAAACGAAAAATATTTTTAAATACAAATACATATATTCATGTCTCACTACAAAATAATTCTCACATATATTTGCAAAATCTATGGGATATTTTAATATAAATTATGTACAATCCATACATTTTCTTTATATTTAATATCCTGAAATTTTCTTTTTCTTTATATTTGTCATTTTTTCGCAAATTCCTTTTATATCCTTTTTACGTATATTCTTTTGCGTTGTTCAGTTTTTTTATTTTCATAATCTTCATAATGATGTACAAATATTTTCGACAGTGGCATACAAATATTTTTGACAGTGACATTTGAATTTCTTGCCTTGAAGTAGTTTGATCTGAGAATTTTTACATCAAATTATTTTATATGCATTTCTTTATCTCGAAATCTAAGGAAGATATAATAATGAATTTATATTTCTCGAATAAATAATTTAACGTTCTTTAATATAAGTATTTACATAAATTTTCGATAAATAATATTTAGATGATTCTTTTCTTGTAACTACTACTTCCGGTTGTTCAATTGTTACCAAAACTTAATCAAGTGTTCCCATTATTGTTAGATTGAGGAATCCGTAGTTAAAAATATGTTAAGTCTTATAGTATTTGAGAAATCGTGGATCCAACACACACACACGCACGCACGCATACATACACACGCACGCACGCATGCACACACACGCACACACACACACACACACGCACACACACACACACACACACACACACACACACACACACACACACACACAAAATGTTATAATCGGATTCTAGGGACCTTAAAACGTACTTATTCACTAAAATCTGGATATGCTATTTTTAGCATGAATTCAATACCTCTCTTAGCGAGAGGTAAAAAGCTCAAAATTTTCAAATTTTTGTAATCAACATACTTCTAGAAAAGGAGAGTATTATTAAAAAATCAAACCTTATTTATCCTAATTAAAAATTATTATACCTTTGTTTGTGTAATAATGGGTGGTTTAAGTGGTGCTGAATATGCAGATATATTTTTTATTTATGGATTTTGTAATGGTAATACTCGTCATGCGTGCAGAGAATTCCATAACAGATACCCACGTAGATGCCCACCTTCCCATACCATGTTTGCGCGCATATTTCAGCGACTAACGGAAACTGGATCTACTACTGTACGAAATGACGGTATTGTTGTTGTTAATAACCATGAAGAGGAAGGGAATGTAGTTGATGCTATTCCTGATAATCCTCAAATCAGCACGAGACGGTGTCGCTGCTCAATTGCACATGTCTCAAGGCAATTTTTGGCGGATATTAAACCGTGAGGAATTACATCCCTACCAGTTTCAGCGAGTTCAAGCCTTGCAACCAAGGTCCTCGTCTAGAATTTTGCCGCTGGTTACTCCGTCAACTGTGAATAATCCAGATTTTATTTCCAAAGTGTTATGGTCTTATGAAGCTCAATTTACGAGAAATGGAGTAAATAATTTTTATAATCAACATTTATGGAGTATTCAAAATCCTCATGCTACAGTTTAGTCCCGTTTCCAGGAAATATTTAGCATAAATGTCTGGGCAGGAATTTTTAATACTGGTTTACTGGAAATTGTAGTTTTATATGACCGGCTAACAGCTGATGGTTATAAATTTTTAACTGAAAACACATTACACGAGCTAATAGAAGATGTTCCACTTCCTGCACGGCAGCATATGTGGTACCAGCATGATGGTGTTCCTCCTCACTTTGGTAGACGTGTGACTGAGTGGTTAAATCAAAATTTTCCCAATCGGTGAATTGGACGTGGAGGTCCTACCTATTGGCCTCCACGATCTCCAGATTTAAATCTTCTGAGTTAGTATCTGTGGGGTTTCTTACAAGAAGAAATTTATAAGGTAGAAATAAACACGCATGAGCAGTTCGTAACGATCGTAATGTAATTGATCGTGTCTAGCATTCCATGATTCGCCACTGTGAAACATGCATACGAGCTCAAGGCGCTCATTTTGAGCATTTACTATAAAATTAATTTGTTGTCTCATAAAATAGTTTTATTTTGATTTTAGAAATGAATGCTTCAAATAATACTTTTAGAGAATTAAATTCTGCGTCTAGCACATCTAATATTATTAAATTAGCCTTTTGTATAAGCGAGATATGTAAATTTAAAAATTATATACTTTTTGGTTTTTGTAATAAAGCTTGCTATGGATTAGGAGGAAAAAGTATAAAAAATTTATGTTATGTCAAATTACGTCAAACACGTGCAATTTTATAATTGGGTCTATACGAGTATTTCATGTTGGTCTTGCGTACAAGGAAGTCGTGTGGTGTCCACGTAAGATTTTTTATGAAACTTTCACGTATTGTATTTTAGTAACTAGAAGAGATAAAACCTATGTTCATATAGCATTTCTTAATTAAAATAACCTCAGGAATGAGCTGTTAAAGTTTGTCACATTAGTCCTGAATCAACCCGTATATTATAGGTAAATACATTCTTTTTCGTACCTCCGTTCAATTTGACTAGTATTACAGAACTCAAAATCGTCCGGAAATGTGCTGCTGCTGACCTAGGCCGGCAAAAGGAGTTGGCATTACTGTTCTGGTGATATGTCAATTTAAGATTATTTTCAACACAAGAATTAGCAAACTGTTTACAAATCTTAGGCCTAAATTTTTAATTATTGTAACTTAACTAACTAAATTTTGTCATAAAAATAATAATATATTGTCATTATTGACATCTCGTATAGGTTAATTGTAAGTTCCAATTTCCAACTTTAGCACTAGTTGGTTTTGTAACTACAACTAACTTCACGTGATACGATTAAGAGTTTCCGTTATTCACCATTAAAAATATGCGAAAGTACATAAAATACATATAACTAATATTTGTTATTTGCAATAAATATTAAATATTTACGCATTTTAAGCTAAAATGTAGGTAATTACAATTAAACGTGCAATGCAAAACTGATAAAAATATATGTTCATTGTTTTAGGTTATATAACATTGAATAAAGTGTAGAGAAATATACGAAGAATTTATGGAGAAGTCGGTACAAAAGATTTTATGTATCAGACGCCCAAAATCTATTTTGCGAGATCTCGTATTTGCAGGCCTCGCTTTCTGCTCGGCCTGTCAAAATAAACTCGGTCTCGCGAATGTTCAGTTTCTGGCCTAGTGATACAAATAACTTTTAGGAACATGTTTATCACAGATTAGAAATATGTTTTGTTTGATAATAGATCGGAAACTGCAATGTTATTTGAAGGGACCATCTTCAGCGCCTCTCCGTGATTGCTACCGTAACTGTTTTGAGTATGTAGGCAACACCATATTACCTAAATATGTTATCCGAATTGCTTCCATGTTTTTCATATTTATGTTATTTATCAACAAAGTAGACAATGAAAATCAATATTTATTAAACATATGTGAATTCATAGATATAATTTTTTACAATAATATATAATAACATTTAGAAATAATTATTTTATATAACAATTATAAGAAAATATAAACGCTTTTGTAATGTTTTTATACAGGTTGAATCTTTGATTAAACTAGGAGTAATCAGTCTCCGAATAAATGAATACTACAATTTTTATGCTTCTATACAGGATAGAAGGATATGGATGCTATTATGACGATAATTTGAACTCAAAAAGCGTTTATATTTGTAAACGTTTTATGACAGAGATCTGTCTCTAGTGGTAAAGAAAGATTTTACGTAAAAAAAAAATTACGAGCTGTTAAAACCATAGCAACATGTATACAGATTTATTTATTCATTATTTCGCTTTGCCATATGTTTCCAAAGACTATTTCGATCAAATAGTTTAATGTATTGTGTTGTATATTATAATAATTTTTTTTTCAAATTCACGATTCAGTATATCATAAAACATTGTACAATTCTCAATCGTTACCCGAAATTTACATGATCGCTCGTTAGGTACCGTACACGCCCATAAAGTTCTAAGTAACGGTCTTGCAATGTAAATTACTATAAAACATTATAAGAACACTTTTCCTAGCGTTAATAATAATAATAATAATAATAATAATAATAATAATAATAATAATAATAATAATAATAATCTTTAATTACCCAACAGATCACCAATTACAGGGCAATATACAATAAATATAAATATATATTAATATACAATAAATATAATAAGTAGAAAATTTTTTTCTAAACAACAAACAGAAAATATACAATAGAATTTACGTCAGGATATTATTGGACGCATTGGTACGCAGATTCGTGGGACATGAAGACATCAGCGAAGACTTTTTCTGCATTCAGACACATGACGTAGACAGGTGAACGCAGATATACATCAGTCCGAGCGGTAGGGAGATGGAATGTCCGGCCTTGCCTGTATGATAACCTTGGTACATGAAACGGGACTCTAGCTAAGATAAATGGAGCATCAATTTTGTTGTGAATCAGCATCCACATGTACCTCGCACTAAGTAGAATAGTAGAAACTTATATCACATATACATACATACGTAAACGAAAAATATTAGTCAACCCCACCCTGATGCCGGCTTCCACGAACCCCACCTGGTCCCCCACGAACCCCACCTGGTGGACCCCACCAGCCCCCATTGGTCACCCCCCACCACTAGGCCCCTCCCCAACTCAGATCTTGATTGGTCGGGACGTCACACCGTAAGCGATGCCAAATGGCTCCCAATCCCAACGTTGGCAGGCGTATCGAATCCGGTTTTGGCGCGCGTGTTAAAACCTGCAAATATATTCTGAAATTTTAGTTGTAAAGAGTATTTGCAAGCAAAATGAAACAGTGTGTTCGTTAAGTGATAGTATTATTAGAAAAATAAAATCAGCTTTTTATTTAATTAAAATATTGGATGAAGCTGAGAAAACATATAAATAAATTTATTTTAATAATATCAAATTGTATTAAAAACCAAAGTGTGTTTCAATAAAACCGATAATTTATTTAAACTTGAAGCTAATTTATCAATATTAAAATTTTTTCGGGAAAAATTGAAATAAATTAAACATAGTCAATTAATAGTCGGATCAGGAATAACAAGAAGAAAACAGCAACAACACAAGCTAATTTGGCAAGATCTTATGTTATTTTTTGGAAAAAGCAAAAGAATTTTTTATAATAAAATTAATACCGCTTTAAAGACATCTATAATAAAAGTAAATGTTGTGTTCAGCGCGGAATTCATAATGCCGCACACCGGTGTTTTAGAAATTAAAACATTCAACACCAGTAATAAACCAATAACGACTGCAACCAATTTAAATGGCTGGTACAAAGGAAACGTTCAAGACAAAATATTACGCAAATTAGAAGAATTTCAAGAGCGAGACTCGGATTGGGCGTTACATGTAATTATGCACTTAAAATTAAACATTAACAAGTATACACCAATAACGGGAGGAACCTATATTGAGCTTCCAGAAGAAATTAAAAGAAAAAAATCAATATTCAATATCAAGAACAACGATGAGTTTTGCTTTCTCTGGGCTCTGACGTCTGCACTCTATCCAGCTGCTAAGCATTCGGATCGAGTTAGCTCATATCCAGATTTTAATAAAGTACTAAAATATGATGAAATTAGCTTTCAAATTAAAGTTAAAGAAATACCAAAATTTGAAGAAATAAATTGTTTATCTATAAATGTACATACTTTAGAGAAAAGTGGTAAGAAAAATTTAGTCGTTCCTGTTTATTTCAGTCAGAATTTTTTTGAGAAAACCATTCACTTACCTACTAGACCGGGCGCCAGGAAACATTCCGTTTGAAAAACCGGTGGATTCATTATGATTGAAGATTTAAGTTCAGAAAGACCTAAAGAATGAAATTTTGAATGTTGGCGGACAAAGTCAGTGGTCAATTTTTTTTTATAGGGGGCATAAGAATTATTAATGAAATCGCTGTAACAGTCAAGAAAACGTTGTTTATTAATACTAAAAAGTTGTTTCTGTAAGGTATGAATTTACAAACATCACGAATATTATAAAATACAAATTTAATATGGTAAAATAACCGCGTGCCTGAGTGTTTGGTCACGAATATGGGGAAACGGGTTTGATCCCGACCGATGCCAAAAAGAAATATTTAGAATTTAAATGGCACAAAAGTTACCCTTGTGGTGCACTCTCCACACATCAATGAGTGTCCGCAAGGTGACGCCTGGTAAACGCCTGCACGGTTGCAGGATACGACCGATGGTCGTTTTCTTTGTTTCCCTATCCCCAGCAGTTTATACCAGTTCCAAAGTATTGTAGTGGGCCATATTGTACCCGACAAAGAGTTTTCACATAACGCCAAACTAGATAGTGTGATAGCTTATTTTGATTTCTGAGTTAACAAATTTAAGTGCAAATTCTAATAGTTGTTGCAGAAAAAGCAGATTGATAATAAAAAAAATTTAGTTAGAGGCCAAGTATATTACATTTAAACAAGCCTGTGTTGCCAGATCATAGCCTATCGATCCCTTCCGTCCCTGTATTAGTAAAAAAGTTTCGCACTTTATTAAGCTATATCTTTTAAACAATATGGTCAAAAAGTTATTTTTATTTTAATATTTGTCATTTATATATTTCTATAAACTGAGATGTTTTCCAATAAAATGGGAAGCACTGTTTTGAAGCTACAGTGAAAAATATGACATTTACTATTGCTTGATATAGAAAACACATACAAAAAGAGCTCTCTTTGATTGCATTTATCTCAAATTTGAGATGGTAAATTAATTTTTCAAATATGTAAATATTATGTAAATATTATTGTTCTGTTCAATAACCATCCACTGAAGGAGCAAGCCAGCTCAACTTGGCGCCGGTTCCAAGCCCGAGTAAATGGTGAGGGGTTGGTGGTAGGAGGTAAAATCTTCGCCGAAACCAAAGACGGAAAGTGTACTTGTAGCGTAATTCATCTAATGTGATTTTTTGTTTGGCACAAAAATAAGTGCAGACTTCTTCAACCTGATGAAAGTGCGTCGGAGTTTCTGGGTTATTTCGAAAAGTAGAGAGAGCATCTTGAACAAATACTTGTGATGCAGCATACAGACATTGTATATTTGCTCCTACCCGGCTTGTCGTGTCGCAACCAGTTTCACTGTCTGAAACAACCGATTTGCATGTACTCTTTTAACATATATTCTACCTGTAGTTTCGGTAGTACTTGGTTATTTTGGGTATAATATGACAAAATACACTGATTTTTAGTGAATACAAGTTTTTGGAGTCACTCCGCAGTGCACTCGCCCGCGCAGCTAAAGTGCCGGTTTGAACTATGGAAGTTACTGCAAAACACTCTAAAAACACGTATTTCGCTTAGAAAACGCCTTTTCCAGTGATTTTGAGACACGTTGTGAGAAACAGTTTTTACATCTGATTTGAAAGTTTTGCATGTACTCTTTGAACACAAATTCTACTTGTAGTTTCTGTGGTACTTGATTGTTTAGAGTATAGTATGACAAAATACACTGTTTTTTATTAAATACAAGCTTTAGTAGTCAATCCGTAGTGCACCAGATTGTAATAAATATTTCTATTTTAAATGTTGTTTGTGTGACAATTTATTAAAAATTTTGGCATTTTGAAATCTTTCTCACTTAAATTTGTTAACTCAGCAATCAAAATAAGCTATCAGGCTATCTAGTTTGACGTTATGTTAAAACTCTGTTATAACTAAAACGTCTAAACCGTGTCGGGTACAATATGGCACGCTGCTACACTTTGGAGCTGGTATAAACTGCTGCGGAGAGGGAAGCAAAGAAAACGACCATCGGTCGTATCCGGCAACCGTGCAGGCGTTTACCAGGCTTCATCTCACGGGCACTTATTGATGTGTGGAGAGTGCACTACAAGGGTAACTTTAATGCTATTTAAATTCGATATATTTCTTTTTAACATCAGTCGGGATCAAACCCGGTTCCCCAGATTTGCGACCAAACACTCAGGGACACGGCTTTTTTACCATATTAAATTTGTATTTTATAATATTCGTGATGTTTGTAATTTCATACCCTACAGAAACAACATTTAGTAGCAATAAACAACGTTTTTTTGACCGGTACAGCGATTTCATCAATAATTATTATACCTCCTATAAAAAAAATTGACCACTGACTTTGCCCGGCAACATTCAGAATTTAATTTTTAAGGTCTTTCTGAACTTACATCATCAATCAGAATAAATCCACCGGTTTTTTCAAGCGCAATGATTCTTGGCGTCTGCACTATACGATAAATTCTAACGAGGAGGATAATATAGAAGACGGGGATGGTTTGAAGGATGAGTATCAAATGGAAATAGATAATAATGAGCATATGGACATTGATAATAATATTAATATGGCTAAAAAAAATTGCAATCCAATACTAGCTACCCAGCAAACACAGTTTTAACATATATATATATATATATATATATATATATATATATATATATATATATATATATATATATATATATATATATCTCAGGTATGTGATGTCTGAAACCTATGTAGTATATAATTTATTTACGTACTTATAACGTAATATACATATACCAAGTCGGACATCTCTCAAGAGACTGTAAGTTGATATTGTCGGTATGTCACAAAAATACTATAAAATTAGAATTTCAAATGAAAAACGTTTATACACGTTACAAATTATATATTTTACGTATTGTATTAATAAATTGTGTTAAACTACTCTGAGTGAAATTTCTGGATCGATTCTGTTCACATCTGTAAGTTTTATAGATCTGTAAATCTGTAAAAAATTACAAAACTACGGAAGCGCTGGAGGGCCACTATATCTCGTCTTTTTTAACTCGACTAACAGTTATGATAAACACGACTAACAGTTGAGATAAACGCGCCTAAGAGTCGAGTTAAACGCGACTAACTGTCGAGTTAAACGCGACTAACAGTCGAGTTAAACGCGACTAACAGTCGAGATAAACGCAACTAATGGTCGGGATAAACGCGACTAACGGTCGAGATAAACACGACTAACAGTCGAGATAAACACGATTAACAGTCGAGATAAACGCGACTAACAGTCGCTATTTGTAAACTCGACTAATAGTCGCGTTTATCTCGACTAACAGTCGTTTTTAACTTGACTATTAGTCGACTTAAAAAAAATATAGTGGCCCTCCAGCGCTTCCGTACAAAACACATTTGTTCTTGTTGATTAATATAAAATTATACATAAGAATGGCAGCTTAAGGTGCAATTTTGTTCATATTTACAGATTTTGCGACTTACAGATGTGAACAGAATGGATTCATTAAATTGTTTTATATTTAATTTGTATTGTAATAAATATGTAATGTAAGTGTTGTAATAAACTACATATTTAAATATATATATATATATATATATATATATATATATATATATATATATATATATATATATATTTTGTAGTTAATACCTACACATTTTCCTACCATCCTTCATAATATTTATTATTTAACTTTAGGATTAAAAAGACGTCACAGGTATAAAAATTTACAATGTAAGTAGTATATTCAAATAATTACAAAGAAGGAATATACTGTTGTTATATATCATTTACGTTAGAATATCTACATACATGGGATGTGATGTCTCATAGACCATGTTGCGGACATAGGTCTATACATGTACTTTCCAGGAATGTTATTCGGTATGTAACATGTAATACGAGTTATGTCTATATTACGTAATAAGGACGTAACTGTGTTTGCTGGGTACCATTTTATGTGGATAAAAAATTTATCACGCTTGTTAAGTAAACAATTATTAGGTCATAAAAACAAAAAGTGGCTCTGTGATAGATGCTTAAATTATTTTACAACAGAATTTTTACTAACTAAACATACTGAGCATTGTCAGCAAATACTGAAGAAAATAAAATTTTGAAATTCAAAAATTATCAGTATCAGGAAAAAGTACAATATACAATTTACGCTGATTTGGAATCGATTTTAGAAAAATAGGAAGAAGAAGAAAATGTTAATAAGAATACTAAAAATGTACATAAACATACACCTTTTAGTATGGCATATTACTTAAAATGTTCCTACAACGATTCTTTATCAAAGTTCAACAATAGCTGTTAACATTAATAACATAATTCAAAATATTTAATTTATGAAGTTGACACCAGAAGAAGAATTTAAATTTAGTAAAGCAACAATATGTCATATTTGTAAAAAATCATTTAATGCAAATGATATTAAAACACGTGACCACTGCCACTTTACATCCAAGTACAGAGGTGAAGCACAGCAGTCTTGTAATTTAAATTATAAAAAAACCCATACTATTCCAGTTGTTTTTCATAATCTAAGTGGTTACAATGCAAACTTTATTATAAAAAAATTGCAAAGAGACTTCCAGGACCATTTAATTTACTTCCATAAACAAAGACCGATATATATCGTTCACAAAATATGTACAAGACACCCAAATAAATAATCGATGTATTGATTCGTTTCGATTTATGGCAAGCAGTATAGATAAATTAGCAACGTATCTTCAAGATTCTGAGAAGAAAACTATCAGAAGCTATTGTAACAGCGAAAAAGAATTTCAGTTATTAACTAGAAAAGGAGTTTTCCCTTATGAATACTTGGATTGTTGGGAGAAACTTGATGAGAAAAGCTGCCAACTCAAGACCAGTTTTACAGTATGATGAAAAATAAAAGTGTTTGTGATAATGGCTACAATCATGCTCAAACTGTGTGGAACTATTTTAAACTAAAGTCTTTAGGAGAGTATTCATATTTGTATTTAAAAACTGATGTATTGTTATTAGTCGATATATTTGAAAATTTTCGCGACAATTATATGCATTCATATGAACTTGATGCTTTACATTATTATACAGCCCCAGGTCTTGCATTCGATGCAATGTTAAAATGTAGTTCTGTTGAACTTGAGCTCTTAACTGATATTGACATAATTTTATTTATTGAAAAGGGAATATGTGGTGGTGTTTCACAGTGTTCTAACAGATATTCCAAGATAAATAACAAATATATGACTGAGGAGTATGATTCAAATTTACCATATTCTTATTTAATGTATTTTGATATTAACCATTTATATGGTGCTGCTATGAGTCAATACTTACCATATGGCGGGTTTGAATGGGTTGATGATATTGAAGTTTATAATATTGTTTTGCTAAATATTAGCGATGAGTCTGAAACAGGTTTTATATTTGAAGTAGACTTGGAATATCCATTAGAATTACATGAAAAACATAAGGATTTACCTCTTTGTCCAGAACATTTTATACCACCTATATCAAAGTATTCTAAATTAGTTCCAAATTTGTATCCAAAGCACAAATATGTAATTAATTATCGAAATTTAAAACAATGTTTAAACTAATGGTTAAATTTTTTTTAAAAATCACTGTGTTTTAAAGTTTAAACAAAGTGCTCGGTTAAAGAAGTATATTGATTTGAATACAGAACTACGCAAAATTTCAAATAATGATTTTTTTTTAAAAAATTACAAACTTATTAATAAGGCTGTTTTTGGAAAAACAATGAAAAATGTTCGAAAACACAAAGATGTTAAACTAGTTACAAAATGGGTTGGTCGTTATGGGGCAAAATTCTATATTTCACAACCAAACTTTCACAGTTGTACTATACTTGACGATGATATTTTAATAATTGAAAAGAAAGAAAAACAATATACTTAAATAAACCAATATATATATATATATATATATATATATATATATATATATATATATATATATATATGTATATACATAGGATTTTCCAGTTTAGATATATCAAAAACATACGTATACGATTTTCACTATGCTTATATTAAAAAGGAATTAGGAGATAAAGCGAAATTATTATACAGTGATACGGATAGTTTAATATATCATTTTATTAATATAGACATATATGAATTATTAAAAAAGATATACACAAATTTGACACATCTGAATATAGTATAAACAATATTTACAATATACCTTTAGCCAATAAAAAAGTTATTGGTCTAATGAAGGATGAAAATAATGGTAAAATTAAGACTGAATTTATCGGATTAAGATAAAAAAATGTATGCTTATAAAATTTTGGATTCTAGTAAAAATACTAGTATAAAGGCAGAGAATTTCGAGTGCAACACTAAAAATATAACTTTTCAATATTACTTTGACTGTTTGTTTAATAATTCTACACTAGTTAGTTTCTTAATTTACAGTGATCAAAATAACTCGTGTGTTTAATTTTTATTCTTTTTCTTTGTTTGAAAACCAACAATTACAAAATGTGGTTTTTCTAGCTGTGTAGAGGTTTTTACAGCCCAAGTATGTATGTTGACGAGATTGTTGTAACAGAGGGTACTCATGCAATTCCCAACTTCTGAAAGCAATGTCAAGTTCAGCGCTTTTTTCAATATATTTCATTATCATAAGACGTTCTGCATCTGCTACCGCAATACGTGGCATTTTCCGTAAAACTTTCGTTAAATTAACTTTAATTTCTTCAGTTTCCGTTTCGTTGTAGACTGCATTTATGGCTGTATTACTACGAATAAGAACTAACTCTTATTATCTGTTTTTAATAGTTGGCCCTCAATATACAGCAAACTGTTCCAGGGTAATATATGGACGTCTTGCTGTTGAATTGGAATTCGAATTTCATCATTGTTATTTAATGTCGTAAATGCATATGGTCGGTGTGTATGCTTTTCAGCATTAACAATTGAATTATCAAACAATGCGCGCTCATAACATTTAAGATGTTTGCACTCATTTTATGTTACGAACGCAAAATATATAATTGCTACACTTTAAAACAGAATTAAATTTTATTCTTATCCAGATAATTACTGATGTAGTAAAATGGCGCCTTTTCTGTCTTTAGTTTTCTTTTGAAACTCAATTTTTATTATTTATACAATACCCCAAGGACTTTAAATAATCACTAATTGATTGCAGATATTTAAAGTTTTCATGTGTTAACTGTTCGATGACTTTCGGTAAACTGGCCGCCTTACTTTACTTTGCAAATTAATATATGGTAGCCCACTACTGACATTCTTACTATGGTTATACTTTATCACCATTTTGCACCTTTTTTAAAATGTAGTCTTAACGTGATGACTTCTCCTCTGAAATTGACAAGTTCTCCATTCTAGTCAAGTACTTTAACTGTTATAGAACTGATGATTCTTGTATTTATAGGTAAATAAATAATATTTTTCGGTGTTTCAACTATTTTCTCACCAGGCTGCGTATTTAGAAAAAAATCATGAATAATATGAACCTGTTCATTATTTTTAAAAGAGCCGATTACTAAATTACATTCAATGCATATAGCATTCACTTTAAAAATATTTATTGTATGATCAGAAATATAACCTTTATCTGCTTGCAAAATTTTCTTTTCAAAACCAATAAGGTCACCGAAAGTATCACTCTTAGTAAAATCCATTTCTATATTGGATTTTATTTCACATTTAAGCGTCTTTCTATTTCCTTTTATTGCTAAAAAATTCTCTTTATATTTCTGTTCTACTTGTTTACGTAAATATCTATTAAGATTGCTTACATCATAAACACAAGTAGGCACTTCAATTATACTATTATCAAAGTAAAATTTATTATTCCTTTTATCAATATTTGGAACTGAATTATAGGACTCAAAATTTATCAAACCTAAGTAGTAATTAGAATTATCTTCTAATTCAATACGAGGATAAATAGTTGACGTTAACACAGAGTCCCGACCTGAAAAAGTAAATGTGTACTCCATGATGGTTCAATAACTACTGCAAATTTAATTGTATAATTATTTATTATAAAGAAATAACAAACATATGTGACCACAGTTAATATCATTATACGACTGAAATATATCATAATTATATTTTATATTACAATTAAGTATACAACATTATTATCACATTTTTTATAAGCAACCCAGTGTGTACCATCACCATATCAATCATCTAAATTAACAATTTCACACTCATTATTGTTCGGTTTATGCGGCAATTTATTTCGCATAAAAACTCCTTGGAAATTAGGGATTTTTAATTTTTTTATGTACTTTAATAAATCAGAGTTAGTTGAAGCTCGTTTTGGTAACTTTATTGGAAGTTTTTTGTCGACGGTCTTATGTACAATCCTAATCCCTTAGGTGGCTTTATGTATAACCCTTCACCCATTGTAATTTCTTCTATAGTTTTTTAGTTGTTCAGCTGCTGCTTTCGCGTCGTTTACCGCTTTGACAATACCAGCCGCTCCTCCGCTTAGTGCACCCAGCGCACTTAGTTCTGCAAAAATTGGTACTAAAGGTAGAAATCCACCTTTCATCGGTATGGTGATAACACGTAATCTGTTCACGTTTCTTTTTATGTTCCTCACTGTTTTGTATGCAATTTTTGCCGCTTTATTTAAATCATTTGAGGAACTTACAGCTTTTTTTGTTTTTTAACAACGATAAAGCACCACTTTTTTTCCTGTTTTTTGATTTGTGAATTCGGTTGCAACCCGTTCCCATCTTAATTTTAGCTTTCATGGCTCCAGCTATTAGAGTATGCTATATCGTGTGGCTTGCAAGCCTCGTCAAGTTCATTTACACCACGATCTCCACGTAGTAATCTTTTGTGAAATTTTGTGCCTGGTCCACAATAGTTGTAACCTGGAATGTGCAACTCAACTGGTACCGTGCTAAGTAAACCTCTATTCTTTTTTGAACTTCAGTAATACACTGCGGTGAGCATTTACTTGCGTCCGTATTTTATAGTGTTCAATGAACTACTGAATAAATAAATTAAAATGATTAGTTACTAATACCTCAGTTTAACACATTATTCGTGTCGTTAAACAAGCGCAGTCAGTGAATGTGAAAAATTATGATTTCGATGGGGGAGGTCAAAAACTACGTCATAGTGTTCTACTACCATCTACAGTAAGATGTCTAGTCGCAGGCTCCTCTGGTTGTGGAAAAGCTAATGTATTGATAGCACATACCAATGGATTACGTTTTGAGAATATTTATATATATTCAAAGTCTTTATACCAACCAAAATATATGTATTTATAAAATTTACTGAAACCCATTCATAATGTGGGTTACTTTACGCATATTGATTCTACCGATATAGTAAAGCCAAGTGGTGCAAAATATAATTCTGTTTTTATATTTGACGATGTAGCGTGTAACAAACAGGATATAATAAGAGAATACTTTTGCATAAGTAGGCATAAAGCTATTGATTGTTTCTATCTCTGTTAGACGTATACACGTATACTCAAACATCTCATGCGTGATAATGCCAATTTCATTATTTTATTAAGGAAAATGATATGAATTTAAAACATGTGTATGCAGACCATGTGGGGACAGATATGACGTATGAGCAGTTTAAAAACATTTGCTCTTTTTGTTGGTGCGATACACATGGATTTTTTGTAATAAATAAAGAGAATAATTTAAATGATGGAAGATATCGCAAAAATTTTGATAATTATACACTTATATCCGATAAATAGAATAAAAAATGTTTGTTTAAATCTCATTCATTTATTAGACCTTTGTGACGTACCTACTCCTGTGTAGGGTTTGCTGTTGTTGCTTCGGGCGCCATACTATGAACTGTCTGTTAAGGGATAGTTTAGGGTTGCGGATAGCTAGGTGGAGGTCCAGGATTATAATTTATGAATCATTGTAAAATGTGTACAACTTAAACTTTTATTGACACACAATGTACAAAATAAATAACTGTAACTGATTTCTGTGATTTTACCGAAAACTGTAATCTGGCTATAATTTTACTGTAAACTGAACATAGACTCCGTGATGTTAAATCGTAATCTGACTATAATTTTATTGCAAATTGAACGTATACTCCGTGACTTTAAATTGTAAACTGACTGTATTTTTACTATAAACTGAACATAGATTCCGAGAAGTGAAATCTTAATCGGACTCTGCGTTTTCACTGCAAGCTAAACTTGGATTCAGTGACGGTTTCGCTGTTGAGTCAGTCTACCAAAATGCTGGTAGGCCGGTGACTCGCCTCGAGTTTCTAAGCTGGACCGGATGCAGCTGGTTCTTAGAATCTGTCTTCTGGGCTCAACGGCGCGACTTTTATACCCGATTTTGGTTGAAACTCGCGCGGTTTTAAGAGGGAGACTGTTATCGATAATCTTATTGGTTCGGAGACGGAGTTATATCGCGATGTCTGATTGGCTGAAAACTTGGGTTGCAAAATGTTTATTTTGTGACTTTAAAATATTATAAATAATTAATTTTCCAGTTTTTCCGTGATAGTTATGACCAGGTAAAATTATATAATATAAATAGCACAATAACACAATAAATAATATTAATTATATTTAAGTTTCTCTTGAAGTTTGTGGCTGGCCGTGGCGCTAGCGGCGCCCAGCTGTTATTGCGGTTGTCATATGGATCTCCTGGTGATCTTCTCTAAGCCCTGTGGATGGGATCGTGTTCTCAGGGTCCTTTATTGTTGCCCAGACAGATAGGCACGGCCCGTGGATTAGGGGCATGTCGGCTGGCATCGGTTGTACATCGTCACTTAACAGGTAAGTTCCCTAAGTGTGTTTTGACAAAAAAACATAATTTTCATCCCGATTTCTTAGCAAAGCCTAAAGAAAAGTGTTGGATGACGTTCTTTGCCCTGATTGAAAAGCCCATGGACCGGCTATAAAGAATGGAAATCGCTGGGAAGACTGTGAACATGGAAGTTTGACCAACTCGTGTTTGTAGAAAACTATGGCTCTGTCTGTCGTCCTTACCGGGAAATTTGAATGAACTGGACAAAAATATGTAAGGTCTGTTGCTGTCTGACGTTCGGTGACTGGTTGATGTCCTTGTTTCGTTACCGTTGACGCCTGGGTTCTGTTGCTGTGGTGAGCGGCATCGCTCGTGCCTGTTTGTCGACCCGATCCAAAACTTGGTTTCGGATTCTCGGAGGCCGGCCGACGGAGTGAACACGCAGCAGATGACCGCAATTGGAGCTGTTTCTTGTGTCGGAGCTGTGTAGCGTCCCGGTTTTGTGACTGTGACCGCTGTCGTAGCTGTTTAGCCATCCTGTTCTGTAGCTGCCTGACGTCCTGTGGCTGTAGCCGCGGTCAGAGGTGTGTTTAGTCCCTGCTATGTAGCTGTCTGATGTCCTGTCGCTGTGGCCCCTGCCGGGGGTGTGTTTAGTTCTTTTTCTGTAACTATCTGATGTCCTGTGGTGTGGACGCTGTCGGGGGTGTGTTTAGTCCCTGCTCTGTAGCTGTCTGATTTCCTGTGGTGTAGACGCTGTCGGGGGTATGTTTAGTCCCTGCTCTGTAGCTGTCTGATGTCCTGTCGCTGTGGCCGCTGCCGGGGGTGTGTTTAGTCCTTGTTCTGTAGCTATCTGATGTCCAGTGGCTGTGGCGACTGCCGGGGGTGTGTTTAGTCCCTGCTCTGTAGCTGTCTGATGTCCTGTGGTAAGGACGCTGTAGGAGGTGTGTTTAGTCCCTGCTCTGTAGCTGCCTGATGTCCTGTGGTGTGGACGCTGACGGAGGTGTGTTAAGTCCCTGCTCTGTAGCTGTCTAATGTCCTGTCGTGTGGACGCTGTCGGGAGTGTGTTTAGTCCCTGCTCTGTAGCTGTCTGATGTCCTGTGGTGTGGACGCTGTCAGGGGTGTGTTTAGTCCCTGCTCTGTAGCTGTCTGATTTCCTGTGGTATAGACGCTGTCGGGGGTATGTTTAGTCCCTGCTCTGTAGCTGTCTGATGTCCTGTCGCTGTGGCCGCTGCCGGGGGTGTGTTTAGTCCTTGTTCTGTAGCTATCTGATGTCCAGTGGCTGTGGCGACTGCCGGGGGTGTGTTTAGTCCCTGCTCTGTAGCTGTCTGATGTCCTGTGGTAAGGACGCTGTCGGGGGTGTGTTTAGTCCCTGCTCTGTAGCTGCCTGATGTCCCGTGGTGTGTACGCTGTCGGAGGTGTGTTAAGTCCCTGCTCTGTAGCTGTCTAATGTCCTGTCGTGTGGACGCTGTCGGGAGTGTGTTTAGTCCCTGCTCTGTAGCTGTCTGATGTCCTGTGGTGTGGACGCTGTCAGGGGTGTGTTTAGTCCCTGCTCTGTAGCTGTCTGATGTTCTGTGGTGTGGACGCTGTCGGGGGTGTGTTTAATCCCTGCTCGGGCGCAATTTTGTGACGTACCTATCCCTGTGTAGGGTTTGCTGTTGCTGCTTCGAGCGCCATACTGTGAACTGTCTGTTTAAGGGTAGTTTAGGGTTGCGGATAGCTAGTCGGAGGTCTAGGATTATAATTTATAAATCATTGTAAAATGTGTAAAATTTAAACTTTTATTGACACACACAATGTACAAAATGAATAAATGTAACTGGTTTCTGTGATTTTACTGAAAACTGTAATGTGACTACAATTTTACTGTAAACTGAACTTAGACTGCGTGATGTTAAACTGTAATCTGACTGTAATTTTATTGCAAATTGAACGTAGACTCCGTGACTTTACACTGTAAACTGACTCTGTATTTTTACTGTAAACTGAACATCGATTACGCGAAGTGAAATCTTAATCGGACTCTGCGTTTTTACTGCAAGCTAAACTTGGATTCAGTGATGGTTTCGCTGTTGAGTCAGTCTACCAAGATGCTGGAAAGCGGTTGGCTCGCCTCGAGTTTCTAAACTAGGTCGGATGCAGCTGTTGCTTAGAATCTGCCTTCTGGGCTCAACGGCGCGACTTTTATACCCGATTTTGGTTGAAACTCGAGCGGTTTTAAGAGGGAGACTGTTATCGGTAATCTTATTGGTTCGGAGGCGGAGTTATATCGCGATGTCTGATTGGCTGAAAACTTGGGTTCCAAATGTTTATTTTGTGACTTTAAAATATTATAAATAATTAATTTTCCAGTTTTTCCGTGATAGTTATGACCAGGTAAAATTATATAATATAAATAGCACAGGAATACAATAAATAATATTAATTATATTTAAGTTTCTCTTGAAGTCCATTGTCAAATGGATTTCCCGGTGATCTTCTCTAAGCCCTGTGGGTGGGATTGTGTTCTCAGAGTCCTTTATTTTTGCCCAGACAGGTAGGCACGGCCCGTGGATTAGGGGCATGTCGGCTGGCATCGGTTGTACATCGTCACTTAACTGGTAAGTTTCCTAAGTGTTTTGACAGAATAGATAATTTTCATCCCGATTTCTTAGCAAAACCTAAAGAAAAGTGTTGGATGACGTTCTTTGCCTTGATTGAAAAGCCCATGGACCGGCTATGAAGAATGGAAATCGCTGGGAAGATAGTGAACAAAGAATTTTGACCAATTTGTGTTTGTAGAAAACCATGGCTCTGTCTGTCGTCCTTGCCGGGAAATTTGAATGTACTGGACGAAAATATGTGACTTCGTCACAGCTTTAACTGTTAAGATCCAATTGTTAAATGTTATTGCAACCAATTACAGTAGACCAAATTTGTTTAGCTGTTTAGTTGCTTAGCTGTTTATCTGTTTAGCTGTCTAGCTGTTTGGCTGTTGAGCTGTTCTTAAACTCTTAGGCTTAAAATGAGTAAACGTTTAAAATTTCATATTATAAAAACGCCAAATATTATTACACAAAAATTAAACGCTTTAAAACAAGGTGATACCGAAGAAGAAGTATTGCTGGAGAAATAAACCTGTTACACAAACTCTAAAACAAATATCTACTAGTTTGCAAAATGTTTAAAAAAAGAAGAGGATGTTAAACTTGAGCCAGAGGAAGAAATAAGAGAAAATTTTATTAATACATTAGTTTCATCTTTACCACAGCCAAAGTTTTTAGAAACCGAAGCAATAGCTCAGCAACGTCATGATTCTCAAACTGAAAAATTTAAAATGGGGAATCAAGAAGTAACAATTAATGACAAATACATGTTAATTGGAAACATCCGATATGAAGGTACCCCTGGACTTTATGAACTTGTTTTTAAAAAACATCCAAAAGGTTTTAATCAAGATGATGAAAGAAATTACAAAGATACGAGTATGCTAGGACGAACCAGCGCGCACCGTAGACAACAGAACAAATTCAGAGGAACAGATCATGGAAATATCATCATATAATTGGTAAAGCTCTTGAAAAACCGAGACACCATTCTTGGCCTGGTGAAATCAGAAGGAAAAAAGTTGGAAAAGCACATTTTATGAATTTAAATAATAAAAAGGTGGACTACGTTTACTGGGACAATTCAAGAGCTTGTTGATCGACTACGATTATTACTGTCATCAAAAAATGTTGGAAATACGAACCACAATAATGAATTAATTTCTATAATTGAAGAGTTAAGTGAAGCTAACATCCTCGCAAAACGTTAGTTACAAGATGCCGCTCGATATGTTTAGACGTCATGCTGACAAATCTCGGGCTTATTATGATGATTTGGACATTAATTTGGATGATGACGATTACTTGAATATACAAAATACACGCATTATTCATGTTGCGGCACCCATAAATTATACTGACGCTGTAAATAAAAAGTTTGTGGAGGAAGAATTAGCAAAAATTATGGATAAACTTAATGATCATATTAAGAGGGCTGAGGATAATATACAAAAAGTCTATAAAATAGCACGTGAGGTTACCACTGATATTGAGGCACTATTTAAACATTAAAACATAAAACAGTAGTCATAAAGCTCGTATGTTTGATGCTATACGAACAGTTTTACATTATGTCTAAAATAAAAAGACATATTGATGAGGAATTGCATGAACAAAGTTGTGTAAATTTCAAAAGGCGAAGAGTGATTTTTAAAGGTTTAGACGATTTGTTTCAAGCAGATTTAGCAGAAATGATTCCATACGCTAGAGAAAATAAAGGTTATCGCTATATTCTTGTGGTAGTTGATGTTTTCTTAAAATATGCATGGGCTGAAGCAGTAAAAAATAAAACTGGCGAGGAAATAAGTAAAGTTATCAAAGAAATTTTTTAATACAAATAATCGCATACCAAAGAATTTACAAACTGATATGGGAAAAGAATTTTATAATAAAACTTTTCAAGAGTTAATGGAAAAAAAATCAAATAAACCATTATTCAACTTTTAGTAATAAAAAAGCCAGTATTGTCGAACGTGTATATCGTACGCTTAAATCTATAATGTGGAGAGAATTTAGCTTTCAATGTAATTACAAATGGTTACGCATTCTACCTAAAATTGTTGCAAAATATAATAATAAAAAGCATAGTACTATTAAAATAAAACCTACAAATGTAAATAAAAAATCTCTTTTAAATAACGTTTATAATCATATAAAAATTATTGAAAAAATCGCTCCAAAATTTAAAGTTGGTGACTATGTACGTATTAGTGAATATCGTGCTGAATTTCAAAAAGAATACACACCAAATTGGTCAAATGAAATATTTAAAATTAATAAAATATAATTAACAAATCCAATTACATACATACTCGTTGATCAAACTGGTCAGCCAATTCAAGTTGAATTTTATACTCTAGAAGAGCTTCAAAAAGTTGAGTATCCTGATGTATATTTAGTAGAAAAAGTACTAAAACGTAAGGGGGATATGGTATATGTTCGCTGACTTGGATTAGATAGCAGTGTCATAAAAGCTGGATTAAAAAAAAACAACGTTGAGTAGTTGCAAGGATTTCGCAAGGACATCAACTTTCGCGCGCGTACGTTCCTAAGCCTATTCGCTCACTGTATTCAACGTTCATCAGTAAAGTTAATTTCGTAGTATTCACAATGAATTCGTCGTCGTCGTATATTGTTGATTTGCAAGGTTTTAAATTAAACAAAAATAATAAGATTATTTGCAAAGAAATCACCGTCTTAAATATTGAAAATGGCGAGTATATATCCAGAATATTTGCTCCTCCAATTCCATGGGCCGATTTGAGCAATAAAGATAAACGGAGTATTCAGTGGTTAACAAGAAAACATCACAACTTAGAATGGTGTAGTGGGCAAGAGTTGTATACAAACTTGGAAACTACTTGCCAAAATCCCTTGCAAAATTGCGAAGTGGATAAAACTTATGTGAAAGGAGAGGAAAAACGTAAATGACTTCAAAACTTTATGCATAATAATGTTATTAATTTGAAAAATCTTGGCTGTCCTACATTATTCAAGTTAAAATTACCGTTGCAAATAGACTACTGCAATTTGCATATAAATAATTGTGCAGTACGAAATGTTATATATTTGCACAAATGGTTCAAAATGCATTTTAATATGTTTGAATCATTTAAAACATTTTATGAAAATGGAGGCATTCTACACTTCATGCTAGAAGAAAAAATTGCATGTCTCCCACAAGAATTTGTAATGGTTTATACTGGCAAACAAATGCAAGGACAATGGTCAAAATTTCAATATTCTTGGGTAACTAATAAACACTTTCAACAATACCAATGTTGCTGGGACCACTGATCATCTTGTGACAACAACGAAGAAGATCAAACAGGTGTATAAATAATTTTTAAAAAAGATTGTAATATATGTAAAAATTGAAAATGTAATGTTTTTAATCGCAAATAAAAAATGTAAAAAATATATTTTTATTTAAATATTCTTTCCTCATTATAGACATACCCATTCCTGTCGTTTTTCATAATCTAGGTGGTGATCTGTTATTGAGGTGGTTGCTTGCTTGAACATGTGCGAACCTTGAAATAAGTTATTAGCTTGGGAACCTTGATACAAGTTTCAATAAGCGCGTTCCCACACACCTTGGAAACTTGTTTCAATATGCGCGAACCTTGAAACAGGTTATTGGCTTGGAAACTTGTTTCAACATGCGCGAACGAAGTTGCTAACCTTGAAACATATGACCAGTGCTCCCAACAATACTAGTATTGTTGGGCTCACTGTTCATTTTAGGATAGGACAGACGCATCAATAATATTTAAAAATTGTAAAATGTAATATTTTAATTTGAAATGTATTAAATATAATTTTGTTATTATTTATTCAAATATTATTTCCTCATTGATAATTACAAGCGATTTTTATTAATAAAATATTCTCAAATCTCTGATATATAAAAATGAAACACATAATATTTATTATACATTTATTTATAATAGTACATTAAAACACAAGTATCATAAGGCAATGCCTTATGATAAATGTTTTTTATACTATTTTTCTTATTGAAGTAATTTTACAATTAAATTTTTTTAAAAAGGACCGTGTCAAAAATTTGTCTTGGTGTTTTTTGTCAGTTATGTTGGTAGCGCTTCCCGCTAACATTTGAAATTTTACATTTTGATAGTTTGCGTATTGTGTTATACTGACTGATTGTTTACATTAATACATTGTATCAAGCATTATATAATTGTGGAAGAGGAAAACCAATACTTACAATGTACTCCACCGGTTTATTAATGAACCACCTGATTTTGACATATCTTGTAATAAAGGTAAATTTATCAAATAACGAATCGGGATCGCTGATTCGTGTTAGCTATTATCAAAAATAAAACTCTTTAAGTAATGAAATACATTAATAAACAATTTATTGATCTACACTTTTACATTCCACCATTTTGTCAACACATCGACTGCTCAGTTGCAGACATAACAGCAACAGCTGTTCTTACATTCTTCAATACAAAACATATGTTGTATTTGTATATAGCACTTATGTCTAAATCATATTTAAAAAATTAATATTTGTCAGTTCGCCTCGACGTGGAACTGGAAATCATAGATCGTAAAATTTTCATATTTGCTTGTAAGTAGCCATAAATTGAGTTGACAGTGTCAACATTTCAAGTAACGAGCACCATACATTTCAAAACCTGCTTGATATAACAATACAATCAGCTGAAAATTGCAATATTACCATAAAATTAAATGGGCTACTTGCGTCCCATTTTTTTATTTAATATTTTTGAAGAGACAATAAAAACTTGCTAACCATATTTTTTTGGCAAAATTTTCATTAATTGGCCAGAAAAAAATTTATGAAATTTTTATATTTAAATTACCGCCGTGTATGACGTAGAATTTTGCCAAAGCAATGAATGGCCGTAAAGCAATAACATCGGTACGTCCAATAGCAACGGCATGTGCGGGTAATTTAAACATGACAGATCATCTGTTTGACGTTTGAATAGTAGTTTAGAGGTTAATACGAGTATTTTCGTTTGTCTTGTACGAGTATAAGCTAAGTTAAAATCCTTCAAAATCCTGCTTAACAAATCGAAATACGTAATAAAAGTAATAGAAACCACGAAAATTGTAAATAATAAAGAAGAGACAGTGACAGAAAAATAAACTAATGTAAAAATCAAATTAAAACTCGCACTCGCTTGCCATCTACCGGTTACATTCTTAAATATGCATTCCTTTCTCGAGTTCAAAATAATGACGTCAAAGAAAATCTTCTTTCTTAATTTATTAAAAAACATATATATATTTTTAAAATAAAATTTATATTTTTACATATGTTTCGACTTTACTTTAGGTGTTTAGTGATAGATATCAGATTTTCAGTACCACGTAAGTAGCCTATTGTAATAAATAAAACTTACCGTTTAAATTGTTTTGACAAAGCAAATCTGAGCGCATTGTTTCTTGTTTCATAATTTTTTAGTTGAAAGATTTTTACTTCACAGATTCTTCTTTCTGAACTAACATAACTATAACTATAAATTTCTCTTCTTTCTAGTCCTATCACCTGGGGTACGTTCTAAAACGCGGAGTAATGGGGTAAGAGTGCACTCTAGTCGTTGTAAAACACAGAGTGAAGTTAGATGGGTAACATTACATCGTATTTGTGAACGATGTGGTGTACCACGGCCTCCTCTATAGAGGCCGTAATACACGAAGTGGCAACACTGCTAGTCTTACGCTGTGAAGACCGATGCGTTAACTTCCACAAAACAAAATAAAATATATTTGAAATATAACATACATTGTACTTGTTTTATATACATGATACTTACCTTTTACCAGACTTCATATGTTGATATTAAAATAAATATGAATATTTTAAATATTATTTTATTTAATGTTACAAAACTAGAAATTAAGTTCGCAGTTTTTTAAGAGGACTATCACATTTTATATGTGTAGAGAACTACCATAATTATTACAATCTAAATAATCTAACATTTTTCTCTTAGAATATGTATATGTACATATATTTATTGAAGAGTAGCTAGTTTTCTTTTCTTTGTTTTATTTTTATTGCACACATGTAAATCAGTTCTCATCTTACGATAATTATTTAAAATTATATTAGTCAATGAATTTAGAATAATATTTAGAATATCTATAAATGATTGCCCACAACATTTACATTTACTATTTACCCAATTTCTAAGAGTTACATCATTGCTTATTGCCCTAATACTTAATTTGATCAACATCTTTTTCTGACAAGTTTGCTTTAAAAAATTTTCTTCATATTTCGGTGTTATTAATTGCTGCATAATACCAAATACATGTTGACCAAATTTAATAACGCTTTCAGATGGCATAGTTAAACCACCACGATCTAAAGTATCAATGTAAATGTTAGAATCCTTTCTTGCATTTTGCAATAAAGATTTACAAATATTACAGTCTAACTTAGCAATACATTTAAACACTGCATAGCCGCAAATATACAATAAACTAGACATATCTACTGAAACATTTAGATGAACAGTGGAGTCTACAATTTCATAAAACTGTTCAATGTCTAACAATGTATCTGTTTGTCCTTCATCTTGATAATATTCTGAAAAAAATTCTTTATTGAAACTAACTGGCCCATATCGAGCGGAGTGTATACCTAATATGCTTTTTAGTCTGATTTTTTTTTCACTCTCCAAAATTTGAGAAAGGGATATGTTATAATTACCACCTGATCATTGTCTATAATTACTAAATCTCTTTTCAAGACTATCTGTTTGCAGTTTTGAGCTGAGTATTCAATTAAATTAATAATTACATTAGTGGATTGTTGCAAAGCTTCAAATGTGTTTGAAGTTAATTTATGTGATTTATTTTCATATTTACTCCAAGCATGCAACCAACGTAGAAAATTATTAAGAAAATTTAAGTTCTAGTTTGTTTCATAAGTTGAGAAATGTACTGCATTTATTTTGTTTTTATTGTTTACTACACTCCACCATTTCGTTATAACAGTTAAAAATTCAGCAGTATCAGTATTTGAGGAATCTAGGTTGTACGTTTCAGCTCGCACTGCTGCGGATGTTGTCTCATTAAAAACATTGAGAACGTATGTTACATTTTGTCTTTCAAGATTACTTGGATACACAGATTTATAGTTTAGCTTTGGTGCTAATTTTAACGATTTGTTTCGTTCTTTATAATATAATTGTCGAATATCACTGAAATTTGCTTTCATGAACAAGATATCATTATTTTCAGCTAACAATTCTCGAAATTTGGAAAATAAAAAGTTTTATCTTCATTTTTTAAATCAATCCAATTATTTCGGATATTCTTTAAAATATGAACAGTATCATACATTAAAAATGTTGGATATGTACAACCAGGTGAAATAAAATATAAATTAGAATTTGATTTATAAGTTTGCGTAAGCTGATGAAATAAAGTGCGATTAACAGAATTATTGTCAGAAATTATGACAAGTACTTGAAATCCACAACTTCTTACCAAATCTAAGACTCTTGTTGTCATTATAAACAAGTCTTTACCAGTTAGATTATTAACAGGTACTAACTGAACTATTTGTTTAAAATTAGAAAACAGTGAACTTATCATGAATGCCTGAACTGTGGAAGATAATTCAGATGGTTTATTTTCCGAGCAGCCAATCAGTTCTCCACTTTTATATTCAATAACTTCATTTATATAAATCTCATCTAGCTGTAATATAACAATTCTTTCATGTTCTTTCAAATTTTTAACAATATATTTTAAAAAATGTTCATTTTGTTCAGTATTTCCAGGTGAAACTTTAAAGGGACTAGATAGATAGCATAAATATTGTGGATGTGGAAGTGTTAACAAATTTTCTCTTAAAATACAGTATGATCTTCGTGAGTTTAAAAATATAAGAAAAGAATTTAATATCATATCGGTGGAATACCTAATTCTCGAACTGAACAGCAAATGTAATTGCTCACACAAAAAGCTTAATGACCTATACTTTCTCTGCATTTCTTCATCTCCCGCATTCTGTTTTATATAAGTAACAATATTTTCTAGTTCTTTAAAAAGATCTAATTTCAGTTGATTTAATGTTTTATCCATCGTTTCTTCCTTTGATTTTTGCCCTGTATTTTTCAGTAACTGTATTAATTGCGACCACTTACTTAATTTTAAATTCTGAGGTAGCATACTAATTAATTCTGATGATGACAATATAATACTATTGTTTATACATAATTGAACAGTTAGATCCAAATTGATTTTAACACTCACTGAAACCTTTGGTACTTTATCACAGTTAGGTTTGTAAAACAATAAATAATTATCGTGTCTAAGTACATGCCAGTTAATTACAATATCTTTTAGTATTACCTCGTATTTTGTCACGAGACAATTAAAATTTCGTATCATATTTTCTTCTTCGATTTTTTCCGCCTTAGTATTTCCTCGTTTTAAAATTTCTTGGTTTCTTAAGTCTGGATCTTTTCTTTGCATTTTTGTGGTAATACTTAAATATTTTGGCAAATTGGGAAAAAAATTTGGAACAGCGTTTGACGAAAGGATTGGTCGAGATCTTTTAATAACTTTTTTGTTTCCGTTCTCGTCAGTGAACACCTCTTCATACGAAATATCTTCGCTGCAAAAATGTTTAGCACAAACTCTTGAAGAACTTGGGCTCCAAAATTGCCTTGGTATATTTTTTATCCAAGTCTCTCGCAACTTTTGCTCGAGTGGAAATCGAAACAGAAATACCATTTCGTGTGAAGTACTATCATAATTACTTCGACAACCTGGTACACAGCATCTACTTGTGGTGCGTTCGGCTTGTTAACTTTAATGGAGTTGGAGTGGAGCACGTAGCGTTGTCACGTGACCTCTGATCTTTCGGAGCATATAGTAGCGTTCAGCTTGCACAGGAATGTGGTAAAAAAACTGTCAGCTGTCATTTTATATTTACAAAAAGAAAATTGTAGGTACTGCATTAAAATAATAAAATATTTAAAAATTACCTATTTATTTATTTTATAATCCAGATAACATATGTATTATATACAAAAACTAAAAATAATAAATCACTCTTCCCTATTTTCTCAGCATGAATACCTATTTTTTAAAAAAAAAATACTTACAGCCACAATACCGCAAAGAAAAATAGCTAAACAAACGAAGCACTAAGGCACACATCATAGTTAGCACAGAACCCTGTAAAATTAAAACTCAAATTTTCTATTAGCCGCCAAAAATAACCTAATACGCATGTGCACTCCTTGAATCCCATGCAAAGAGGTAGAGTAAATGGAGTTAACTCTTTTAACTCCACTCCGTGTACCCGAACGATCAAAGAGTGAGATCTATTTACTCCATCGTACATACCCGAACGGTTATAGGAACACTTGGAGTCAAAAGAGTGAAAAGCGTTAGCAAGCCGAACGCACCATTGGCATCTGTAAATACGAATAGTAAACACTTATAAATAAAAAAGAATTTTGATTGCAGCTGATGAAAAATAAAATAGAAATATTGTAAACGTAAAATAATGTCATGTTGTGAAACAAAATTTTTAACCTCTCAATATACATCAAGTAATTTTTCACATTAATATAACTGAAACAGTCCACACTTATACCACAAAGAATATTGTTTAACAATATAATTATTAATTATATATTTCAGAGTAAATAAAACTCTAGCTTACCTTGTATATTGTCAATACTTTTGTAAAATATAAAGCTCACATCTTGGCGCACACTATCACACTGTCACAGACAGACGGTCCTCACGCGACGTTGCCATTTTTCTGTACTTCGGCCTGTATAGAGGAGGCCGTGGGTGTACACTCCGAGTGTCCTTTTCTTCCCTCACTCAGTCAGTGCGGTAATTTGTACCCGTCATGTGCAGTAGCAATGTTTATTGAAATCCACATGTTTTGAAGTGTTTGGCATTTGAGTTTTGTCTGTGGTTTATTTCTGATTAAGTTCCTGTTTAATTCGCATTTTTAAATTCATTTAATACGATATATTTCATGTCGTGCAAGCTATTTTACAATTTTTTCTGCCATTGAATTGAGTTTAAAACCTTCACTATTCTAAAGAAGGAAGACGATAATGATTATTTCTCCATGTCAAATATTTCGGTAATAAATCTAAAAATAATAGAAACATAATTTTCCACTTAATGTATACAAAATGCTGCTAATAATTGTATTTTCCAAATCCATTTTTAACTGACAAAAGGAGTACACTCTTTTCACACTCTGCATCGTTCTAAATGAAACATAGAAGAGAAATCACTTGGTACTACATTCACTCTACCTTTTCACTGCGTTTTAGAACGAACCCCTGGACCCCTGGAGATAAGATAAAAATCAATAATTAGAAGTAATATTTCAACATAAGGAAAATAATGAGAAAAATATTAGGACCAGTAAAAATCGCAGATAACGAATATAGACCAAGAATGAATCATGAAATCGAACAAGTACTAGAAAGAAAAGACATAGTGAAGAAAATAAAGCAACAGAGAATAAAATGGCTAGGGCATATATGGAGAGCAGATGAAAAAGATACAATACAATCAATACTACAGTGGATGCCAGGAGGAAGAAGAAGACGAGGTAGACCCAGATCCAAATGGCTACAGGAAGTAGAAGAGGACTTAAAAAACGCAGGAGTAAAGAAATGGCAGGAGAAAACAAGAGATAGAAATATTTGGAGAAGCATAAGCGAAAAAGTTTGAGAGAGAGGAAATGGGGACTGATTTACCCCAGAAAAGGATCTAGAGAGCTTCCAAAGAAGCGGCGCAACCCCTTGGGGGTGTTTAAGCCACTATATATATATATATATATATATATATATATATATATATATATATATATATATATATATATATATATATATATATATATTTCAACATAAACAACTTACCATTTTGAGGTTATATGTAATTCATCTGTCATGACTACCACCTCTACAATACGAAAGGCGCCAAAAACAGTACGTTTATAGATCTTCTGAACGTCGTATTTTCAGTGATAAACAATGCTTTTATAGACGCATAAGAACACCGAAATAGAAAAAAATAAGAGTACAACAATAATATTACAGGAATATAAATACATATATTACTAATTACTACATACATTAATACTATTAGAAGAATAATTCTTTATTTTTTGCTCTAAAGCATAACTTATAATTGGTGAATATTTTAAATTTTTTAACTTAAATCGTTTACAATCTCTTGCATGCTGCTCTCAGGTTCCTTTTCGAACCTCTTGATACGCAAATGTCCATAAAATCATTAGATGCACTTGTACCTCCTCTTTAAATGTTACACCACGTCTCATATTAATTCTTTTTCTTTGATATTTAGTAATATAAATTTATTCAAAAAAACGATGTTCGTCTGTGTTAGGGATGGAATTAATAAAGTTTCGGACTAGCAGTCAATGTTACAATTTTATTCTCACCGACGTTTCGACTATAATTTATTGTTTAATTTATTTATTTTAATATAAGTTTCAATATCACTTTTTATTTTTTTTTTTAGTTCACTTAAATAAAGTTCTATTCTTCTGATGTATTCCTGACGGCTAATCATTTTTGGACTACACAACCACAAATTCTATATGAGCTGTTTTATTTAGTTTCCCTTGAGAAGTAATGAACAGTTTCCCCTCGGCTGGAGCTGGAAGTTCATTTAATTTCTGTAAATCCTCCGTTGCAATTTTGTTAAAACGCACTCCCAAAAAGAAGTTGAATTCTTCAAATACAACTAAAATTCGCTCACCATATGTAGTTTTCTTCTGCTTCAGCGATAAAACTTTATAATTCTGACCAACTTCTAATGTCTCAAGGTTACGAAGTTCTTTCAGTGACACTAGTTTGTTTATGCCGGCGGTAACAGTAGATAAGGCCATGTTTTCTGCTGATGATGTTTTGCGGTGATATTCTCTGCAACTGTTGTTCTCAAAATATTGTATTGGTGTATAAAGAAGTGATTCTTAGACATGCGCAGTTGAGCTTCAAATACATTTTTCTTGCGAACTCGTCTCAACTCGCGTTCCCAGGCAACTATTTTTTAACTATGGCTTCATTCGAGCGAAGTTGATAACCTTAAAACAAGTATGAACAAGTTTAAACCACTTAGGTTTTAAATATTTAAAAAATTGTCGCTTTCACAAACTTTCTGTATGATTGTAAAAATAATCAGTATCAAAACCTTTATAATACAATATTTTTTGGTATTGATCATCACTTCAGAACTTTTCATTAAATATCATATCAGCATTTTTCAATCTTATTTCATATTTTCTAATATTATATATATATATATATATATATATATATATATATATATATATATATATATATATATATATATATATATATATATATATATTAGGAATAATGTTAGTAAAGGTGAGGATTATAACAAATCAAACAACTGTTCGCTTTTAAATTATTATATTGAACTGTTTCTCTAAAGGTTTGCAACTCACCTGACTACTAATTCGTCCTTTATTGGCGGCCAGCCGTGATCTATGATGTAACGATGTAGTTACGTTGGCATTTGCCTGGGCTACAGTAATTAATGTACAGTTATTAGCAATTATAATAGTCATAACCTAACACGGCCATACTGCAAACTGTACGCCCTCGCACAGCTATCTTTAACAGATTTGCAAAAAAAATCCCAAAATATTATTTAGAGTACATCCATCTAATTGTCCACACTCTGCAGAAATGAAGAGCTATGATGCTTCAACAATCATTTACGGTCCAAAAAGTGGTTATTTAAAGTTCAAAACATTCGCCATTCAAGGCTCAAAACAAACAAATCAATTCAACGCGGCGCTACCAAGGCCCAAAACAAACAAATCAATTCAACTCGGCACTACCAAGGCCCACAACAAACAAATCAATTCAACTTGGCGTTACTAAGGCCCAAAACAAACAAACCAAATTAACTCACGTTGCTCTTATAGTGATCAATTCTTTAAGAATCAAACTATAAAGTCTCAAGTACTATATTACCGTGGGCCTACCGTAAGGTATTATCCTAGCATCCGTTTTATTCATAATTTATTTAAAATATTACTAAGAACAACTTCACTGTTCCGTTCATTTTGCTTGCAAATACGCTCTGCTACTAAAATTTCGGAATATATGTACACGCAGCGTGAGCAAAGTTGGTAACCTTGAACAGGTTATTAGCTTGGGAACCTTGGACAGGTTTCAACAAGCGCGTTCTCATGTTGCGAGCAAAGTTGTTAACCTTGAACAGGTTAGTAACCTTATTATCTTGGACAGGTTTTAACACGCGGGTTCGTGGGGGCCGGCGTCAGGGTGGGGTTGGTGCGGGGTTCGGGTCTGAGCCGTGGACAGCCTTCAACTAGGTCACCTGGACAACACCGTTGAGGTTGTTTGGTCTAGAACTCTCACTGTTCTTCTATTCAAGACAAACATGAAGTATAGACCCAATTATAAAATTGCACGTATTTGACGTAATTTAACATTAACATTAATTTTTTATTATTTTTTGTTCTAATACATAGCAAGCTTTATTACGAAAACCAAAAAGTATACAATTTTTAAATTTATATATCTCGCTTATACAAAGGGCTTATTTAATAATATTTGATGTGTTAGACGCAGCATTTATTTCTCTAAAACACTTATTTGAAACATTTATTTCTAAAATCAAAATAAAACCATTTTATTCCGGTAAGCCTATTTTAACCAAAATCTACTATGTTATTCCCATTGATATAAGAGTCTTATATACCAAATTTGAAAAGATTTGGATTATATTTTAAAATAGTTCTTCATTAAAATTAATTATAGGCTTCAAGTAAAGTACCACTTCTGTAAATACAAAATTTCAACTTTCTATGATTCACCGTTTTTGAGTTTGCGAGATACGTACGTACAGACGTCACGACAAAATTAGTCAAAATGGATTCAGGAATGGTCAAAATGGATATTTCCGTTAAAATCTGAAAACCGAAATTTTTCGCTATTACAATACTTCCTTCACTATGTACAAGGAAGTAAAAATATTAATAGTGCTCTTTGATATAAATGTAACCACAGCACACTTAAATATTTCAATTTATGAAGCTTCCGGGAGCAGTCAGAAGTTGTTATTGCAGTACGATCCAAATGTCAACCATATAAGTTTCTATATCACAAGAAAATTATATTTTCGTAATGAGTGTTTGCCACATATATAGCATGCGCCTAAATTGTAACAAAGATTTATTGTTTTTGCCTATTTAACGCACGCCTAATGAATTTTTAATACCTCCATAATTTATGTCTCGGACTGTACTTTGAGCTCTGTAGTAAAACTGCAAAAAAACATCGATGTGATCGATCTGATCAGTATATCGATTGATCGATTAGAATGATCACAAAAAAATTGTCGCATTTATGAACGTATTTTTATGTGCTGTAAACTGTAAAGAACCGTTCATGGTTCTAACAACCCGAGTCCGAGTTCGAAGTCAATAATAAATGGTTATATTTTTTGATTAAAATTTATCATTTTTTTAGGTTTTTATTTAAAATTATATTAGCAGTTTAAATTATTGTATCGTTTTCATTTCAAATTCTTTATTTTATCGAAAATTTGCACATTTTTACAATTTTATCGTTTTTCCAGCTTTACAAACAAAAAGGGGGCATAAATAAAACGTTGATGAATAAGCCATTAATTTAAAAATATCACATAATAGTTCATCGTATTAAATTTACATATAGGTACCATTTTTCATTACCTTTGAACTTTATACAGTATATACATATATATATATATATATATATATATATATATATATATATATATATATATATATATATATATATATATATATATATATATATATACAGGGTGTAAATACTAAGTCGTTACACCCGAAAATGCTAGATAGAACTCATTAAAACAAACAACTTTTCTTAGCTCAAATTTTTGATTTGGAGCCCCAGTTCATAGTTATTGGCGTTCTCTTGTTTTTCGAAAAAGCGTCATAACTCCCTTATTTTAAGGAATATTTAAAAAATACAAAAACTTTCAGCATTTGCTTTCGGTTCTCTAAAACACTTGTATTTACAATTATTTTCTATTTCATCAAATAACAAAATAGCGACCAATAAAAAATTTCAAAACAAGATATTTTGAAAACCACCCCATCGATTTTCGAAAATAAAACATTTTTAAAATCCATAAACTTTCTATTATAGTATTTGTCTAAGACATTTTTTTCTATCTGTCCAAAAAAAGTTTTTTAAAATGGTACCTATATGTAAAAAAATAAAAATAAGTTTTTTGACCACTTCATATAACTCACAAAACAATCAAAGTTATATTTGTTGTTTTCTTGATGTCTAGCCATTGAACTGTAACACAGTTTATTCTTTCTTTATCATTTTCTTGAGTGGTGGTAAATCCACTCCTGTCTGTATAACAAAGTACGGTCCTCGCGCAATCAGATCCCCATGGACAGGATTGTTTTTCATTAGGGATTCAATTTACGATGGAGTGTTTACGCGTAGACGCCATAGTTACCGCTTTGTTTTTACCACACATGCCCTTTATGATTTAAATACCACCGCGAGGTTTATTACTATACTACCACTGCGGCACGCCACTTTCACAGATTTCTATCAAATTAATTATTTATTTGATAATTCAGTTCCAACAAACAATTTATCAGTGTATATCAATGAGTTTGTATATCGAATTGAAATAAAAACGCAAATTTAATAACTGTATATTATCAATTAGGAAAAGTATTTCAAATATTACTGAATGATGTATTTTCCATCGAATATTATTATTATTATTTACGATTCAGTGGTTAGTAATATTAATAAAACAGTTTATATTCATTAAATAAGACCACGATTCAAATCTGGCAACTAATATTTTATAATTGAATAGGTAATGAGATGGATGACCAAAAAAAGGTTTGTATTAAATTACAGTGAATGCAAAAATAGCATTTCCGTCACTTAAATATAAATCGCTTTCGAATGAAATAATATACTATAAATAAAAATGTATAAAGAATTATAGCTACAGGAGTAGAATGTCTTATTATGCAAGTAAAGAATAAATCATGTATGCCACATGACAATGTGTAGAGTTCCGCGACGACTCAAATCTGCCTTTACTGCAACTCTAACTCAACTTTCATTCAATTTCAACTGCCTGTCTTCACTTGAGCCGCATTTTATATACTTATTCTGTAATTAGTGTGTTTTTAAATATGATGCATTTCTCATCAGTGTTGATATTTTTACTAATTTACAAAACGCTGTACAAAAATATGTGGAAAAGAATGTAATTTTTACGGCTCATTCATATTTTGTAAACAAGCTAATTACAGAATGCTTATACAGGGTGTCCCATAACTTCAGGTACATATTAGAAGGGCATATAGTTCTTAATGTCCTGATTACGGAACAAAAAGAATTTTTCAAAATTCCTATAATTAAGGGTAGTTTACTTAATTAAGAAGAACATTTTTTGTACACCTGGATACTATAATATTTGGAATAGTGAAATTAGTTATAACTATTACATAAAATAATTTAACAATGAAATTAATTTATGCAATTACGTAAAGCTTTGTCACACCAATTAAGTTTTGGTGATGTGTATGTAATGAAAAAAAAAATCAAATTATTTACTTTATTTTTACAAAAACTCTTCAAAATTATTTCCATTAACAGCTAAACATAATGCAGCACGTTGAATTAAAGAAATTGAACAAGCCCGATGAATTGTATTCTCTTGTCTAATTCTTTCAGCACAATTTTCAACTCGTTGCCGTAATTCTTCAAGGGTTTCAGCTGCCTCTTGATTATCATAGACGAGGGATTTAAAATTACCCCACAAATAAAAATCTAACGGATTGAAATCCGGGGATCTAGGGGGCCAAGACGCGGGACCTCCTCGACCAATCCACCTGTCCTCAAATACTCTGTCAAAATGATGTCTGACATTTCTAGCAAAATGTGGCGGCGCACCGTCATGCATAAACCATGCATTTTGACGTACATTAAGATGAATATCTTCTAATAATTCAGGCAAATTATTCTGCAAAAATTGTAAATAATCATTCCCAGACATTCTGTTAGGAAGTATGTATGGTCCCAGTAACGATCCGTTTACCATCCCAGTACAAACATTTAGTGAAAATCTGTGCTGAAAATGACTCCTGACAGTAGCATGTGGATTTTCTTCGGCCCAGTAGTGACAGTTATGAATATTATGTATATCATCACGAGTAAATATCGCTTCGTCGGAAAATATTACTTTTAACGTAAAATTGCCATCCTGAGCATGTTGGTTTAGAAGCCATTCACAAAACCTTACTCGAGAGTAATGTTCGGGTTCAATTAACGCATGGACCCGTTGAAAATGATAAGGATGTAAATTATTATTCCTAAAAATTCTCCAAATTGTCATTCGTGGTACATACACCTGGTAGTTGACGAGATATTCTCCTTATGCTGATTGTTAAGTCATTGCATACCAAATCTAAGACAGCATTTTCAACATTTACTGGTCTCCGATGAGCCCCGCCGTCTCTTCCCCGATTAGGTTGCAAAGAACCAGTGTTGCGAAGGCGTTGAGTAAAGCAGGGAACCCACTTGTAACACGCCACACCACGCCACGCTACACCACGCTACGCGACGAAAGTGTAAACATAAATTTAACACTGGTTTCAATGCAATGCGTACACACCAGTCCCATGCTATCCCACAACACACGACGCGACGTGGGACGACGTCGGCTCGATCCAACCGTCCAGACATTTTGGTGCGCGTGTTACAGCGTGTTGTCCCCTCCCTTCCCCTTTTATCCCCACACTAGACATTATTTTCACTGCAAACTGCAAGTGTACGTGTACCAAAAGTTATTAAAATTTAATATTTTTTAATTATATTCAATTTCTTTTTTTAAAATAAAAAAAATCTGATGTGGCCAGCACATTACCTTCCGTCAGTTATATGAGGCATTTACGAAAATTCTACCTGTGAACTGTTACCAGTAAACAGCTGTTTATCAGGTTATAGCTACCGGAATCGATATTTTAAGAACGCAAGTGGTAAACAGAGTAGATCCATAACCTATAAAAAATTTGAAAATTTGAAACAGGTTAGAAATTTGATGTAGTTAACAAACTGAGCAGAGTCATACTTTGAACACATTTCCACTTTTAACGCGTGCACTTCGCTTTGCATCACTACCTTTTTTGAGATTAGATTCTTCATGAATCCGGTAGATGGATCTGGTAGATATTGTACAATTTTCGAACACGGTAACTTTTTACCAGTCGTGTTTTCGAACACAGTCGGTAGATGCGGTATCTACCGGTAGAATTTTCGTAAATGCCTATGTATTTTCTATAAAATCCATACAGAAAGTTCCTTGTAAAAAATTCTAAATTTCTTATACGTACATTACCTTTCGACAGTTGTATGTACTTCATAAAAATTCTATACAGAAAGTTTCGAGCAAAAGATCATAAATTTCGAGTAAAATTATAATATAACACAAATATATTACGAATATGTCAATTGACACTGACATCTTTCAATCAAAATTTTCATAATATAGTAGCTGTTTTCATAGCTATGTCTACTTTATAAAATTTAATTTCTTTATAATTTTTTAACTCTATATCCATTTAATATTAAGTATAAAATGCAGTCAAATCGTATAGAGAATACAATGTTCTTTAATATTTATAATAACATTAAATGTAAAAAAATGATATTTAACATCGTTTTTTCAAGAAAAACTGTTAAAATCTTCAAATAAGGGTACTTCCGGTTGACCAATTATAACCAAAATCTAATCAGCTCTTCATATGGATGCAACGAAGAGGAATACGAAAGAATTATAATTTTTGGAATTGTAGTATTAGAGTTATCGCAGACGAAAATTTTGTTACATACACACACACACACACACACACACACACACACACACACACACACACACACACACACACACACACACACACGGACACACATACATACATACACACACACACACACACACATACAGACATCATCGTAAAAATAGTAAAATCGTATTCTAGGGACCTTAAAACGTGCTTATTCATTAAAAACTCACCACCGAATTTTTTGACCAAAGACAATACCTTCCTTACCTAAAGGTGACGGAAGGTAAAAAACATGGATGAACAAATAATTGAGAAAGTGCGTCAGTATGAGTTCCCTTATAACCAACACTTGAAAAACTACAGGGACAGTAATATGCGCCAAGAAGCGTGGGAGGAAATAGGAAAAGATTTAAAAATATCAGGTAGGTACAAACATTTATTATTTTTTTTTCAAAAAATACAAAATCAAACAATACTAAATTTACTTCTAATTAATTATTATCGTCTTGGTTTGGCGCATGTCTTCCTCGGCGAATCATTTCCTGTTGCCAAGGAATACTACCGGAGGGTGAATTGAAATATTCTTTAAATTGTTCTCGAACATAAAAAGCCCTTTGAGAGGCATTTCTTCTTAAAGGCCCAACATCATTTAATCCTGAGTCAACTTTCTAAGGAAGATTTGTCTGGTTCAAAGTCACTATTTATACACAACATGTTGTGAAGACAACAACATGATAATACTATTAAATCCACCATTGCGGGTTGAACTTCTAAGTATTTTGTAAATACTCTCCATCTGGCAGCAAGTATTCCGAAAGAGTTTTCTACTACTCGTCTTGCCCTTGATAATCTATAGTTAAAGATCTTATATGCTTCATTTTCTCCAATTGTTTGTCGACTATATGGTCTAAGTAAATATGGTTTCAGAGGAAATGCTTCATCTCCGACCATTGCATAAGGCATAGGTTCTCCATTTTCGCTCAGGGGTGTATCTCCCGGTATATTCAAATTTCCACTTTCTTACAATTTTCCAAGAGTAGATTTTGCAAATATATTTCCGTCACTGTTTCTGCCATAAGCGCCCACATCCACAGCAATGAATTTATAGTTTGCATCCACTAGTGCCAATAAAACAATGGAGTTGCTTCCTTTGTAATTATAATAAGCCGAACCACCCCCAATGGGACAACGAATGTTGACATGTTTCCCGTCAATTGCCCCAAAGCAATTGGGAAAATTCCACATATATTTATATCGTTGGGACACCTCTTTCCAAATTTCTTCTGTAGGACGTGGCATAACGATTGGCCCTAGTACTTCCCATATTGCTTTGCAAACTTCTCGTACTATGTTCCGAACCGTATTAAATCCTAATCGGAAGCTGAATCCGATTGATCGAAACGAATTTCCTGTGGCCAAATACCTGTAACAATGGTAAATATGTATGTATGGCAGTGGCGTATATAGGTGGGAGGCCCGAGGGGTTCGGGGCAACCCCGAAATATTTTTACATTTTTATATTTATTTCTGCTGTTGTTGTTATTAATATTGCTTGAACTAACAATCCTAATTAACTGATTGTATTTCAGTAAAATTTATGTTACGATATATTACTACATTATTTTCTATGTACATGGTGAATACTAGAAACCATGACAGGCGTTTAACATGGGAAATCAGTTTTTGCAGTATACAAAAAGATTTATAGAATAAAATTATGAATTTTTAGTTGTCAAAATTTTTAAATTTGCGCTTTTGGTCTCCGAGATATGTTAATTTAAAGACGCAGAAAAATGGATTTGGTACATGCATATGCAGTAGGTATTTCAAGAAATAAACGTCATGCAATCTGTCAAACCAAGTAAAATTTGAAAAATAGATATTTGTCAGTTTATATGGACGCTTATTTCTTGAAATAATGCATACTAAATCTGTTTTTGCCACGTTTTTAAATTAAGTTTACTCGGACATCATGAATAAAGCTTTACATAATGTTTTACGAATTACGAAACAGATAATATTTGACAAATACTGCTCTCCATGTTAAACGTCTATTATTTCTATATCTTTTCAAATTCTATTTCAGAAAAAGTAACTTCTATTTCAGAAAAAGTGACACCAATTTCGGAAAAAGTGACATGAATTTCAGATAAAGTTTTCAATTTCAGAAAAGTAAATTCAATTTCGGAAAAATGTAACTTCAATTTAAGAAACCAAGTAAATTTAGTTACGGAAAATGTAAATTGATATTTTAATATAATTTTTCTGAAATTGAAGTTGAAAGTGTATAGTGTTCATCCTGTATATTTGTAGATTTTTTATTCGTACAACCTGGCCCCCTTCGAAGTAAAAATCTATATACGCCTATAAATATTTTCATTTGTTTGCAGCGTCGACGATCAAAGATACATGGACAAAACTGAGAAATTGCTATTCCAATGCGCAAAAGAGGCGCCAGACAAAAAGTGGTCAGTCTAAAAAAAAATTACTCCGTGGAAGTATGAACAAGAAATGTCTTTTGTGAAACCATTCTTGGACGCTCGACAGTAGGTTTTATTAGATCCTAATTTCATTTGATATATTTTCGATATTTTAGGACTCATAGTAATTTAGCCGAAAAAGAGTTGGAAGAGTCGGAACTGGATCGCTCTGATGCACAATCTCCTGAACAAAATGCTGATGCACAATCTCTTGAACAAAATGCTAATACACAATCTTTTGAACAAAATGCAGATATAGAATCTACTGAACAAATTGCTGAATCAGAAGGTGAAGATGGACAGGATAAAAGAGAAACTTCTACAGAATCTGTTTCACAGAAACCAAGGAAATATATTAATACGTCACAACGCAAGCAAAAGACTCGTACTCCTGCGGAAGAAATAGTTAATATCATGAAGCAAAACGCAGAGCTCCGAAAAGCAAAAGCGTCGACAAAACAAACAGAGTCATTAGATGAGTCGGACATGTTTTATTTGAGCATGTCTAAAGCGGCCAAAAAATTGCCCCAAATGGATCAGGCACTTATCAAAATGGAATTGTGCAAGCTAGTATCAGAGGCACAAATAAGAAATTTAACGTCTCGGCCACAAATTGCTGTTCCATCTCCCCCCATCTCTTGCAGCTCCTCATTTTGTCCTCCTATCAATACTCATACATCAACAGTTATTACTTCATATTTTAATCAACCTTGCTCTAATTCTACCCCATCACCGTCATACAGCTACCCAATTTCTTCGTCACCTACAGTACATACGCCCACACAGACTTCTAATTTATTACCTCAGCTTAACGAGAAATACTCATCAGAGTACTCATCTGCGTCGCTGTGGCGTTTGTAAATAAAAAAATATTTTTAGTTACTTTATTTTGATGTCGTTAGAATGTATTAATTTTTTATTTTTATTGATATAGAATGTATTTTAAGTTATTAAAGCTATTAACTGTATTTATCCAATATTTTGTCCTTTTATATACCTTATTTGTATTTCCATATTAAATAATACTTACCTCAAACAAACAGCGAGTCTTTCACGGGTACCGATAGATTTTCGGAACTTGGTGTTTTGTTTTATAATCCTTTCTTTGAGTAAATCGTGTAAATAGTCAAATTGTTCTCTGTGCATTCGAAAATACATGTGATATCGACTTCGATTTTTATCCAATTCAAGTTCCTTCACCAACGTATGAAACGCGCCATATTTTTCTCGCTGCCTATTTACGCTGTGTACCCAGCACTTTCTTTTTCTTTTATTATTTGTAATCATGGCGGCAACACACTCCAATTCTAATTCCCACTCGTCGTCAGATGAAGAACTATCACGCTCCATGTCGTTCAAAAAACTGTGAACACTAATAATGTTTAAAGCGATACTTTCGGCCCAAGACGTCACATAACGTGTTACTAGTGTGCACATTCATTCGGAAATGTAAACCCCCGTCGATCGACGTTGCGTAGTGTGGCGTGGCGTGTTGCAAGTGGGTTCCCTGCTTAAGGCTTACAAATATGCGAGAATTCGGATGCCGTCGTCCTGGGAAACGTTCAGCGTAATAACGCTGAGCTAATCTACAGTTTTGCCCTGCTTCGCCATACATTAGCAACATATCTACTAACTCACTGTTACTGTAACCATTCATATTTGTAACAATAATCAGAAGAGCAATATTAAAACCGTTATAAGAAACACAATTTATGTGGCCGGCTACTAGAAACCTAATGAAATGATTGTATTATGCAAACATTTCTTATTAATTAGATATAATACAACGTAATATTTAATATTAAAACTACCTATTCAACCAGTGTCCCAAAACTGTTTCTTTCAAAAACCTCAAAAACTAATTTTTGAATTTTGAAAAAATTCTTTTTGTTCCGTAATCAGGACATTAAGAACTATATGCCCTTCTAACATGTACCTGAAGTTATGGGACACCCTGTATATATATATATATATATATATATATATATATATATATATATATATATATATATATATATATATATATATATATATATATATATCTCGTTTATCACGCCGCTTTCTTCATTCAATAAAAAGCGAATTTTGTGGTCCTGTCGTTCAGCTACGAAAAATCATTAAAAACAACTCTTTTCTGAGTGAATGGAGTAAATCGACTCTGTATAAAATATGTGATAAGCTATCGATCAATTTAAACATCCATTAAAACTTGCGGTGGTGACGAAATCGTCAACGAGGCGCAAGCACTTAGCTACATTACAAACAGCTGCGGCGTACGGAATCCTGTAGCCACAGTGCAAAACACTGTCTTTCATAGACAATCTTATCCCCACATATATTTACAGCTGTCAAACCAGACCAAACGACACATTTATCCTCATCTAGAAAGACTCTCTCCGATTAGCGAAGAAACGAGATATTTCACTATAGTTTAAATGTGATGAAAGGGCAAGAATTATTTCCATTTCAGTGACAAATTTATCTTATCTTAATCCTAGAGCCTCTTTACTCTCTACCCTTTCAAGTGTATGTATAATATAAATTTAAATTCCGCAGGTTATCAAGCAACAATGTTTGAAATGTCTTACAAATTATTATTGGATTGTTAATCACTTTAAAAAAGCAATATTTTTGGTATGTTTTATATACAATATTTTGAGCCACAATTTTTTATATTATTATTATTATTATTATTATTATTATTATTATTATTATTATTATTATTATATACAGGCTGTCCCATAACTTCAGGTACATATTAGAAGGGCATATAGTTCTTAATGTCCTGTTTACGGAACAAAAAGAATTTTTTCAAAACTCAAAAATTAGTTTTTGAGGTTTTTGAAGGAAACAGTTTTGGGACACTGGTTGAATAGGTAGTTTTAATATTAAATATTACGTTGTATTATATCTAATTAATAAGAAATGTTTGCATAATACAATCATTTCATTAGGTTTCTAGTAGCCGGCCACATAAATTGTGTTTCTTATAACAGTTTTGATATTGCTCTTCTGATTATTGTTACAAATATGAATGGTTACAGTAACAGTGAGTTAGTGGATATGTTGCTAATGTATGGCGAAGCAGGGCAAAACTGTAGATTTAAATAATAAAATAAATAAGATAAATAATTAGATTTTTTTCATTACATACACATCTCCCAAACTTAATTGGTGTGACAAAGCTTTACGTAATTGCATAAATTACTTTCATTGTTAAATTATTTTATGTAATATTTATAACTAATTTCACTATTCCAAATATTATAGTATCCAGGGGTACAAAAAATGTTCTTCTTAAGTGAACTACCCTTAATTATAGGAATTTTGAAAAAATTCTTTTTGTTCCGTAATCAGGACAATAAGAACTACATGCTCTTCTAATATGTACCTGAAGTTATGGGACATTCTGTATATATATTAAGATTTTCTTATACATTGTATTTAAGTGAGGAGGAAACTAGATCATTTTTATTAAAAAATAATTATAACTAACAGAACTGTAGACTAAGTACAATAGACCAGGACCAGGACATGTTCTTAATTAACAAGTGTGATAAAACAGGAATAATAATAATAATAATAATAATAATAACAGTAGACATAGAATGTCCACTAACAAATAATGTACAAAAAACAGAAACTCTAAAAGTGACTAAATGACTGATAATACATAAAATGTATGCCATCAGGGGCAAATTGTCTTATTTTTATTTTTTTTTATTTTTTACAAAGAAGGGCTACACAACAGGACAAGTCCCAATAACACTGCAGCACTAACAACATCAAACATTACATATTGCGAAGTCGAGGCAAAATATTAATAATAAACATATAAAAACAGTGGTATAAAATAAAAATGAATAAGATAGAAAGTCAGTATTAAATAGTATACAAATAACTCAAATAAAATTTAAGAAATATTTTAAATGTACGTAAACTACAACAAAATAAATCGGGTACGAGTACATTTGGTACAGAAGCTAAATTATTGTAGGCATGTACTAATCTAACTAGCGGTGAATTCATTGCAGAGTTTGTTCTACAGTGCTTAACAAAAAACAAATCAGATAATCGAGTAGAATGATGAGATATCCGTAAAGAAAATTTATTTAAAATAACAGGACTATCTATAAAATTATTTAAAATTTTAAATAAGAAAGACAGATCCAAAAGTATTCGTCTTTTTTGTAACGAAAGTAACAGAATCGAATTATGTGGATACCTGAAATTCAAAATAGAAATAAATTTTCTTTGGACGCTCTCGATTCTATTTATATATACATGATAATGCGGTGACCAGCAAACAGTAGCGAATTCTAATTGAGATCGTACAAGAGAATAATAAAGAAATATGAAAGTGTTATAATTAGTGCAACTTGTACCAATTCTTAAAATAAAGCCAAGCATTTTATAAGCTTTTTTAACAATATAATTGACATGTAAGTCAAACAAAAGCTTACTGTCTAAGATGACGCCAAGATCTTTAACATGAGAGACACGACTAATATTATTACCGTCAATGTAATAATTGAACGTAAGTATTTTTCTATTACGTGTGAAAGTAATACACGAGCATTTACCAAAATTAAGTGTTAAATCATTCCTTATCAGGTAAGAGCTTAGTCTGTCAAGATCTTCCTGCATCGCAGAACAATCGGATGCAGTTTTGACAGCGTTAAATACTTTAAGGTCGTCAGCATACATAATGAACTTGGAGTTGGTAAAACAGCTCTTAATGTCATTAATAAAGATCAGAAAAAGGAGAGGCCCAAGATGTGAGGTTACAGGAAAGTACTCCGAGGTGTATCCATTGATAGTTACACATTGTTGTCTATCAGTAAGGTATGATTTGCACCATTGTAGAAACTGACCGTGAACCAACTCTAATTTCGAAATCAGGATAAGATGATTAATCCGGTCAAATGCCTTACTAAAGTCGGTGTATACTGCATCTACCTGTGTTTTATCATCCATTGACTGTAAAATGAAGTCCGTGTATTCAACAAGGTTTGAATCAACTGATCGACCTGAATAAAAGCCATGTTGCTCAATATTTATTATATTTTTAAATGTAGCAAATAAGGTTTTGTAAATAAGTTTTTCAAATAGTTTTTCAAAAATGCAAAGTTTAGAGATCGGACGATAACTTTCAACCTCATTTTTATTGCCATTTTTGAAAACGGGAACTACTAAGGCTTTTTTCCAGATACTGGGACAGTGACCTTCATTAAGAGATTTATTAAAAATAAGAGTTAGTGGAATACAAAGTGAAGTAGCACAATGTTTAATAAAAAAAACTGGGGATCCCATCTGAGCCTGCACCTTTACTAATATCAAGGGATGACAATAAGTCCAATACCTCACTCTCATCAGTAGATATACTACAAAGATTTATATTAATGTTGTTAGGAATTTGAAAGTGTGAGATGTCAGATGTATGTGTGTTGGAGTTGCTATTACTTAAAAAGACTGAATGAAAGTAATTTGCAAACATGTTACTTATCACATCACCATCATTTGAATTAAGCCCATTAAAACTCATACTAGATGGTATGCCTTGTTTCTTGACAGAAGAAACATAAGTCCAATTTTTTTTTATATTATTAGGAATTTCGTCTTCAATATTTCTAATATACATCTGATAACAAGTTCGCGTTAATTCTTTAACCCTTTTTCTCAAAGAGAAAAATTCCTTATAATTACTAGAATTATTGAAACGCTTAAATTTGACGTGTGACTTATGTTTCTCCTTAATCAAGCAAATTAATTCTTTTGAATACCAACAAGGGTACGTTCTTTTGGTGAGTAACTTTATAGGAACAAAGGTGTTAATGGCATTATGCAGTATATCATAAAATTTATTGACTGAATTTTCCGTATTCAAAGAGGAAAATTTTTGTGACCAGTTGATATTAGATAAATGTTCATTAATGGAGTCAGCCCTTTTAAATAAAAACAACTCATTATAATTAAATTTTGAATTATATTCACATTCAAAATCAATTGATAAAGGCGGATGATGCTTGTCAACTTTACTTAGAGGGAGATCACATTCCTTAACACTCACACTTTCAATGTTTGAAACAATTAAATCAAGGCATCTTTTATTAACATTTTGTACACCATTGAATTGTTTCAAATTACAATAAGATATACTGTCCAAAACAATAGAAGAAGTAGTGTTATATACATTACTTGCAATAAAATGAGTAAGATGTTTGCTCCACTGTAAATATGGCAAATTGAAATCTCCACAAATCAGAAATTTGTCATCAGGTGAAGAGTCAACAATTACAGATAGATTATTCAGAAATAAATTCATGGAGTCGTTACACAAAGGAGGTAAGTACACACAACAAATATGTAACTTAAATGTTTTTAAGTATACCGTGATCCAGACATCTTCACTACATGTGGACCACTCAGGCCGATATACAAAGTTCTTCCTGACCCCTATCAACACGCCACCACCGTCATATTTCTGAGAATTGGTAGTATACCGATCACGGCGCACAACACAATAACTGTCACTCACAATTTCATGGTCGAAAACAGACGAGTTTAAGTTAGTTTCAGTCAAACACAAAATGTCAAAACACAAGAAAACTAAGCAGATTTAATATCATTAGTTTTGGTTCTCAAACCATTAACGTTCTGGTAATAAACACTTATACCCATAAAATAACGTGTTTATAATATAATAAATTATTTAAAAATATTAATTTAGGTTTTTAATACTCTGTTCAGATATTATAGCAAATGATCTTGATGTGTCTGTTTTGCGAGCAAAAATTTTGTTATTTTTGGTCCAGACATATTTGTAGTTTTTTGAGTGCAGTTCATCGCGAGCCATTTTAAAAAGTAGCGTGTTAGTTTTGGTTAAATGGTCATTAGCGTAGATTTTGACTTCCGTACCATCAAAACCTAATGTTTTTGTTGTTAAGTTGCTTAACCTTAAAGCCCGCATGAAGTTATCTTTCATTCCACGAGATACAAATTTAACAATAATGTTTTTAGGTCTTAAATTATTAACATTCCTATTGAAATGGGGTACGCGATGTGCAGCATCAATATCATCGACTTTTATCGGGATATTTACGATATTACCAATATTAGAGACAATGCTATTAATATCTTCATTAGTTTTCTCTGGAATATTTTGGATAACAACATTATTAATCCGGAAATACTGTTCACGTTCCTGAAGCTTAGTATCTAGATGACTCACGGTAAGTTTTAATTCATTATGTTCTTTTTTAAAAGCTTCCATTTCTTTTACTTTTTCATTAATATCTTTGAGGGTTTTTTCGAAATCTGTTATTTTGTCACAACAAAAATTAACAGATTTTAATAAAGTATCCAATTTTAGATCAATTGCTGCCAAAAGCTCCGATTTTAAGGAGTTAATGCTGGATTGTATATCCCGTAGAGAGTTCGATGAAGGTGGAGATATATTCACATCTGCAGCGACTGAGGTGTTGACATCCCTCTCAGGACGACATGGAGGGCATAGCCAAACAAAGCTGCTGCGCATTTGATCCGGGGATACTTCCACACACGCACATATTATCGGGCAAATCCCAAAGGACCGCGATTAGCCGCCTGGAATTAAATTTGTTACTGTCATTTTTTTAATGCAAACATTTAAATTTCGATCAGTTGCTAATATAAATATTTTTAAATAATATTACTGTTACTTTCTTGGAACTACAGTAGAACTTTGATAACTCAAAGTTAAATACGCTACAAAGTTTCGTTCAGAGATTTAAGTTTAACACGCTCATGGCTATTGTGATCCAAATATTTCCGTACGCAGATTAGATGAAGAACATCTTCCAATGCGTAACATTTTCGAAACAATTGTTAGGTAATTGTTTAAGATATAACATCGATATCCCAGTCATTGGTAATATTTTTATTTTTAGATCAGTCCATTAATGTAACTTTAGAATAGTCTTGTTTCTACGTTTTATTTAAAAAATATATACGTCGATACTGACATTTTAAATTTACTAATCAAGTGGTTGGAACTTTGATGTCAGAAAGCTAGTTTGATTGCTTGTAATTTTTCTGTCTGCCTAAAGGACATGCAGGATAGTAAACGAATAAAAGAATTTTTCTTCCTACAGTTGGAAATTTTTTGTCCAATCCCAAAATTCTAATTAAATAAAAATAAATCGAAGGTTTCCCCAAAACATTCGACTTTACTGTATCTGGTAGATTCCAGTATTTGGTTTGAGATACCAAAATTCTATAACAAATAAAAATTGTACGCATGTTTCACCCCAGGCGAGATTGCAAACGTATTTAGTTCCAAATACTACGCTTTATTGGTAAAAAAGAGACTTGAATTTCAGGAAACACATTTAAAAAAATTAGCTGACTGAATAATCAGGAAGCATTTTTACCTTCCGTTACCATTGGTAAGGGAAGTATAGTGTAACGGGACATACTATACCTATACCTGACCTTGGCCTCGTCTAATAGAAGGTTGTACTTACCCTACGTTGTGTTTATTTTTAATAAGTAACCCTTTTACCTGGTTCGTAATATAGAGTAGCTGTTAAAAGTGGAGGAATCGGGATAGGTATTTGACGTAATTAAAGAATAATGTTCTCTCCAAAAAACAGACAGAATATGTCTATCTTTGTGCATTTATTGAAAATTAATGATAAAAGCAAATAGTCAATAATATGAAAAATATGGTCGGGTGCAATGGTTTGAACACGACACCCTGCTGTGGAAACGTCCATGTGTACGGGCCGCCCGGCATAGCCGAGGCGTCTACAGTATGCGACTGTGTTGCCATAATGTCTATCCAGACAAGTACCTGTGTCGTACCCGTCGGGTTGTAATTTGTAAAGTGATACTCAAGTGAGCGTGGACAGGCCAACGTTCGGTGCTGATACGGCACACATCTTAAGCTTAGGTGGCTGCAAGCAGCGACCTGCAAAATTACGTTTGATTGAAAACCAATGCTACGTTATGTAGATATAAATTCATTATATTATTGTGACAACAATATATCATAATATGGTGCTTGTCCAAGTTAAGTTCCTCGTAAATGAAAAGGAGCCAAATCAGGTGAATAGGAGGGATGGTATGGAGGTTCCCCAAACGTGCCTGGCTAGCCATAGCAGCTGGATGGGCGGAAAGTAGTGGAGGTTCCCAAACGTGCCTGGCTAGCCATAGCAGCTGGATGGGCGGAAAGTTATGGAGGTTCCCAAACGTGTCTGGCTAGCCATAGCAGCTGAATAGGCGGAAAGTAGTGGAGGTTCCCAAACGTGCCTGGGTAGCCATAGCAGCTGGATGGGCGGAAGGTAGTGGAGGTTCCCAAACGTGCCTGGCTAGCCATAGCAGCTGGATGGGCGCAAAGTAAGGGAGGTTCCCAAACATGCCTGGCTAGCCATAGCAGCTGGATGGGAGGAAGAGTTGTGGAGGTTCCCAAACGTGCTTGGCTAGCCATAGCAGCTGGATGGGCGAAAGGTAGTGGAGGTTCCCAAACGTGCCTGGCTAGCCATAGCAGCTGGATGGGCGGAAAGTTGTGGAGGTTCCCAAACGTGTCTGTCTAGCCATAGCAGCTGAATGGGCGGAAAGTAGTGGAGGTTCCCAAACGTGTCTGGCTAGCCATAGCAGCTTGGTGGGCGGAAGGTAGTGGAGGTTCCCAAACGTGCCTGGCTACCCATAGCAGCTGGATGGGCGGAAAGTAGTGGAGGTTTCCAAATGTGCCTGGCTAGCCATAGCAGCTGGATGGGAGGAAGAGTTGTGGAGGTTCCCAAACATGCCTGGCTAGCCATAGCAGCTGGATGGGCGGAAGGTAGTGGAGGTTCTCAAACGTGCCTGGCTAGCCATAGCAGCTGGATGGGCGGAAGGTAGTGGAGGTTCCCAAACGTGCCTGGCTAGCCATAGCAGCTGGATGGGCGGAAAGTTGTGGAGGTTCCCAAATGTGCCTGGCTAGCCATAGCAGCTGGATGGGCGGAAGGTAGTGGAGGTTCCCAAACGTGCCTGGCTACCCATAGCAGCTGGATGGGCGGAAAGTAGTGGAGTTTCCCAAACGTGCCTGGCTAGTCATAGCAGCTGGATGGGCGAAAGGTAGTGGAGGTACCCAAACGTGCCTGGCGAGCCATAGCAGCTGGATGGGCGGAAAGTTTTGGAGGTTCCCAAACGTGCCTGGCTAGCTATAGCAGCAGGATGGGCGGAAGGTAGTGGAGGTTCCAAAACGTGCCTAGGTAGCTATAGCAGCTGGATGGGCGGAAAGTTGTGGAGGTTCCCAAACGTACCTGGCTAGCCATAGCAGCTGGATGGGCGGAAAGTAGTGGAGGTTCCCAAACGTGCCTGGCTAGCCGTAGCAGCTGGATGGGAGGAAAGTAGGAAAAGGTATTGGAAGACGAAGTCGAAGGTAGACTTAGAACTTACCTCGGACAAGCCAAGTGTAAAAGTTCGATGAGTTCAGAGCCTTGGGTTACTCAACATGTCAACCATGCCGGAGGTCCAAGGTCTGTAAGTCTGGCCGAAACCAGACTGCCGCATACAGCGTTTATCCCCGTATTTATATCAAAATATCCCTCTTGTCTCCTTCCGATCTTAGGCGTTTCGGGGTTAAGGGTTGCACCTCCCCGCCACCGGTGTGAGTGGGTGGTTGGGTGGCCCCGCGGAAATTTCCAGAACATCATAAGTTTGTCATCGCTGCTTATCAGGAACGGAATGCCAGATGGCCCTAGCTAGCCCGGTGTTGCAGTGTCAAGTGGCTGCTGCGCTCGACTGCCTGGCGCCAACCCTTAACCTGAGCAAAAGGGAAACAAAGAACACATATGCAACAATATTTTTATGCCATGGTCATTGCAATTAAATACTAACTACAAATGTCACATCCAGAACATGAACAGTATAATTGTTTTGGTTATTGTAAATACATAAATAAATAAATAAATAAGTAAATAAATAAACAATAATCATGATAATAGAGAGTACGGTCTCAATAGGAATCGTGCTAAAAATCGCATATCGAGATTTTGATAAATGACCACGTTTTAAGATCATGGAATCCGATTTTAACATTTTCACGATGATGTCTGTGTGTGTGTGTGTGTGTGTGTGTGTGTGTGTATGTATGTATGTGTGTGTTTGCGTGCGTGTGCGTATGTGTGTGAATCCTCTATACCCTTTAACTCAAATACTATCATTCAGAAAATTTTGATATCGTGTATTTCAACCTTATTCTAATATGGAAAGAAACCATTAGATTGTGGTGTAAATCAGATAACCGGAAACGGCACTTTACTTAAAGTTCAAAATAGTTTTCTTTCGAAATATATCTTCAAATGTTGTTTCCAGATATGTATTATTATAAAAATTAAAGATTATTTAATTTTCTACAGATTTGCATAAATACTTTTTCTATATATTTTATGGATAAATTATCATTACCGATATCCGCGTACAAAGCGCATTGGCACACCCAGCAATAGGTAATATGCTGTGATGATATATTTAATTATTTATTTATTTATCTATCTATAATTTAAATCCCGGAGCCTACGCTTTAAACAAGCAAAACTACTTGGTTACACACTTCATATCTCAAATGTATATAACTGATAATAACGTTTTAATAAGAAAATAGCAAATAGAACCATAGTTATATGGAACGGATCTTAATACAGTTTCCAGCATTACTAAATATGTATGTTTATTTATAGTATGTTCCGTAACGCAACCGGTTCGACCAGATTTACGGTTTTGTGGTGGTTTTGTGATCCGTAAGTCCTGAAATTATTTACCGGTTTTTATTTAGAGCGCGGTTCCTGAAAAAAGTTGGTAAAAAGTCGGACCACGGAAACTACGTAAAAATCCTGGTGTCTTTGGTATTTTTATCAGCACTACCGCTATTTTCAAACATCATAACAAAATCAAACGATATCCGTCAACGTCAAATGTCTAAACCTCATTTTTAGTGATATTACTAATAATTATCATGGATGTAAGTATGAAAACATTATTTATATTTGACATATTATTGGTTGTGTTGTTGTGTTATTTGTATTGCCATTATTCGACGTTATTCATTTGGTTGATTTTTATTTTTGTTAGGTTGTGTCAATATCATATGATTCAATGTCAATCTGTCCAGAAATAGATTAAAATATTCAAGAACCATGGTGTACCCGGAATCAAGATACTGATTTTTTGGTTGACTTTATTTATTTAATACAAATGGGAGAACCAACAGCTCGAAAGAGACCAAATAAAGGTTCTCACTAATTAAGTAGTACAACTTACAAATAGTATAGGAAACAGAACTTAACTTAAAGAACCTTTAACACATATCTTGAAACTGATAAGAGATGAGTTAAATAAATCTAAATGAATAAATTGGTTGTTGTAGATTAACATTATTCGATTTATGCAAGAGAATTTATAGTTGTTAGTGTTACTTTGTGGCAACTTGAATAAATTATAAGATCTCGTACATTTAACTGGAACATATATAGAGAATAGAGGAATAATATTATCGGAACAAAGCAGATTGTTGAATATTTTAAATAGGAACAGCATATCGAAATACGTTCGTCTACTCTCTAAACTATTCATATTAAACCTTTCTAATTTGTTTACACAGCTCGGACAGTCTACTCTAAACTTAAAGCATAATAAATCAATATTTTTTTTGAACATTTTCAATTAAATTATTATTTTTTTTGTATTGTGGATTCCACACTGCAGACGCATATTCCAATTTAGAGCGTACTAGCGAATTATATAAACAAATTAACGTATCTGGGTTTTTGAATAATTTACTTTGTCTAAAGATGAAGCCCAAGTTCCGAAATGAATCTTTACAAATTTTGTCGATATGTGCTGTCATTAAAAGTTTAGGGTCATATAATACGCCCAAATCTCTTATTACAGATTTTACCCCTAGATTAAGATTGTTTATTTGATAATTATATGAAATTATGTTTCAGTTTCGAGTAAAGTTCATGACGTAACATTTGGAAGGGTTAAGATGTAGGTAATTTTGTGTACAATATGTATGCAATTGTAACAGATCGCTTTGTAATGCAATGCAATCATTTATATTGGTAATGGTTCTGAATAATTTCAAATCATCCGCGTATAATAAAAAAATCGAATTTTTAAAACAGTGCTAAATATCGTTAATAAATAAGTTAAAAAGTAAAGGACCCAGATGTGATCCTTGCGGTAACCCGAGGAAACTAATATTGAATATGATTTAAAACCATTACAGTACACTAATTGCGATCTGTTCGTAATGTAAGATTCAATCCATCTTAATAGTGAACCATGAATTCCAAGTACATGAAGTTTATAAATCAGAGTAGGATGGTGAACCCGATCAAAAGCCTTGCTAAAGTCAGTGTATATGGTATCTACCTGTAATCTTTTATCCGTATTTGAGGTAATGAATTCTGTGAAAGAAATCAAGTTAGTTAAAACAGATCTCTTTGAACAAAAACCGTTTTGTTCTGGTATTATTTCACTCTCTAACTTATATTTTAGTTGCTTTACTATCACAGATTCGAATAACTTAGGAATAATAGACAGAATGGAGATAGGCCTGTAGTTCGTCACGTTATTAATATTCCCAGATTTGTGAATTGGAGTGATATGAGAAACTTTCCAAATATCTGGAAAAATGCCTGATTCTAATGATTGGTTAAATAAGATATACAACGGCTTTGCAAGATAAAAGGCACAGATTTTAATAAATTTAGCAGGAATTTCATCAGGCTCTCCTGCTTTGGATGTATTCAAAGATAATAATTCATATAAAATTGTTTCCAAATGAAGATAAATAGAACCCAAATTAGTGGCACAGTTGGAAACATCATTATGGATATTTATTACAGAATTATCAGCACTAACATACACAGATTTAAAATAATCGGCAAATAAATTTGGAACGCCAGAACTGTCACTAGCAACATGATCTAGATAATGAACTGTATTGGGGATACCACTATTTTGTCTCAAAGTTTTAGAGTAACTCCAGAATTTTTTAGGATTAAGTTTTAAGTTTGTTTCAATATTCGAGATGTAGTTATTGAATTCTTCTTTTATCTTACATTTGACTCTGAAACGTAATTGAGAGAAAATGAGGTAGTCGCTTCTGTTCTTGTACACCTTCCACTTCTTGAAAAATTTATATTTTTCTTTTAACATTTTCCGTAAAGATATAGAAAACCACTGAGGATAGGAACTTTTATTGACAAATTTGGCGGGAACATAATCTCTAATGAGATCGCGGATAATACAATAAAATGTTTCAACATTAACATTTACATTTTCATCGCTAAGTTTTACGTCCCAATTTATTACGGAAAGTTTATAAATAAGATCTTCATAATTACATTTATTGAAATTATAAATTAAAGAAATATTCGATGGAGGATGTGAAAGAAAAGTAAAATTTAGATTTATTTCCAGATGTGGATAGTGTGCGTCCATGTTAGATATATGAAAATCGCAATAATTAACTGTACAATTCGAATTACATAATACAAGATCTAATATAATATTATTTTTATTTTTAATATTGTTAAATTGTAATAAATTACAAATATTAATTGTATTAATTAGCTCAATGTAAACTTCATTTCTACTAACGGCCAGGGGTTCAAGTGAGTTTTGTTTGGGAATCCAGTTAATTTGGGGCAGGTTGAAATCTCCAGCAACTAGGAAAATGTCATCATGGCACGTTAAGCTAATTTCACTGAGTTTTTTTGAAAAAAAGACTCTAGATTTCGGAACTCGATGATGGTGAAATATAAACACAACAGACGTGTATTTTGCGTTTCGGTAGGAATACTGTTACCCATATGTCTTCTGCAGGGGAGCACCAGGACTGTTGAAGTTTAGATTTACACTTATTAGCCACTAAAATTATGACACCACCACCTTCAGATTTTAAAGGATCATTTCTATCACGCCTGTAAATTATGTATTTATTCTGGTCACAAATTTCGGAGTTTAATAGAATTTTATTCAGCCAAGTTTCAGTAAAAATGATTAAGTCATAATCACAGGACGATATTTCATTAAACATATTAATTAATTTTGTTTTAATTCCGCGCACATTTTGATAGTAAATGTTTATAGGAACATACAGAGTGATCAAAAATAACTGATTCAGTTGGCAATAAAATTCTGGGGATCTTTTTATTACACAATTTACACACAAGGTAAAACAGGAAATACTATTTGACATGTCATTTTTAGAATAAATACAAATAGTTATATTAGAGCAGGGACCTGACACCTAATGGGATTTCGAATAAATCAAATACTTTAGATTATTGCTCTGTGGCTAATGTGAGAAATAAAAGGAAACAACGACCATTGTAGCAAAAAATGTAAATATATTCAAAATTTTCAAATGTTACTGTAGACAGTGTCAACGACAGGAAATAAATTTATGTATCAGTCTTACAAATTTCAAGTAAATTTTTGTATTGCCAACTGAATTAGTTATCTTTGATCACTCTGTAGTATTAAATTAATAAAAATTAAATAGCGGGAAGTATTGTGTTGGCCACTTCACATTTTTTTATCGATTTTACATAGTCAGAAATTTGTATTTCACCAGGACAGTAATGCCAACTTGGAATCTTAAAGTCTTAAATTTTTACTGCCTTAGGCTGGTAACAAAGTATTTCTGAACAATTTTAGAGATAGGTAATAGCTGTTTACGACATTAGGTCGGTAGTTAAGCATTTACAGGCGAGCTAACACTAACTAATGATACCATAATGCATCTACGCCGTGTGCAGTACAAAATTTTTCTGTGTACTCAACAACTATATTGAAAGCAGATTATTTAGAATAATAATTATTTAATCAAAAGCGTTGTGTTTGTTTTGAATAAGTTTGCTGTGATGCGAGGCCATGCAAGAATACAGGCCTGAATGTTTATCCCTGCTCAACGCATCACTTCAAACTATGAGTCCAGCGCACGAGTCTAGCCTTCTAACAACAGTAGAGGCACAGCAGTCAGCGCGAGTAAACGCGCGGTACAGCGCAGCACGGAGCGTCAAATTTCGATTGTTTTTTGTTGAAGAATATTGTAAAAATTGTTTTAAAATGCTTTGTGCCAATGTGTAGGAGCATTTACAGTAACATGGCTAAATTGTTATACCTGACATTATAGAAATAGAAGCTAAACAAGTTTTCCTAATATATGATGAATGTGTATCATGCAGAACATCAAATTTAGTTATGAAATTTTTTTAGGGATATTCAACAACATTTTACTAAGTAATTATAAAAAAAACTGTAAAGAACAAATTTGTAATAAAAGCAGTTTAACAAAAAAATAAAAATAAATTAGCGAGCACCTAAATCTATTTTATTCCAAAGTAATGGTTATTTTAAATATATAATATGCGTACCTTATGTATGCCATTCATTTTTAGTTTCATTATTATCATTTTGATATTATGTTCTACGTTATATTATTTTCATTTGTTAGCTCCAGATCTAAAGATTTATTAATATTATTTTTTATTATTTTTTGTATTATTAAAAAGTAAAACATGAGTTTATTCGTATATTTAGGCCATTTATAATTCGTTTTTTATTTCATTTGTTTAGTTATGTATATAAAATAGTTATTATATGAATAGCTATTTACGAGTTGTATTTCTTTATAAATTACATTTTACAATCCTATTTGTTTAAAATTCCGTATATTTCCTACGCTTATACTGCTGTCACGAGGCGTGGCGTGACAGAAAGAGGCTAGCTGTGACGTCACGAAATGAACATTCAGGCCTGTATTCTCGTGTGGCCTCGTGTGATGCGTTGTTAAGGTTAAATAACGCATTTTTACCTAATTTACAATTTAAAAATTTTGTAATAGTCAATTTTGAAATACCCGCCGGACGTTGTCAAGGTCTTTACCTTAGACCAGGAATAGAGGGGGAGACAGGGCATGTTATGTATTTCGCCATAAGACGACTTTCCAAATCATCCTAGCGATTTTCGATCTTATTGAACTGTCAGAATCAGCCGCAAAAGGCTAGTCGGCCAAATGTGTTACATACGTGTGCAGTCGAACGAATAAGTTTTCAATGTCAACAAGCGTCACCTACCGTTTTAACTTGTCCGTTATTTACATTACGTTTTCCTTTATTAATATTCTTTCGTATTTATTTTAGTTTTATAAAACAAAATCAAGATAATTTGTAGTTATGGATAATCAAGTATTTATTTAGATTTGGCCAACTGTAACATAACAGTATTTAACTGGTCGACTAGCCTTTTGCGGCTGATTTTGACATTTCAATAAGGTTCAAAATCGCTCAGATGATTTGGAAATATACGCGTGACTATGCCTTGTCTCCCCTTCTATTCCTGGTCTAAGGTCTTTACTATGTTCTACCGGCCTAAGTCGTAAAAACGTACCTACCGGACTCGTTGCTAAGAGAGTAGATAGTTGTTTACAGCTGAGTATACAGAAAAACTATTTATACCGGACTGAGGCACAAAAATATATAGTTTAATACTGTGATTATTTTCATAAATAAAAATTACTATAGTTATACACTCAAACATATGAAATTCAATGTTAAAATTTCAATTTGGCGATATCTCTTTACGTATTAATTTTAGGAAAAATTGTAGTAAAGAAAAATATTTAGTATGAAAATGTACATCCATGAGTACCATGTTTGTTGTTCATTTGTTTCTTATGTACGAGTTAGAAGCAAAAGAAAATACTCGATTTATGGCATTTATCAGAGTACCACGAAATATAAAACAATAATTGAGGACCGATTCTGCAAAAGTTAACAAAAATTTTCAGTAGACGGTATTATTTGTTTCATTCAAAATGTATAGAAAAAATTTACAAACACACAAAAGAAGAAAAATATTTATTCATTTTGTGTAATAAAGAATAAGATCAAAATTCCATAGTTTTTTCAAAACTCAACAAAAGCAATAAAAAATATTTCAATGATTTATTAATCATAGTATATTTCTGTTTCGGATAATCCATTTATGTGAGCTTTTAATATATGTTCGTAAATACCTTTGGTATTATAAGGAATTTCAATGGATTGCATTCATTTTTTCACATTTCCCATTTTCTCATATTAGTTTGTTGAACTTTTTCAGCGGAATTCATTTGTTCAATACATTCACCTTTTTTTTTAACAATGTATGTTACTAAACAACCACAAAAATTTGAAGAAACCGATATTTGATTTTGATTACTTCGATATTTTGAACGGTATCTTTGATTATGCATTATCATAATAATATAATTTAATAACAATACCAGTGACATTTCGGGAAAGTCGGACACTTACTGGGACACGATCTCCATTTTTAAGTCTAAAATAATAGTATATCGCTGACTTCGTGGTTTAGGCTATTACTCGTACTCGTATTTTACGACCTTCTGTCATTTCTTGAATAGTACTCATGTATTCTTAATGTAAATTTTGGTCCATATTTCGAGAAATAAAAAAAGACTGCAACACTTTTTTAACATAGGACCTCCTAACTCCTAGTAAATCCAAAACAAATTAAAAGAAATCTGCGAATCGCAATCGGACATGTTCGGACAGATATTACTTTTGTTTAGTTTCGCTAAATCTCATTTACTTTTGTTGAGTTTTGGAAAAACGACTACTTTTCAAAGGAAAATAATATTGGTTGCGTTGACTTTTTATTAAAACTGAGTACATAAATCGATAGAGGAGGTAAAATATTAATAGAAATGATGAATAACTCAATATCGTAAAATTTGCTTTTACTGAGTTTTGAAAATTAGTCTTCAATTTATATTTGATGTGTCTGGCATTTCATTCAATTTTATTATTATTAGAGTTTGTGATTAATTTATTACTTCTAGATTATCTTCCTATTATTCTAATAATAATAAAAACAAAACATATGTCTAATCTGTCAAATATATTAGAAACAACAAACATAAATTGGTGTAATTTCTTTTCGTATAACTCGTACATCAGGCACAACTGAACAACAAACTTGATGCTCATCGATACACTTTTTCATTCTGAACATATTTCTTCATTACACGTTTTTTTTTTTCTAAAATTAATAGGTAAAGAGATATCGCCAAATCAAAGTTTTAACATTGGATATCCTATGTTCGGGAAAAAAGCAGACACCCGGTATATGTATATGTTATCATTTTCACAATGAAAAGGGTCGGATTAAGAATAATCACCAGGGCAGATTTATTTCTCCAATCCGCCCCTGTACGCCATCATATTTCAAGTTAACGTAATCAAGAAACTAAGGGCTAAACTATAAATAACTTAGAGGAAACCTCAGAAACATGAGCGAGAACATCATGTTGTATTATTAATAAACTAATTAACTTATTCACTTAATAAAGCGGTATGTATGCGCGATTTCATTGCTAGGATGTGCATGGAAGCAGACATGCGAGTATTTCACATCTACTGTATGTAACTACGCTTGTATGAATTGTAAGATGTCAGCGCAACGAAACATATATTTTCTATTTTCTCTAGTTTACTAGACAGACTATTGTGGAAAATTATATAAACATTCTTTATTTCTGTATACGTTACTAATTAATTTAACAAAGGAAAGAAGATTTAATAAAAATAAATGAAAATATATACCTAATGCAGACAATGCAGATAAACCTAGAATTAACTGTTTGAGAAGCATAACCAACTAAGGACTATGACGTCACAAATAATTTCAGATATTCAAAAATTTATATCTCGCTTACTAATTCGAATTTTAACATCGCGTTTTTAACAATATTCCTATATTTTTCTATATTATCACAATAAAGGTGAAGTTGTCGATGTATTGCCTCACCTCCGATTTGGATGTATCTTTGTCAAAATATTCTTCTCATAAAGACAAACACTGGAAAAATAATAATAAGTGGGAGTCAAAGTCGGCTGACCTTCAAAACACGTGCTATTCTGCTATCAACGTTAAAACTTAAAGGTCACCGTTAGCGCAGTTTAGAGTTGAGCTCTAAAAAATTGTATTCTAGTGTCAGTTTTTACCGCCGCTAACGCTAGAGGTCACCTCTAAACCTAAAGGTGCTACTGGGTAACTTTAAATCGTTTCAACGCTAAAAAGATGGCGGACAAAAAGAGTGACTGCGCCGATATTCAAGATGTTAGACGTTTTAGACTTAAATAAAGGAAGAACTAGTATTGAACGTGAAAGAATAAATCACTTTCAACAGTTTGATGAAGAATTTAGACGAAGATACAGATTGAGGAAAGAAACTGTCAATTTTGTAAATGATTTGGTTAGGGAAGACTTAGAATACATTTTACAGCAAGAAATAAATATTACTCCAGAACTACAAGTGTTAATATCACTTAGATTTTTTGCGAAAGGGTGCTACCAAGTTGAACTAGGTACTAGATACGTAAAATGCATAATTTTATACACAACATTACCTTAAAATTTAACTACTTACTACTTAATACACACAAACAGCGAAACAGTACATTTTGAAACCTTTTATTAGGTTTTTTTTATATAATAATACGTTACATTTTAGGAGATCTACATGGCATAAGTCAACCTACGGTATACAGGATCGTAGCTAGGGTATCACACTCCCTCGAAGCAGTTATACACAGATTTGTGAAGTTTCCACAACAAATGGAAGAGCTGAAGACAGAGTTCTATAAAGCATTGCTGGTTTTCCTAAGGTCGTTGGATGCGTGGATTGTACCCATGTTTGAATTAAAAACCCCGGCAAAGAAAATACAATGTTATATTGCAATAGGACGGGCCTAAATGTGCAAGTGGTCTGTGATGCGAGGAGCATAGCAGAATTCTGGACGTGCTCTGAAGGAAAAGTTCGAGGTAATTATAATGAAACATAAAAATAGTGTGTTACTAAATATTATTTCATAGGATTCAATGTATTCTGGATTTATTTTGAGCGACGGTGGATACCCATGTCGTAGATACGAAGTATTTATTAACACCTCTGATCAATCCTCAATCTCCAGCTGAAGAAGCGTACAATCGTTCCCATTACAATAAATAAATATTAATTTTAAATTGGTACTGTAACGGGACATACTATACCTATACCTGGCCTCGTCTAATAGAAGGTTGTACTTACCCTACGTTGTGTTTATATTTAATAAGTAACCCTTTACCTGGTTCGTAATGTAGAGTAGCTGCCAAAGTGGAGGAATCGGGATAGATATTTAACGTAATTAAAGAATAATGTTCTCTCCAAAAAGCAGACAGAATATGTCTATCTTTGTGCATTTATTGAAAATTAATTATGAAAGCAAATAGTAAATAATATGAGAAATATAGTCGGGTGTAATGGTTTGAACATGTCACCCTGCTGTGGAAAGGTCCGCTCTCTGGCATTCGTCTTACGTGCGAGGGAAACCACAGTGAAAAACCTAGTACAGAGAGACATGAGACACAATTTCAACAAATAATTTATAACAAATTAAACATAGTAACATATAACGGTTGTCCCAACAATTTAACATTGAAATAATATTTTAATTCGACCTGTATATTGTTAGTCAATTATAAACGTAATTGCGTAAGTGAATGTGAGTGTATAAGTTTGGTGAGTTCGGAGTTTCATCCGAACTGCCATGACGCTCGGCGTCGCCGACGGCCCGCTTTTTGTATGAAAAGCGTGGGGTTAGCAACACAGTCCTGGTTCGCCGCTGGACCGGCCTCGCCATTTGTACAGGCCGCCCGGCATAGCCGCGGCGTCTACAGAATGCGACTGTGTCGCCATACTGTTTATCCCGACAAGTACCTGTGTCGTACCCGTCGGGGTGTAATTTGTAAAGTGATACCCAAGTGAACGTGGACAGGCCAACGTTCGGTGCTGATACGGCACACATCTTGAGCTTAGGTGGCGACCGGCAAAATTACGCTTGATTGACAACCAATACTAGGTTATGTAGATATAAATTCATTATATTATTGTGACAACAATAAATCATAATATGGTGTTTGTCCAAGTTGAGTTCCTTGTAAATGAAAAAAGCCAAATCAGGTGAATAGGAGGAATGGTATGGAGGTTCCCAAACGTGCCTGGCTAGACATAGCAGCTGGATGGGCGGAAAGTTATGGGGGTTCCCAAACGTGCCTGGCTAGCCATAGCAGCTGGATGGAAGGAAAAGTAATGGAGGTTCCCAAACTTGCCTGGCTAGCCATAGCAGCTGGATGGAAGGAAAAGTGGTGGAGGTTCCCAAAAGTGTCTGGCTAGCCATAGCAGCTGGATGGGCGGAAAGTTATGGAGGTTCTCAAACGTGCCTGGCTAGCTATAGCAGCTGGATGGGCGGAAAGTTATGGAGGTTCCCAAACGTGCCTGGCGAGCCATAGCAGCTGAATGGGAGGAAAGTTGTGGAGGTTCCCAAAAGTGTCTGGCTAGCCATAGCAGCTGGATGGGCGGAAAGTTATGGAGGTTGTCAAACGTGCCCGGCTAGCTATAGCAGCTGGATGGGCGGAAAGTTGTGGAGGTTTCCAAACGTGCCTGCCTAGCCATAGCAGCTGAATGGGAAGAAAGTTGTGGAGGTTCCCAAACGTGCCTGGCTAGCCATAGCAGCTGGATGGGTGGAAAGTAGAAAAAGGTATTGGAAGACGAAGTCGAAGGTAGACTCAGAACTTACCTCGGACAAGCCAAGTGTAGAAGTTTGATGAGTTCAGAGCCTTGGGTTACTCAATATGTCAACCATGCCAGAGGTCCAAGGTCTGTGAGTCTTGCCGAAACAAGACTGCCGAATAGAGCGTTTATCCCCGTATTTAAACCAAAATATCCCTTTTGCCTCCTTCCGATCTTAGGCGTTTCGGGGTTAAGGGTTGCACCTCCCCGCCACCGGTGTGAGTGGGTGGTTGGGTGGCCCGTGGAAATTTCCAGAACATCATAAGTTTGTCATCGCTGCTTATCAGGGACAGAATGCCAGATGGCCCTAGCTAGGCCGGTGTTGCAGTGTCAAGTGGCTGCAGCGCTCGACTGCCTGGCGCCAACCCTTAACCTGAGCATAAGAAACAAAGAACACATATGCAACAATATTTTTATGCCATGGCCATTGCAATTAAATACTAACTACATATGTCACATGCAGAACATGAACAGTATAATTGTTTTGGTTATTGTAAATACATAAATAAATAAATAAATAAATAAACAAATAAATAAACAAACAAATAAATATACAAATAATAATCATGATAATAGCGAGTACGGTCTCATTACATTCTATATTATGTATAATAATTATTTAGTACCTACCTACTAATTTATTAAAGTATATCTGTATATTAACCAAGTAAATCTCTTGCTGAGATTCGTGTCGTATATATTTATTTATTTAGATTTATAATTAATACAGCATGAATGACATTTGTATTTGTAAATTTTATAAATATTATATGACAATTACTTTTTCAAGTTACTTGATATTAATAATATCAAATACCTTACAATGAGGTATTCTACCAAACTTTCTTTTTTTTCTTTTTTTTGTAAGGTTGTCGATGTACTGCCTTCCCTTCGATTTGGATAAAGCTTTGTCAAAATATTCTTCTCATCAAGACTAACAGGAAAAATAATAAGTGGGGGTCAAAGTCGGTTGACTTCGAATAAAGAATATAGAAAAAATAGTGACAATACAAATTTCAACAAGTTTTCACACAAACCAAGTTGCACACAAACAAATTTCGCCCGTATGGGAGTTAGTTTTGTTAGCTTGCTTTTTTTAAATTCGTAATAAACCTAACCTTACCCAACCTATATAATAATTTTTCAAATGTGCGTCATATGGAAATATGGATTAAATATTTAAATATGAACCCTGGGGTGCTATTCTTTTGTCAACGTTAAAATAGCTTAGAGATGGTCTGTAGCTAAAGGTGGCCTTTAGTGTTCAGAATTAATGTTATCCTACTGTCAGTAAATGACCTACGGTAACTAACAGTGATCTTTAAGAAAAATAATACTGGCAACACTGTATTATCTGTCAAAACTTCAACGTTACAAAGTGAGAAATCATAATTCATCAATCATAATTGAATATTATTAATAGTTTGATCAAATAAACATATTAGGAATACATTAAAACACTTTTATGTATTTACTTGGTCAATATACAGATATAATACTTTAATAAATTAGTAGGTAGGTACTAAATAATTATTATACATAATATAGAATGTAATGAGACCGTACTCTATTTATCATGATTATTATTTGTTTATTTATTTGTTTATTTATTTATTTATGTATTTACAATAACCAAAACAATTATACTGTTCATGTTCTGCATGTGACATATGTAGTTAGTATTTAATTGCAATGGCCATGGCATAAAAATATTGTTGCATGTGTTCTTTGTTTCTCATGCTCAGGTTAAGGGTTGGCGCCAGGCAGTCAAGCGCTGCAGCCACTTGACACTGCAACACCGGCCTAGCTAGGGCCATCTGGCATTCCGTCCCTGATAAGCAGCGATGACAAACTTATGATGTTCTGGAAATTTCCACGGGCCACCCAACCACCCACTCACACCGGTGGCGGGGAGGTGCAACCCTTAACCCCGAAACGCCTAAGATCGGAAGGAGGCAAAAGGGATATTTTGGTTTAAATACGGGGATAAACGCTCTATTCGGCAGTCTTGTTTCGGCAAGACTCACAGACCTTGGACCTCTGGCATGGTTGACATATTGAGTAACCCAAGGCTCTGAACTCATCGAACTTTTACACTTGGCTTGTCCGAGGTAAGTTCTGAGTCTACCTTCGACTTCGTCTTCCAATACCTTTTTCTACTTTCCGCCCATCCAGCTGCTATAGCTAGCCAGGCACGTTTGGGAACCTCTACAAATTTCCTCCCATTCAGCTGCTATGGCTAGGCAGGCACGTTTGGGAACCTCCACAACTTTCCGCCCATCCAGCTGCTATAGCTAGCCAGGCACGTTTGAGAACCTCCATAACTTTCCGCCCATCCAGCTGCTATGGCTAGCCAGACACTTTTGGGAACCTCCACAACTTTCCTCCCATTCAGCTGCTATGGCTAGCCAGGCACGTTTGGGAACCTCCACAACTTTCCGCCCATCCAGCTGCTATAGCTAGCCAGGCACGTTTGAGAACCTCCATAACTTTCCGCCCATCCAGCTGCTATGGCTAGCCAGACACTTTTGGGAACCTCCACAACTTTCCTCCCATCCAGCTGCTATGGCTAGCCAGGCACGTTTGGGAACCTCCACCACTTTTCCTCCCATCCAGCTGCTATGGCTAGCCAGGCACGTTTGGGAACCTCCATTACTTTTCCTCCCATCCAGCTGCTATGGCTAGCCAGGCACGTTTGGGAACCCCCATAACTTTCCGCCCATCCAGCTGCTATGTCTAGCCAGGCACGTTTGGGAACCTCCATACCATTCCTCCTATTCACCTGATTTGGCTTTTTTCATTTACAAGGAACTCAACTTGGACAAAAACCATATTATGATTTATTGTTGTCACAATAATATAATGAATTTATATCTACATAACCTAGTATTGGTTGTCAATCAAACGTAATTTTGCCGGTCGCTGCTTGCAGCCACCTAAGCTCAAGATGTGTGCCGTATCAGCACCGAACGTTGGCCTGTCCACGTTCACTTGGGTATCACTTTACAAATTACACCCCGACGGGTACGACACAGGTACTTGTCGGGATAAACAGTATGGCGACACAGTCGCATTTTGTAGACGCCGCGGCTATGCCGGGCGGCCTGTACAAATGGCGAGGCCGGTCCAGCGGCGAACCAGGACTGTGTTGCTAACCCCACGCTTTCCATACAAAAAGCGGGCCGTCGGCGACGCCGAGCGTCATGGCAGTTCGGATGAAACTCCGAACTCACCAAACTTACACACTCACATTCACTTACGCAATTACGTTTATAATTAACTATCAATATACAGGTCGAATTAAAATATTATTTCAATGTTAAATTGTTGGGACAACCGTTATGTTACTATGTTTAATTTGTTATAAATTATTTGTTGAAATTGTGTCTCATGTCTCTCTGTACTAGGTTTTTCACTGTGGTTTCCCTCGCACGTAAGGCGAATGCCAGAGAGCGGACCTTTCCACAGCAGGGTGACATGTTCAAACCATTACACCCGACTATATTTCTCATATTATTTACTATTTGCTTTTATAATTAATTTTCAATAAATGCACAAAGATAGACATATTCTGTCTTCAGCTCTTCCATTTGTTGTGGAAACTTCACAAATCTGTGTATAACTGCTTCGAGGGAGTGTGATACCCTAGCTACGATCCTGGATACCGTAGGTTGACTTATGCCATGTAGATCTCCTAAAATGTAACGTATTATTATATAAAAAAAAAAAACCTAATAAAAGGTTTCAAAATGTGCTGTTTCGCTGTTTGTGTGTATTAAGTAATAAGTAGTTAAATTTTAAGGTAATGTTGTGTATAAAATTATGCATTTTACGTATCTAGTACCTAGTTCAACTTGGTAGCACCCTTTCGCAAAAAATCTAAGTGATATTAACACTTGTAGTTCTGGAGTAATATTTATTTCTTGCTGTAAAATGTATTCTAAGTCTTCCCTAACCAAATCATTTACAAAATTGACAGTTTCTTTCCTCAATCTGTATCTTCGTCTAAATTCTTCATCAAACTGTTGAAAGTGATTTATTCTTTCACGTTCAATACTAATTCTTCCTTTATTTAAGTCTAAAACGTCTAACATCTTGAATATCGGCGCAGTCACTCTCTTTGTCCGCCATCTTTTTAGCGTTGAAACGATTTAAAGTTACCCAGTAGCACCTTTAGGTTTAGAGGTGACCTCTAGCGTTAGCGGCGGTAAAAACTGACACTAGAATACAATTTTTAAGAGCTCAACTCTAAACTGCGCTAACGGTGACCTTTAAGTTTTAACGTTGACAGCAGAATAGCACGTGTTTTGAAGGTCAGCCGACTTTGACCCCCACTTATTATTATTTTTCCAGTGTTTGTCTTTATGAGAAGAATATTTTGACAAAGATACATCCAAATCGGAGGTGAGGCAATACATCGACACCTTCACCTTTTTTGTGATAATATAGAAAAATATAGGAATATTGTTAAAAACGCGATGTTAAAATTCGAATTAGTAAGCGAGATATAAATTTTTGAATATCTGAAATTATTTGTGACGTCTTAGTTCCTAGTTGGTTATGCTTCTCAAACAGTTAATTCTAGGTGTATCTGCATTGTCTGGATTAGGTATATATTTTCATTTATTTTTATTAAATCTTCTTTCCTTTGTTAAATTAATTAGTAACGTATACAGAAATAAAGAATGTTTAAATAAAATAAAATATTTAAAGCAAATATTATTTCAATCTAATTCATGAAACATTTTGAAAATGTTATTAGGATGACAGTAGTGTGTTGTTAATTTGAATTCAAACAATAACAAGAAATAGTAGATCTAGTTCGCCCGAACTCATCAAAAATTTTACGATAATATCCGATTAATAGACTCAGAACGTCACGGTTTACAATATTTAATCATTTTTGTTATGATCTGTTGTTAAATTAATAATAACTTGAGTGTACTGTACATTAACCTGTATTTAATGACAAATAATTTAATATGATATACAACACAATGCTGGCTCGCACACATGTACTTAAGCCCGTATCACAGTAGCGGTTTTCGAATCGATTGGCGGGTGTGGGTGGCGGTTCTTGGAATCATACTGTGCGGTACGGTTGCCGCACCCGCTCCGCCACACCACCGATTGTTTATTCGTCTTGACGTTTTTAATCGAAGGCGATAACAGTTCGAGACAGCGGTGAACTCGTGAAAAAACAATGGGTAAGTTAAAAGTTAAATGCTGCACTGTCACAGACGAAAACTATAGCACGCGACAAACCAAGGCAGTCACGTGAGAGTATCGGGCTCTGTGATTGGCTGCGGGTGCGGTTGGCGGTTGAAAAAATAGCCTGTCGGCTATTCCTTCACCCGCAACCGTAGGCGCTAGCTGCCGCGCTCCTATTGGTCTAGGAACCACTCGCATCCGCCAACCGCTACAAAACCCGCTAGTGTGACACGGGCATTACACCCAGTGCGTCTCACACTAACTAACTAACTTAATACTGAACCTCTCCACTAGGGTGGTAGTGCAACTTAGAGTTGCCACTCGTCTGCAACCTAAATGTCCTAAACATGCCGCCCCTCTTGAAAGGACCCAGTCTTTCAACAATCATAATTACATGAACGACGCCAAATATTTCAAATTTTAAATAGCACAAAATTGACCCGTGGTGCACTCTCCACGCCAGCAATGAGTGCCCGTGAGGTGACGCCTGCTAAGCGCCCGCACGGTACAAATATTTCGTCATTACCGATATCTGTGAACAAAGCAGATTGGCACACCCAGCAACGAGTAGTAAGCCATGATGATATATTTATTTTATTTTATATTTTCAAAATATATGTTGAGAAAATAATATAATTTAACTAGTTCATTGTTTGTACCCACATAATTGAGTGCATTGTCTGAATAAATGTTCAGTGGTTTACATCGCCTACTTACAAATCGGTGTAAGGTAGCTAAAAATTCTTCTGTGGTTAACTCAGAGACTGTTTCCAAATGCACCGCTTTCGTACACGTATAGATAAAGAAGCATATAGGTACCGGGTGTCTTAGGCCGACCGACACATGGGAGATTAACATGTAAAATTAGTTAATTGTGAATAGTATCTCCCCAGTGCAAGATATTAAGATGAAATTTTGCATGCTTATCCGGGGATACTATTTCTATGGATTTCAATTCAAATCAGTCAATTTACAAGTGTAATATTAGAATAAATTAAGAAAAATTGTAGAAGTACCATGAATGTTATTCATATCTTGAAAATAATAGTATCTAAGCAACAGCTCTGATAGAGTAGGGGTAACGTGCGCGCTTCACAATTTAGAGAGTCGGGTTCGAAACCAACCGACAGCAATATTTATTTTTTAATTTTTTCTTTTCAAAATAATTTTTATTATTAATATGTTTTTAATCTTTTATTAATATTTAATTTAATAAAGTGGATACATTGTACGTAACAAGATTTATTTATTTAAAAAATATTAAATCGTACCTACTAATTACAACATTAAAATTTAAAAATTATAATAAATATTCAAAATGGCCGCCGTTTTGCGCTAAGCAAAATCCGAGACGATCGTAACATTGCTGTCTCACGTTGCTTAGCTGTCGATTAGAAATAAGCCTACATTCATTCCTTATTGCCGCTTTCAGGTCTTCTAAAGTGGTCAATTCATAATGGCCGTAAATTTTTGATTTTAAATGACCCCAAAGAAAAAAATCTAAGGGGCTTAGATCAGGAGACCTTGCCGGCCAATTAATTGGTCCATTTAAACCAATCCAAGAATCTGGAAATGAATTGTCCAAATATTCTTTGACAATTTGCACGTTATGCGCTGGACACCCATCCTGTTGAAACCATATCCTCTCCATATTTAATTCTGTAAGTCTAGGCCCAACTACTGTTTCCAATAAATCTAAATATTTTGGACCGTTCAATGTCCCTTCAATAAAATATGGTCCAATAATGTGTGATCCCAAAATTCCCGCCCAAACATTAACCTTCTGGGGATATTGTGTTCTTGATAAATTTTGAAGAGTTGGTTTATCTTTTGACCAGTGGCGAAAGTTTTGCACATTCGGTTCGTTATGAAGAGTAAATGTGCATTCATCGGTATAACAGAGGGAATACAAAAAGTTTCTGTTTTCATTGGCTTTATCCTTAGACCAGGAATAGAGGGGGAGACAAGGCATAGTCACGCGTATATTTCCAAATCATCTAAGCGATTTTGAACCTTATTGAAATGTCAAAATCAGCCGCAAAAGGCTAGTCGACCAATTAAATATTGTTGTGTTACAGTTGGCCAAATTTAAATAAATACTTGATTATCCATAACCACAAATTATCTTGATTTTGTTTCATAAAACTAAAATAAATACAAAAGAATATTAATAAAAAAACGTAATGTAAATAACTGACAAGTTAAAACGGTAGGTGACGCTTGTTGAGATTGTAAACTTATTCGTTCGACTGCACACGTATGTAACACATCTGGCCGACTAGCCTTTTGCGGCTGATTCTGACAGTTCAATAAGGTCGAAAATCGCTAGGATGATTTGGAAAGTCGTCTTATGGCGAAATACATAGCATGCCCTGTCTCCCCCTCTATTCCTGGTCTAAGGCTTTATCCATAATTGTTTCACAATAAGTTGCTCTTCTTTCTTCGTCGCCGTCTCGCAATTCTTGATGGTTACCTACTTTGTAACTTCTAAATCCATTTTTCTTAAGTATTCTAGCAATGTTTGTTCTACTTATTCCACATTCCATTTGTAAACTTCTTAAACTAATAGTAGGCTCCACATCAACCCGCGCAATTATTATTTCTTCAAATTCATTTTCAATTGGTTGTATTTCCTGCTTTGTGTGATTAGCAACACACCCAGTTTCTTCAAATCTGTTAATAATACGCCTTACACGGGATTTATTAACTACTTTTTCTGGATTTTCGGCAGAAAATACATCAGCAGTTTGCTGTAGGCTATTACCAATGTGAAATAATTTCACAATACGAATTTTATCTTTTGTAGTTAAATCCATATTATTTAAATAACACTAGCAACAAATAAAGATAGTACAATACAAATCTGCATTTGACGTTTGATTATTCAAATCAAATATTCTCGTTTTTTTGTTTTCGTCAGGGCTAACTATAATTTGAAGAAATTTAATTTATAATAAACCAATAAAGCAAATAATATAGTATATTATGTGGCAAGTGTGTGAAGCTGAAGTTTTTACATGAGGGTGGAGATTGCGACACGAGCCGAAGGCGAGTGTTGCAAACCACCCGAATGTAAAATAGGCTTCACACACGTGTTACATACTATACTTTTTCTACGACCTTGCAATAAAATATAATTTTTTCTTCACACTGTCATTCTTTTAACGTAAAGCCTCTGCATTATCGACTTGTAACCATGTTTACCAACGGTACGGGGGTTTAACAGCTTTGTTTTATTAAAACACAAGTCATTTTGTAATATTTAAAATAATGAAAAGGAAATATAATAATTTTATATTTTGTAATTGCTATAACCTGTAATATCATAAAATTTTTATTAGATTGCTTAGAAATTTTTTATTTATTGCTTTTGAATGCTTATTGGACTTAGATTTATATTTAACACAAAGTTGTAAATTTAGAATTACAAAATTTATTTTATTTATATAAATTAATTACACATTTCTCATGAAGTTGTTATTTCTTCGGACCATTTACCATCACATGATTTACGTATATATACTGATATTCATTGTGTGCGTTTAAACTGAATTATTTACTTCACGCACAGTGTTCAAAAAGTCAAACTTCACACATGAAAATTAATACGTGAAGTACCCACTTCACGCATGGGAGAAGAAAAAAATATTTTTTAAATAAATAAATCTTGTTACGTACAATGTATCCACTTTATTAAATTAAATATTAATAAAAGATTAAAAACATATTAATAATAAAAATTATTTTGAAAAGAAAAAATTAAAAAATAAATATTGCTGTCGGTTGGTTTCGAACCCGACTCTCTAAATTGTGAAGCGCGCACGTTACCCCTACTCTATCAGAGCTGTTGCTTAGATACTATTATTTTCAAGATATGAATAACATTCATGGTACTTCTACAATTTTTCTTAATTTATTCTAATATTACACTTGTAAATTGACTGATTTGAATTGAAATCCATAGAAATAGTATCCCCGGATAAGCATGCAAAATTTCATCTTAATATCTTGCACTGGGGAGATACTATTCACAATTAACTAATTTTACATGTTAATCGCCCATGTGTCGGTCGGCCTAAGACACCCGGTATATATATATATATATATATATATATATATATATATATATATATATATATATATATATATATATATATATATATATATGTCGGAGATTGTAATATCAAAGCATGTCATAACGATCATTTAATGAATCAAGTATTACATGAATCACTTATAATCTTTTAATTGTATTGTCGTAATCGAAACGTCAAGCATTGTAGGCTATAATGCTTGGATGGAATCAGTGTGTAGCGGTGCTCAGGGAGTGAGTGCAGGTCCGCCTCGCTGAGATCATCACGTTTATATTATCGCTGTGGTTCTGAAATAGTGTTGGTCGACATAGAGTTTGCCAGTGATACTACCCCGCGACATCAGAAGTGGGATTCGCCTGCGATCCACAATATTGTATGTGGGTGTTTGTTCTGTTGGTGAATTATAAAGTGAAGTGTAGGGCCAAGCAGGTTAAGATGGAAAGGCCGTCTAGCAATTTTTGCAGGTTTTCATCCTAGGGCATTGACCAGGATTCCGTCTGTGTCCCACCCGGAGAGTGGTGACGTAATTACAAGAGCTGGTTAAGTAGAACCGTGAGTAATGAGTACTGAATTTATTTTAAGCGATCTTCCAATACTGGTAAGAGATTTTATTACAAAGCTCAAGATATCGTTGTGAGCTATGTTGGTGGCAATTGGGTTGCTGTTGTAATAAAAGCAATTCGGTCAGTTGCTTGTTGAGAAACGAGAGACGAAGTCGAGTTTGTTGTTTATGATATTGTGATGGACGATGATCCGGATTACCGATCTCCATATATGTTATTTAAGATATTATTTATTACAGTAGGTGTTCATGGCAGTTGTTATATTTTGATTGATGTTTTGTCATTGAGCTTGTATGACGTAATAAGTATTTCATTTTTGGTAGCTAGATTCTACTCCTTTACATCGTCTGCGACGTGACAATATTATTAAACTGAATGTAGGTCATGTAGTCACAGATCGGGAGTATCAACCAGTTTTCGATTAGTTAGTTATTTGTGAAATATCAAACGAACTAATACAAATTCCTTAAAGTGTTTCGGTATGTCAAGAAAGATTGTAAAATGTTTTCATTGTACAAGTTTCGCAAACTAACAGACACGTTGAGTAGGTACACTGCAACCTTGAGACACTTGATATATCGTTACTTACTTTTTATCCAGATATGACCGATGCGGGTGCAGAACAATGGTGTACCGAAATATAAATTATAACATTAAAATTTCACTGGGGATCTTCAGTGAAGATAGTTAATGGTGGAAATATGTTGGAAAACTATGCTAAAGATTAATATTTTATTAACTGCAGATAAAGTTTACTGAGCTACAAATTGTTATTATCATTATAAGGTTGAGGGCTTTAAGCGCTGGTGACTTTTGTCACCACGACCAGTAAGATCTGCTGTAGCATGTTTTGACTGAATGTCTGGAAGCCACTTCAAAATTTTGATGAACTGAAATTTGGTATATTATAGAACAATGACTAGTAAAGATACTTGTCATAATTCAAAATCCCTTTTGTTAAGAGCTGATAACTCTTTAACGTTCATCGTCGAGGGTGAAATGAATATCTCCAGGCTATGAATTATGGCTTTTCAAGTATCCACAGGAAATGCCTAAGACTCACTTATACTACGGTACCCATTTTAGCTTTGATTCACAAGTGAAAGCAGCCTGGTTTTCTGACGTTATGTAGATTGCTTCTCCTTTGAGAGCTTGTTTAAGTTTATTGAGCACACAGATTTATTGCTTGAGATATAATGAAACCGTTGTGTATGGATTCCTTTATTTGGCAGCACGGACCAAATAAAATCGATCCAGTTTCTGCTGACTCTAGTTTAGAAATATCCGTAAACCAGGACAGATAGTCTATTTGGAAGAGTGGCCTTACTACTGTCCACCGAAGGCGATTACCAAAAACTCTCTTGTGTAGCTTTTGTTTCAGAAGTTATGAGTGGCCTACGAGATCTCCAAGCTTGAAGTGTTTTGTCTTGCACAGTGCAAAGACGTTGGCCCCAGAATCAATTCCATTACTGCACTTGGATAGGTATTCATAGCGTCTGTGGTATGTGATACAAAGAAAAACTATCGTTGCGCTTCCGCAAAGACGCTTGTGCTGTGTTTTGTTACATTTTTGCCGCCATACTAATGATGCATGAGTGATCATTGGTCCAAATACGGTCATGTATGGCCAGTGGTTCGTTTCTGCCTGCAATCTCTAGTTTTTGCTAGAAGGACAGCGGCTTGTGTCCGAGGCTGCTACGGGATTTGTTTTGATGATTTTGTTAATGTATAAATTGCATGTGGACTTTTGAATATTCAGGTTTCAGGTATCTGCGTTGACATTAAGGGTAATGTGATTGAAGTGAGAGATCGATGCATTCGATCAGTTACCGTACGATGATGCTATTTGGGAAAAATATTGTTGACAGTGGCGGGAGAGCTGTAATTATGGACGAAGTCTGTACCAGTCTGTCTCGAAATAATAAGCCAGAATGGGCGAGCATCCTGCCCAAGATCTACGAATGATGCGATGTGTAGCACTGATAGTGAGAGAATGTATTGGATGTACCGTGTTAGCGTGAATAATATAGCGCTGTGCAGACAGTTCAAATCTGAGTGAACTTTTATTAATTGTTCATGGTATAATTTGTATGAAGTTATTCAAGTTCCTGCACGTCCATGTTTCAAAACCCTGAGTCGTTACGGATGGAACTTTCATGAATATTGAAATTTAGGTACAAATATGGTAGTGGTTTGAAATAGTCCCTGAGTCTATTCCCAGAACATACTATATGACTTTATTGAATTTCCGGTGAGCATGGTCGTAGCTATAAAACTTGGCGTTTTGGTTTTGATGGGGCTGTGGCCGATCAGGCTCCTCGTGGCCGTTTTCGGGGTGACCATTCCAGTTTTGTCAAATTGTGAATTTGTTGAATGTTTAAATTGTGGCAAGCTAGATCATCCGCAGAGGAGTTGCACAGGATAGCTGAAAAACAATTGAGCAACAGAAATCTGTCAGCCATTGGAAGCAGAGAATTCTGACAAGACGGGACTTGTTTTTCAAATGTTTGTCTTAATGTTTGGGACGCCTAAGTGCAGCGTGATGGACGCTGGGACAAATTGCTTTAAAATGTTAATTGAAGAAAGTTCATCGGATAATGGATATAAAGGAAGATAAAAAAAATTGTTTCTACATCTCCTCTTGCAAACGTTTCGGTATATTATTTTACCTTCATCAAGTGCTACAATAAAAATATTTGAAATCAACAACAATCGTTTTCCAGAGTATAATCAAACAATAATAAACAACAAGTTTAAATAAAAATAAAAAAATGCCTATGAGATATGCAGGCCAAACGAGAAACATTATAATGGACAGCATCACCTGTGACAGTGTAAGATCAACTGACTAAAACTTACTAACCTCCAATAAGAGCAAAAACCAACTTGTCAAAAAATTAAACTAAAAAACACTAAGCCAGAATACAGTTAGGAAAACGAAAAGAAGAACTATCTGTTTGAATTATTTAACAAATTTAGAACATTTTGATAGCTCTAAGTATTATTTACATAACACATGAATCCATGTTCTAATTTTTAAGTAGAGCGGTTCATGCGTACAATAATGAACCTTCTGGAGGTTGAGACCACAATTTAGTTAGGCTAATCGAGTGGATCGTTGAAAATCCACAGGGGTGACTAAAACTTTGAAGAGCCGACAAACTTTTATAACAAAAGTGGCTAAGGAGTAATTGAGGCGTTGGTCTGGAGATTGGTTATTTTTGTTAAATTCTTTAGAATTATTAACCGTGATGGAAGATGACATGCTACTGGATGCCTCTGTCATGGTGTTTCGGTATGCTACTCTGATACCTCTGCCGAAGGTAACATGCTAACTAGGTGCCTCTGTCGTGTGTGTTTTCCAGTAAATGAATTGGGAAGCATGGCCTAAGACGACGAGCTAAGTTTTCGATTTGCCATAGGATTTCTGATTTAGGACCTGAATGTTAGCAAACCAGTAATCATTTGTTTTGTATGTTCTAAAGGCCCATGACTCTAATCGCACTGATAAATACGCACATGACCAAATTAGAAAAATGTCAGATAATAATGATATTTCTTCCCTAGGAACTGACGAAGAGCCAGGTTCTACACAAAATAATTAAAACTAGAATTGTCTATAGTACAATGAGGGTGTCCTATTGCTAGGTAAGCAATGACGGTGTGGTTTTCCTGAGCTGGATAAGCGATGACGGAATAGTGTTCCATTGCTGGGTAAGCAATGACGGTGTGGTTTTCCCGAGCTGGTTAAGCGATGACGGAAGGGTGTTCCATTGCTGGGTAAGCAATGACGGTATGGTTTTCTTGCGCTGGTTAAGCGAAGATGGAATAGCGATCGATTGCTGGTTAAGCAATGATGGTCTGTCGCTGTTGGACAAGCTACGAGGTGTGTTCAAAAAATATCGCGAATTTTGTGTTTTTTCAAAAATTATTTATTTATTCATGAATATCTATTTTGTCCCCTTCAAAGTAATCCCCATGAGATATTATACACTTGTGCCAACGGTTTTTCCAATCTTCAAAGCACTTCAAAAAATCATTTTTTTTTATCTTGTTCAGCTCCTCCTTCGATGCCGTCTTTATCTCGTCAAGCGTAGCGTAACGTCGTCCTTTCATGGGCCTCTTCAGTTTAGGGAACAAGAAAAAGTCACAGGGGGCCAGATCTGGGGAATACGGTGGCTGCGGCATCATTAGTGTGTTGTTTTTGGCTAAAAAGTCGCGCACAAGCAACGATGTGTGAGCAGGGGCGTTATCGTGGTGCAAAAGCCAATTTTTGTTCTTCCACAAATCCGGGCGTTTCTGGCGGATTGCTTCGCGCAAATTGCGCATAACTTGCAGGTAATATTCCTTATTGACCGTTCTACCCTGTGGCAAGAACTCATGATGCACCACGCCCCTGCAATCGAAGAAAACTGTCAGCAAAACTTTCACATTCGACCGAACTTGGCGCGCTTTTTTCGGTCTTGGTTCGTGCGGCAGCTTCCATTGAGATGATTGAACTTTGGTTTCCACGTCATAACCATAAACCCACGATTCGTCACCAGTTATGACCCTCTGGAGCAAATTTGGGTCGTCGCGGACAGAGTCCAACATCTCATTAGCAATGTTCATGCGATGCTGTTTTTGGTCGCAATTGAGCAATTTTGGTACAAATTTCGCGGCGACCCGTCTCATGCCCAAATCATTGATAAAAATCGAATGGCACGAGCCAATCGATATGTTTAGGTCCTCAGCAACTTCTCTAACGGTGATTCGACGATTGGCCAATATCATTTTCTCCACTTCATTAATTTTTTCGTCTGTTGTTGAAGTGCTCGGGCGTCCGGCATGCTTTTCGTCGTTCACATCTTCTCGGCCTTCTGAGAACATTTTGTACCACCGATAGACGTTGCTTTGGTCCAAGGTAGCTTCTCCGTATGCCACAGTCAACATTCGGAATGCATCCGCGCACTTAATTTCGTTTTTCACACAAAATTTGATACAGGTTCTTTGTTCCATTTTTTTGAATAGGTAAAAATCGAAGACGATCCAAAACACGTGCAAGCAAAGCAGCTGTCAACAATTAAGTGAACATTCAAAATGGCCGAGCTTGTCGACATAAGTGAGAGACATGAGTACCAACATAAAGCCACAAAAAGATCGAAATTCGAATATACGTAACCCGCGAAAATTCAAAATTCGCGATAGTTTTTGAACACACCTCGTATAACAATGCTTGAATACTGATATTGGTAGTCATGTATTTACTGGTGAAATGTATTGTCACAGAATTATGTTTTGTTTGACGTCTTGTAAAAAAGGCGTCCATTAAATAATTTAGTGTACTATAGCTAAATTTTGAGCTTGATATAAATGTGAACAAAGTTGTAACTATTTGAGCACTTATTGGTCAGAGATAGCCGAGCGAAAATACTGTGGATAAATTCTTTGTTTTCAGATAGTTCACACGAGGACGTGTGAAACGTCAGAATGGCCGTGTCGGAGATTGTAATATCAAAGCATGTCATAACGATCATTTAATGAATCAAGTATTACATGAATCACTTATAATCTTTTAATTGTATTGTCGTAATCGAAACGTCAAGCATTGTAGGCTATAATGCTTGGATGGAATCAGTGTGTAGCGGTGCTCAGGGAGTGAGTACAGGTCCGCCTCGCTGAGATCATCACGTTTATATTATCGCTGTGGTTCTGAAATAGTGTTGGTCGACATAGAGTTTGCCAGTGATACTACCCCGCGACATATATATATATATATATATATATATATATATATATATATATATATATATATATATGTCTTTCTGTCCTTTTGCAAAAACGGGCCACAAAAATCTGCGCCTACATTGTGAAAAGGCAAGTATTAACTCTTATACCAAGCAACTCACCATTAAATATTCTGGGGTAATTGACTTCACTTTGTAACAAATTATGCAATTTTTAACAATTTTCTTACAATTAGTTCGGTAAGTATATGTCCCTTTGGCAAAATTATTGGATATACTTTATCAAAACATTGTTTATAATTTTGTATTCTACCGCCTGCTCGAATTAAATTATCATGGAAATAAGGATTTAAACTCAAAATATTTTTTAAACAATCATATTCTTTCGGAAAGCATTCCTTCTGTACAATCCTAATCAATGAATTAAGTGCAAAATCTAATTCCTGTGAAGATAACACACCAAAAACTCTTCACTCTTCTGGTAATTTTAAATTATTTGTAAACCGTATGACATAAGCTAATATTCTATTATTTTAGTGATACTTGAAAATATATTCAGCAAATAACTTGCAACATTTTCAATTAGTACAATCACTGCGGTTATTCGAATCTCCGGAACCTCAGAATCTAACACCAACTTTTGAGTATTCCAATCCAAAATTCTAGTACATAAAAATTTTGGCTCATGCTAAATATATTGGTCTTGTACCGTGTGATAGCAGATCTGCAGGATTCTCTCCTGATTTTACATGATTCCAATCACTACTATCAGTTAATGTTTGGATTTCACTAACACGGTTCGCCACAAATGTTTTCCATTTAGCAGCTTCTCCCTTTATCCAAGTTAAAGTTATTAGTGAATCTATCGAAAAGTATTTACTATTCCATTTAATCTCTAACCGCTATCCGTGTCGACAACACAGCTGCACATAGTTCTAATCGTGGTATACTTGTCTTTTTTAGTGGTGCTACTCTCCATTTCGCACACAATAAATTGGAAGCAATTATTCCCGCTGAATTAATGCACCTTACATAAATGCACGCTCCGAACGCACATTCCGACACATCAGAAAATCCATGCAACTCAATTGTTACATAGTTTGAAAATAAAACATGTCTCGGTACCTCAATATTATATATAAGTGGCAATTCCTCAACGAATTTTTCATCCCATCTACGTTTGACTCCCATATAATTCGTGATAATCCTGATAATCCTAATGGATAAAAAATTTGACAAGTAACCGATAAAATACTCTTCTTTGTTACTTTCCTTCAGAGATAAGCATCTACGCGTCGACTTTAATTGTCTACGTCTACGTGTCGACATTGCGTAGACAATACATTTATACGTAAACAATGTAGACAATGTAATGAAAGATTATGATTGAACATGGACAGTGAAGAATTGTCATGTTTAATCCAGTGTTTTTAAATTAAATCCAAAAAGTAGAGATATTTGCACAATTTTATTTTTAAGGAAATTTTCGTGGTTATGTTTTCAAGTTTCATTTCACATTAAATGTCACACGAATTGCATTCCTCAAGTTTTTTCAAAATTAATGTAATTTTTTACAGTAAATAAATTCAAAAAATTATTGTCTACATTCTCTACATTGTCTATGCTTCTGAATGTTTACGTCTACCGCATTGTCGATACGTAGACTATTACATTGTCGACGTGAAGTAGTCTACACACCTATCTCTGCTCTCCTTTCATAATAATAAAGTTTTATCTTGTTCACTCGGACCAACGCGTAGTACACTCAATTCCAGATTATCATCTTTTTCAAAACCTTTCAATACTGTGTCATTATTTGACAACCATTTCCATAATTGAAACCCTGTACTATTCATTATATGTAACAATTTTTTTGAATATCTAACGCTTCCGAAACCGCCTCAGCTCCGGTTAAAACGTCGTCCATGTAAAAATCATTTTCAATGATTTTACTAATTTCAGGAAAATGTTGCTCAGATTCTTTTCCTAACTAAACCAAACATCTAACCGCTAAATCGGGCGCCGATGCTGTCCATAAGTAACAGTTTTCAATTCATAACAACGCAGTTTTTCACCCAGTTCATACCTCCTCAAAATTCTTTGATATTTTAATTGATCTTCACAAATCAAAATTTGTCGATACATTTTTAATATATCGGCCGTTATTACGATCTTATATACATATATTCACGGTTTATATTCCACCAGCTATGAATGATGACTACTATTGTAGTTTCTTTGATTTTTTGAGAATTTGCCTTTTTTATTCTATAATAATTTTCTGATTATTGGCGATTTTAATATCCCTGAATATGTGTCTGATACCACTAATCGAAATGTTTTGTTATGTAATAATTTTATATCTTTTATTGAAGCTAAGCAATTTAACAATGTGTACAATTATAATAACAGATTATTAGATTTCATTATTTCAAATGTATCTTGTGTAGTTAATAGGGATGATTCTTTGTTTGATGTTCAACATAATCATCATCCCCCACTATCTATTAATGCCAATATTGCATTAAATAATTATCATACAGACTGTTTGCATAATGTTGTATCTGAGTCATTTAACTTTAAAAGAGCTGATTTCCCAAAAATGTATCATCTGATTTCCTCATTGGATTGGGATACGTTAAAAGATTTTTCTGATGTAAACTCAGTGTGCGAATATTTTTACAATAATTTATATTCAATCTTTAAAGAATGTGTTCCAATAAAACCTATAAGAACTGTAACTTATCTACCTTGGTTTACGTCACAAATTAAAGCAGATCTCAAACAAAAATCTCAATATTTCAAAATGTTTAAAAAATATCCTCTTATTGTAAATTATTATGAAAAATATAAATTTTTGAGATCCAAAATAAAATATGATATTAGAATATCACATAATAATTATGTAAATAATTGTGAAAAGTCATTGATTACTGAACCGAACAAACTTTGGAATTTTGTGAACGCAAAAAAGAATAAGTCATCTTTTCCTTCCACTTTGAATTATAATGAAAATCATTTTGACAAACCCAAAGATATAGCTGAAGCTTTTGCAGCATATTTTTACAATGTCTATGCTCCTCAGTCAAATGATCCTCGTCCCGATATTAAAACTGCCTCAGATATCCCGATTACATTAACTGAGTTATCTAGCTGTGAAATTGAGTCCGCATTGATAAACTTAAATCCAATCTTTCTTGTGGACCTGATTTAGTCCCAAATTTAATTATTAAAGATTGTTCATATCCATTTTCTCGAGTACTATGTCACATATTTAATTTAGCACTTAAGACTGAAAAGTTTCCTGATGTATGGAAGATTGCTCGTTCTACTCCGGTTATTAAATCCGGTGACAAATCCAGCATACAATATTATAGACCGATTGCTGTAGTTTCAAATTTTAGTAAAATTTTTGAAAGCTTAATATATAAAACAATTTATAGTCGAATTAAAAACCAAATATCGTTTCGTCAGCATGGTTTCATGTCCAAAAGATCGACTTCTACCAACTTGTGCTACTTTACACACTTCGTTTCATCTGCCCTAGACAATAATACCCAAGTTGACACAATATATACCGACTTCGCAAAAGCTTTCGACAGAATAGATCACGCCATTTTAATCAACAAACTTCATTCTTTTTCTTTATCTAAATCCTTAATTTCATTTCTTTCTTCCTACTTACAAAATAGATTCTTTTTTGTACACTTCCTTGGCTACAACAGCTCTCAGTTTGATGTTCCTTCATGAGTTCCTCAGGGATCTAAACTTGGCCCTTTTCTTTTCCTTGTCTTCATTAATGATTTATCATACATATTTGATAGTAACATACTTATGTTTGTAGCTGATCTCAAAATGTTTCGTGCTGTTTTAAATTACACTGACTGTTTAGAATTACAGTATGATCTTAATGCATTAAACGAGTGGTGTGATCTAATTAAACTTTATCTTAATGTTAACAAATGCAAAGTATTAACATTTACGCGCAAAAAGACACATACCATTTTTAACTATAGCATTAATCAGCATACTTTGGCAAAGTGCGATACAATGCGTGATCTTGGTGTCTTATTTGATTCAAAATTAACATTTGTTTCTCATATTCAACTAATCACTAGTTCCGCTTATAAAATGCTTGGATTTGTTATCCGTAACACTCGCAACTTTCACAATCTACAGGCAATATTTTCATTGTACTTTTGTTTTATTAGATCTAAACTTGAGTATTGCTCAATAATTTTGGGGTCCACTGTATGATATTTACCTAAAGTTGATTGAGTCTATACAAAAAAAATTCTTAAAATATATCTATTTTAAAATCATGAGCTCTTATCCTGATTATAGGGTTACCTATGAAATCTTGCTAACCAGATTTGATTTTAAGTCTCTTTTGCATAGAAGAAATTTCAATACATTCATGTATCTTTTTAAACTTATTCACAGCATTATAGATGACCCGTATTGTCTAAGTACCCTTCATTTTCTTGCTCCTACAATTCAAACCAGGTCACAAAATCTTTTCTAAGTGCCAGCTGCAAGAACAAATATTTTTTTACAATCACCAATAACACGTATGAGTCAATTAAGTAATAAATTTTCTGAAAGAGTTGACATATTCTTTAATTCGTATAATGAATTTCGAAATCAACTAAATACCTGTAATTTTTAGTATATGTATTTAATTAATATTTTTGATATAACCAAATTTATATATTTTGTATGTATTTCTTAATTGTTCCTACCCTCTCATTAGGCTACGCCTATTGGATAGTGTATACTTAAAATAAAAATAAATAAAATAAAATAAATCTTATATTTTTCTGAATCGCATTAAAATACAAAATAAATTTTGCTGAAGCTTAGGACCAATATATTGTGCTTCATTTAAACAGAAATATTTGTACTCGTTTTTGCTGACGCGCCAAATACTACACGACACTTTGTTGTACTACTGCTAGATGTTATAACCGCATGTGACATGTGAGGCATAAAATATCCCTCTTAATTATTAGGTTTGTATTCAATTTCATTCATATGATTCAACTTTTCATAGGCAGCCATCAGTGGCGTAACTAAGAGTTCGGGGGCCCGCCCGCAAAAAGTTTTTGGGGCCCGTTTTAATTGTAGCGTTCATCATGAGGAACTAACCACAAGAACTTGTAGAAATTGTGACTAGGCTCACTTTCATCTGAGTTGACATGTTAAGAAGCAAAATAACAAAAATGGAAGGCCTGAAAATCCAAGATTAGGCACCTTTATATCCCACCAAAGTCACTGTATGTTGTGGCATTTACTATGAAAATGTGATTGGCCGTTTTTTTAATGAAATTGGTGTCACAGTCCACTTGTGAAAGTTACAGGGAATTGATTCATACATTTTTTGTATCCCTAATGAAAGAACTTGGACAAAATATGGTATTACCAAGATGGATCAGTATCATACAGTTTAAATAGTAACAATTTTGCGAAAATCATTCTCGTATTGTTATTTATACCCACGTTTTGGTAATACACATTGGCCGCCAGGTGTCCTAATTTGAGAGCGTCAGACTTCTTTTTATGGGGTTATTTTAAAGGAAAACTCTGGATCAGTTGCAAGAAAATATTTGCTAAGAAATCGAAATATTACCGGCCGAAATGTGATAGAAAATAAAGAGCTTGATTTTGCATAGCGGATAAGGGGCCTCTTAGCCAAAATTATTTTTGGAAATTGACATTTAAAAAAATTATGGACTAAATAAATTTGTATGTTGCTACAAAAAAAAGATTAAATTCAAAATTTCGCAGTAGTAACAAAATTATAAATCATGTAAATTGGGGCCCCTCTTGAGTTGAGGGCCCGCCCGCAATGCGGGCCCTTCGGGCCCGTTAATTACGCCACTGGCAGCCATAAATGCTTGATAATCTGTCTTTAGTTCATGGTACGGGGTATATTGAAAAAGTTAACAAATTTGTGATTTAGATCATTTTTATTATAAAAAACCAACCCTCTAGTAACATGTAAGCAATGTCATTCTGTTATTCCAAATGCTAATATTTTGGGATTTATCAATATTTTTTTTTTTTTGCTAAAAAATGTAATCTTACTTTATTTAAAATAATTATTACATATAGATTTAATCAAATGAACTACATGATTTTCCAGGGGCCCATGTTCAAAACAATGTTCACACAACGTCTTTCTTACTTTGGTTTGATACTTCTCGTGAGGAGCAATTATATTATAACAATTCACAATATTGCTCAGCATGATGTAAATGAAAAATTAATTGTAAATTATCAGGATAAATAATACGACTTTAGTACAAATCTAAAAAACGTAAAGATAAAAAAAAACTAGAATATAGAGTATTAAACTATTACTATTACCATTTCCATTACTATTACCATTACCATTACCATTATCATTATCATTACCATTAGTAGTACTAGTACTATTACCAGTGGCGGCTCGTGCACTAGAACTTTGGTGAGGCAAGGTATCCAGCAAAAATGCGCCGCAGGCGAATTTTTTTTTCATTCAAGGTCAAATTCCTTATAATTGAAAGTTCAATTTTTTAATGGCATGTTTTTCCCATATCATGTGCAAAAATAAATTGCCAGATCACAGAATATTTTAGGAAAAAGCGAGGAAAAGAGAATATATTTAACGGATTGTTGACTTACCTAGATTAACTATCTAATGCCCGGTTTTATAAAAGCGATTTAAATTTTTATCCAGGATTATAATGAAATACAAAACCCGTATTTTGAACTCCGAGATTAAATTTTCTTTATAAAACGGGGCATGTGTATAAAGTCTAAACGCAAGAGAATTTGGCGCGACTATTATACAGGATTGCCGGTTCGCCGCAGTTGTTGCTACAAGCCATCAAATATTAACTGTGTAAAATACTTCATTTAATTTCATTTTATTCTTTATCTTAAAAAGGAGATTGGAATGAAGGTCATGAATATAATTGAAAGTGACACAATATAGTTTATAAAATTACCGTAAAATTCGGTATTTTATTTCTATAAATATCACATTACCACTACAACAGGAACGTAGCATCAAATTAAATTAATTACATATTTATTGAACCTATTGTGTGTGTTTATATATAAGTGGAATTCTTCGGTTAGTTTTATGTGAAAAATAATCTATAAATTCGTCAAAAATTCTTCCGAATCACTGTACGTTTTCAATGGATCCTTTTCTATAGCAATTTGGGCCATATTTGTTAGTCTGTTTTGTTCGATCGTGTTGCGCGTGTAATTTTTAATACGTTTTAATGTGGAAAAACTTCTCTCAACTGAAACCGATGTAATAGGTACAAGTACAACAACCGAGATACAGAGAAGTTTGTAGTATTCAGGCATACAAGTTTGAAGATTATTATTAAATAAAAACTGAAGCATTTCTATCGGGGTTTTACAATTTTCTATTAAATTATCACCGTAGACAACAATTAATTCATTTTTTAATTTGTCGTTTTCAAAGAAGCTGTATTGCTGCAGGAAATTTTGTAATAATTGATAGGGAAAATTTTTGGCATATAAGAAAATTTGTTAATATCCAAAAGATCAAAATTTTTTAGTTTTTCTAAATCAGAAAATCTAATATCAATTTGGGCGATAACTGTGTCTAAAATTTCAAAAAATAACTGCTTGAGTTGCTGGCGTTTCTCTAGCAAATCATTAGGCTTGCGACGTTTGGCAGACATTTCAAAATTTAAATTGAAATAAATTTTATTAAAATAGTCATCAGTATTTCTGAATTGTTGTAATTTAGTTACAAGACATCTTAAAAGATTACGTTTTCTAGTTATATCTGAAAGCTTATTCTGTAAAACAGAAAATACAATATCAGACTGTTCAAAAATTAGTTTAAACGTTTCCAGAAAAAATATAAATTTATAATTTTGCAAATTACTTTTTAAACCAACTGCTTCTCTGATTGACACTTGATCAAAATCGGAGCTATTTATAATAAAATTAAATACTTCCACTAATTTATCCTTATTAGAATGATCAGTAAATATAGAACAAGAATTAAAATGCCACATAGTAGGTGCATTTGAAGGTAAAAGTTTACCACAAATTTCATCCAAAACATTGGTACGTTTTGTAGACTTTGAAAAGTAAGCTGAAAATCCTGATAGAGACGAAAAGAAAATACGTACTTCTGAAATAGTACTACAAGCTTTACTTAATACAAGATTCAAGGCATGTGCGTAGCAATGCGTAAAAATGGCTTGAGGTGCTACAGCTTTAATTTTCTTTTGCAATCCGTTTAATTCCCCCGCCGTGAACCTACTTACAAAATTTGTCAGTACGCGGCGTTTGATTGTATTCACGTACGGTCTCGGCCTCTATAGGGCCGTGTGGAAAGTAAAGTAACTACTATCTTTTATGCTTTACGCACTCATTGCATTTGAAGCAGTGCGGCAGTGCCTCGAGCAGCTCTGTATAGCGCACGATGAGCACACGTATGAATGAAAGCCGTATCAAAAACATTGGGCAGTAGGCATTGGGTGCCTCATTGCAGGCAGCACTTCACAGAGACAGAGTGTAAATTAGGTGAACTGCATTACAGATTAGTTATGGTGGTTGCTTAAATTATTCTTTTGGTTTTTATAAAGACAAGCAATACAGAATAAGTTGAAATTTAATTTATATATTACTTTACATTATTTACAGCTTTATTTCTTTTCTGGTGCGGCATTGCCTCACCTGCCTACCCTGACAAGCCGCCACTGACTATTACCATTACAAGTACTAGTATTATTTCCATTACCATTACTAGTACTATTACCATTCCTATTCCTATTACCACTACCACTACCATCACTATAACTATAACTATCACTATCGCTGTCGCTACCGCTACCACTATCACAATTACACTTACTATTACAATTACAATTACTATTCCTATTACCATTACCATTACTATTCCTATTACCATTACCATTACCATTACCATTACTATTCCTATTACCATTACCATTACCATTACCATTACCATTACCATTACCATTACCATTACCATTACCATTACCATTACCATTACCATTACCATTACCATTACCATTACCATTACCATTACCATTACCATTACCATTACCATTACCATTACCATTACCATTACCATTACCATTACCATTACCATTACCATTACCATTACCATTACCATTACCATTACCATTACCATTACCATTACCATTACCATTACCATTACCATTACCATTACCATTACCATTACCATTACCATTACCATTACCATTACCATTACCATTACCATTACCATTACCATTACCATTACCATTACCATTACTATTACTATTATCTACTATTACTATTACCGTTTCCTTTCCCACATTCGCAATCCACCTGGTAAATTCCTTTTTCAGATCCCGCACCTCCAAAAACAGCGGGATCTGAAAATGGAATTTACAAGGTAGATTGCGAATGTGGGAAAGTATACATAGGCGAAACTAAGAGGCCACTAGACATCAGGATTAAGGAGCACAAACGGCATACAACAAGAGGAGAAACATCGAAATCGGGAATTGCAGACCACGCATGGGAATACCACCACAGAATTTTATGGGACAACGCGAAAATCATCTCCAAAGAGGATCACACTTCCAAACGTAAGTTTAAAGAGGCCGCGTACAGCATGATAAACCTGGAAAAGGTCTTTAGCCAAGCCAGTGTAGAAATCAAACCACTTTGGAAGAAAATCATTTCTCAGAACACAGCAATGAAAATAACAACCAGGGAACCACCAATTGAAGAACCGGCACAGCCCATTGCACAGGAGACGACAACCAGTCATGGACCACCAGACACACTTGAACTCCCAACCACGCTTGAGCACCCTCATTTTACCAGATATAAGGCTTGTAGTATTAGGAATTAGTTAGTATTATCAGTACACCTGATGACGGCAGCAGATATTAGCTACCGAAACGTTGTGAAAATTTGTGTTTTTGTTAAATAAAGATAATGGAAGTCTAAAAACCAATTTTATTTAATAACGAGACATTATCTTATAAATTCAAAGTTAAAATATATGACAACCCTGTACTATTAATGAAAACGTTGAATGAAAGAGATAGATATATACAGAAATAAATATGTCAGCATGAAATGATAGATTTATTAATACAGGTTCGATTACCTACTACTAAATAGACATAACCTGTAAAATAACAACAAATTTGACAGTTGTGAGGTGAGAGCAGTGAAATTGTGAAGTGAAGTGAAGAAAAATATCAACATATTAAAGAAAATGGCAAATAAACGGAACGTGGAGAAAATTGAACATACCTATACTCTATCCGTTTTAACTATAGAGCGTTGGGTGAGATAGGGCTTAAGATTCTAATTCTCTGATTGGTTCAAACGTGAACCGAATTTACACAGTAAAATAATTGACGCGAAATTATTTTGCTGTCTGACATAAAATATATAAATGTCAACAAAGTTAATAGTACACGATTTATTACATATTATCAATTTCTGTTCAGTTCTATTTGTTTGTTTTTTTCGTTTATATAATATTCATAGTGTTTTGTCGTTATATTTCATATTACATAGTGTGCGCGTTTTCTTAGTTTTTAGTTAGTAGTTCGTTAGTTTTGTTATTGTTCTCTTTGTTGATATTATGGATAAAGATCCTGAACCTGGCTCTGCCAATGTTTTAAAATATCCAAAAGGAAATGCCCTCCGAAGCGGGCAAAAAAGTGGCGTATAATTTATACTGCACATATCGTGCCACAAATGCATATTCCAAATTAGAAACTGTCCAAATTGTGGCATCAGAACTGGGCGTACGACAATGTAATATTTGGAAAGCTATAAAAGAACATGAGGAAAAAGAGTCATTCGGATCACTCCAGGAACAAAGAAATTTGTTTAGAACATTATTTTGTTCATATTTAACGGTGTATATAGTTTATACATATAATGTATATATTTTAGAGTGTAAATATTTATATTTCAAAGGTGAATTATATTTTTATTTTACGTTGCTTTCTTTAAATTTTTTTTCATTTATGCATGCCCCTTTCGCCGAAATGTAGAAAAAGGTACGGAGATTTTAAGTAATTATATGCATAAAAACACAAAATAGATTAGCACATGTAGGTACGTACAAGACAAAATTACTGAAAAAATGTCAATTAGAAAGAATTTTTTAAAATCCAGGAATGGCGCCAAAATTTGAATTCTTTATTTAATACATGTAAAAACGGCCGCGCTCGAAACGCCATCTAGTCTATAGTTAAAACGGATAGAGTATAGAAAGAAAAAATATTTTCGATTTTGGATTGGATAACCAATTTTGAATATGGAAATTAGCCAAAGAAAACATGAAATATCTGATATAACTTTTTTAAATATATGTGAATTTCATTTTTGAGATTGACGGTTTTTTAGCTGAAGAGTAAAAAAAATACGTTACAGTAATGCTTAATGCATATGATTTATTTTTTATTCTACGCTAAATGCTAGTATTGAAATATTAATGAAATTTCCTTGGTTGGATTTTAGATTCATTGTCGTAATCAATGCTCTTGGACTGTAAATATCCTTTTTTTTAAAACGTCGTAGAAATGGCACTTTTTGTGACTTGATTCACAAGGTAGAAGTTTCATTTCTACGCCGCTGGAAATTTCTACGCCGGCGGAGTAGAAATAAAATAAACAAATATCCATAGCAACTACATAGAATTAGCGAATAAAAAGAAAAGTAGTGCATTTGAAAAAAAAATTTCATGTGTCATTCGGAATAAAAGTGTCTTTGTGTGCCTCGCATGCAATTGTCCGACTCGCTTCGCTCGTCGTGCAAACTTCCATGCTCGCCACACAACGTATCACTTTTACTCCTAATAACACAATATACTATTATTGTAATCAATATAAGAATATTACAAGTAATGTTTGCAATATGATAGTCAGAAAAACCATGTAACAAATATTTGTATATTTTCCTAAATTCATTTTCTGTATATATTTTCTTTGGCAAGTGATTTTCTCTTAATTCACGTATATTTCTATCCTTTTTTTAAAAAAAATTATCACGACAATCTTTCCATTGATGGTAATAGCCCAAGTAACATTGACCAACAGTCGACCAAAAAGTGACGTCGATTATAGGTTGAATTTAAGTCATATGCGGCCGTCTAATTTGACGTGGATGCGACGGCACTGCGACGTTGATCTTTGGACTATTTAGACGTCTAATTTGACGTCTATGTAACGACATTGCGACGTTGATTTTTGGTCTGAAATGGGATTATTTAGACGTCAGATTAGTGGTCGCTATGACGACCATGTGACGACTTTATATGGTCATAATTACGTCTATTTAAACCTTTGTCACACGTCTAATTTGACGTCTTTGCGACGATTATTTTTACTTTATTTTTAATATTATTAAAAATTCATATTCAAATTTTTTTAATTTGGCAATTTATAATTGTATAAACACGAAGGTGTATATTATTGTTATTTAAATATCAAATTGATATTTTATTTTTTCTTAATGCAATAATATAAACAATAATTTTTAGAATTTGAAAAATCAAATTTAATATACATTTTTATTTATGGTTATCCGTCATGGTCACCGAAATGGATAAGCCGTGATGATATTTATGATTTATTTATTTAAAACATATTTACATTTATATACATATGACTGTGAAAAAGAAACAATTTATATCTGTTATATTTGTGGTACAAAAAACAAAGTGTATATTGAAAATTTTAATTTTTAATATTTTAAACAAAATCTAATAATGCTTTAAAAGTAAATTTTAAATCTTACAAGAAATGTGATTAAAAGAACATGTATAAAGGGATCTTTGAGTTTCGTATTTACAACTTTCCTCTGAAATTAATAGGTCGTAAAATAGTATATTGTGTTATTAGGAGTAAAAGTGATACTTTGTGTGGCGAGCATGGAAGTTTGCACGACGAGAGAAGCGAGTTGGACAATTGCATGCGAGGCACACAAAGACACTTTTACTCCGAATGAAACATTATATATTTTTTTCAAACGCACATATTAAAATAAAATAATTTAAAACTTAACGTTATTAAAAACATTTTCCGTGAAGTAGGTACGTTTTCGGATTTCAATTGCTTTGTTGCTATGGATACTTTTGTATGTGTAGTGTAGTGTGATCTGTGATGTGTTCACTTTTTGTTATAAACATTCAAGTGAAAATTTTCACACTTTTACGTTTTGACGTTTGAAAAGAATTGTATAATTTTATATCCTCTTTGTGTGAAATTGAAAATGTTGGAATTTGAAAAATTAAAATGTACACCCCCTGAAGTTGTGAAATTAGCAAAGGCTGCTATTGATAAATTGCTCACAACTAAGTCTAGCAAGTTCTATGAAGCGGCGTATAAGAGATTTCTTCATTGGTGTGATGAGAAAAACATTAAAAATTATTCTGAACACGTATTTTCGGCATACTTTTCGGAAATGGCGAATCAATTTAAAATGAAAAGCTCAACTATGTGGTCACAATATTCAATGATAAACTCAATGATAAACATTAAACATGGGATAAATATTGGCAATTTAAAACTTCATGCTTATATAAAAAAATCTGATGTGGCCAGCACATTACCTTCCGTCAGTTATATGACGTATTTACGAAAATTCTACCGGCGAACTGTTACCAGTAAACAGCTTTTTATCAGGTTATAGCTACCGGAATCGATATTTTAAGAACGCAACTGGTAAACAGGGTAGATCTATAACCTATGAAAAAATCTGAAAGTTTAAAACAGGTTAGAAATTTGACGTAGTTAAAAAACTGAGCAGAGCCCTACTTTGACCACATTTCCACTTTTACCGCGCGCGCTTCGCTTTGCATCACTACCTTTTTTTTGAGATTAGATTCTTCATGAATCCGGTAGATGGATCTGGTAGATATTGAACAATTTTCGAACACGGTAACATTTTACCACTCATGCTTTCGAACACAGTCGGTAGATGCGGTATCTACCGGTAGAATTTTTGTAAATGCGTATATATTTTCTGTAAAATCCATACAGAAAGTTCCTTGCAAAAGATTCTAAATTTCTTGTATGTACATTACCTTTCGACAGTTGTATGTATTTTATACTAATTTCATACAGATAATTTCGAGCAAAATGATCCTAACACAAATATACTACGATTATGTCAATTGCACTTGACACTGACATCTTTCAATCAGAATTTTCTTAATATAGTATCTGTTTCTAGCATAGCTGGCTAATTTATGATGTTTAATTTCTTTATAATTTTATAACTCTATATCCATTTAATATGAAGTATAAAATGAAGTCAAATCGAATAGAGAATACAATGTTCTTTAATATTTATAATAACATTAAATGTGAAAAAATGATATTTAACATCGTTTTTTCAAGAAAAACTGTTAAAATCTTCAAATGAGAGCACTTCCGGTTGACCAATTATAACCAAAATCTAATCAGCTCTTCATATGGATGCAACGGA